>JAQNBH010000012.1:6362876-6822876 GCA_028752905.1 Cladorhizidae sp. MBARI D1340-BT2 | reverse complement strand
ACTCGTCGGGTCCAACCAAGTTCCTGGGAAACATGGTGGGTGGGTCCAACTCTGAGACCAAGCAGGTATCGGGGAAGAGGTTCATTAACTCCTTTCAAGCTAGCATTAACAAGATAGATGGAGTAATAATTAGAGGAGAGTATAAGCTATGGATTCTGAGGCGTTTCCTTATCCCATCCTTCCATTTTTCTATGGCAGTAGATTCAACCCCAATTGGGGCCATCAAGAAAATGGAGGCCCTGACCCACAGAAGATTAAGCATAGGCTTTCTCTCCCAGATCCTTCACAACATCAGCTCTTCACCATCCTGATGTGATTGACATCCCATTTCTAACCGATCCAACAATCAAAGCTAAACTCTCCTTGCTGTGTACAATCTCAACCTCACATGACCCTTTGATCAAATCAAACATCTTTTTGACCATCAAAGCTGTGTCAACCTTGGTATCACTGATGAAGCTTCGCGACTTCTACTCAGGGTAAAGTCCTCAATTAATACCATCACCTGTAAGACGTTAGGACACCAGTGCCAAGTATTGAAGGATAATAGGGCAAGTGCATGCAATGCCAAACTCTCAAAATTATCGGCACAAAACAAGATCCTTGGTGTAACAAAGCTAGAAGAAAAAATAGGGTATGGAGACGCATCATGGATGGACTACCAGCTGGACAGTTGTCATTTATTCTGAGAGCAGGTACAGACACTTTGCCCACCCCTCTCAATCTCAAACTCTGGCATATTCGTGCTGATCCTCGCTGTCCTCTGTGCATGAATCGGTCTCCTACAGTGCACCACATCCTATCCAATTGTCCATAGGCTCTGAAGCAGGTGAGGTACACATGGAGGCACGACTCTATCCTGAGAGTGATCTGGGATTGAGAAGTTCATGGAGCCAGGTGATGCTTGCTTTGCAGATCTTCCTGGCTACAGGGCAAGTGACAACCCAGCAGGGGCATAGCCAGGATTTTAGAAAAGGGGGGGGAGTCTTGATCTCAAACACCAGCTTTCCCCCCCCCCCCTCCCCCCCTAATATTGTTTCTTTTCCTTAACAGTTCTATATTAAAGAACAGTTCTATATTAAAGCACATTAAGCACATTAATATAGTGCATACAATGACCCTGTAAGAAATTTTATCCCCCCCCTCCCCCTTTCACAACCCAAATAAAATTGAGTCTGGCTGTGTAGACTTCCCTTTTAGAACTGACTACTAGTACCCCCAGAATTCCTCAGAGTCAATCTTAGAGCATCCATTTTGGGGTGGGGGTGTGTGGGGGGGTGAGCATGCCCCCAGACCCCCTAGTTGTTATGTGATATCCATCCCCGTCCACGTCAACACCAAACTTTGGAGTTTTCCCCTCCCGTCCCACAAAATCCTGTATAAAATCTTGCACACAGACATACACATTCAAGCATACCCCGACACCCCCGATGGCATTTGTGAAACTTTGTTACATCTTTAACCATCATGCCCCCATTTAAAATCCAGATTCCTCCAGTTGCCCCCCCTTGGACAATTTTCTAAATGAAGCCTGTCTAACCACAGTAAAGAAAAAATGAAGCAACACAATGAAGAGATAGCTATTGAGAGGAGTCAGAAAGTTGAATTCTCCTCTGGAGAACTCATCAATGACTTCTTCAATGTCAATGGGTATGTCTTGATGCATGTGAAGTAGAGTCAGGCTTTAGAGACGTTCATTACTCATGCTAGACCTAAGGATAGTTTTGATACATTTAAGCCCACTGAAAGATCTCTCAGCAGAGTATAAAGTTACAGGGAGGGTGCAGAGAATAGTAACAAGGGCTTTGATGTTAGGGTAAAAGCTAGAGATGTGGGTCGATGTTGAGGAGAGAGTTGAAGGAAGTAAATTTGAACCATGATCTTTCTCTTCAGATTTCCACTTGGTGTACCAGTTGTGGATCTCACCACTGAGAGAAGACACATTTGGTAGGTCTACAGCATATATCTCCCCCACTTTCATCACCACACTGGACACAGTTGCAAGATCTTCTGTTACCAACACTGATGGTACCAAGTGCAAAAAAGAAGATGGACAGTCGCTTCACAATACCAATCATGTTACGGACACTCACTTCATTGAATGAAGCCACAACTGCCAAGTTCAAACAGTGAGAAGCACAATGGGTGTAAAGGGTGAGGGGGTACTGAGAAGTTATTCTAGCTGCAGCTCCATTCGTCTTTCCGGACATGTTGTTAGCTCCGTCATAGGCCTGACCATGCATCTTTGATGGATCTAGGTGATTTCTGACAAAATCAAGCATCTTGTCAGCCAATGCTTTGCCAGTAATGCCACTATCACATTCTAGAAATGTAACGAGATCCTCTCTGATAGAAGCACTTTCAGGCTCAACATACCTTATGACAATGCAGAGTTGTTCCTTGTTGGAGCAATCAGTGACCTCATCTGCAATCAAAGTATAGCAAAGACTGTTACGAACCTTTCTTAAGATTGCATTATGAATGTGGTCACTAAGTATGCTAATCAACTGATTCTGAATATCAGGGGATGTGTATGTGGCATTTCCAGCTGCACTCTGAAGGTGATCCCTCAAGATTATGTCTCCAGCTGAGATACGGAAGTTGGGCAAAGCACAAAAGTTGCCATGGTTTGTGCTTGCTGCTTGTGCACCTTCCATATCAGTGCCACTATCACGATGACCATGGAGAGCAATGTTCTGCCGACCAAACAAGACAATTATCTCTATGATAGAGTAGAGCTTTTTTCTTTGGTTCTGGATTGTTTCTCTTGTTCCTTCTCTCAGTTGAATTAACACACTCTCTCACTTACCACTCATCCTCTCTACAAAAGCATCACAGGCAGCAATGGCATCTTTGTGGTACTCTCTAGCTGCATGGAGATCACACACTTCATACATTTTCTTGAAGTTGGTAAATGCTGTCTCAACAAACACTCCTTTACTTTTCCGTACATCTATGCTAGCAAAGAGCACACTAAGAAGACAGTACCCACCATTTTTTTGCCAATGTGATTGCCAACCCGCTGTACTTTCTTAAATACCAATGTAGAAAGCCACGACAACTTCACGTGGAAACTTGTAATCGATATCAGGAGTGAAGTGGTTACAGTAGAAGTTGTACTTTTCACGTTCGGTCAAACAACTTCTTCACTTGGCCAAGTAAGCTACATCTATATTAACTACCGATACCTCTGGCTCCTGCTCAATACAAGGATGCTTTGGGGATGGTGGAAGAGTAACAGTGCTCTGATCAGATTCCGAGTCATATTCAAAGAATGGTAAAATAGAGGATGTGGCTGTGGTCTCTACTTCAGAAGTTGAAGGACGGGGTGATTCAGGGACCACTGTATTACTGTATGTGTACATGGTGGCTTCAGAAGTTGAGGGACTGGGTGATTCAGAGACCACTGTATTACTCTATGTCTACATGCATATATTTTTGTTCATAATTTTTATTGTAAACGTTTTTTAATTGTAGCTATTGTGAATGTATTTTTATTGTAGCTAGTGTGAATGTATTTTTATTGTAGCTATAGTGAATGTATTTTTATTGTAGCTATTGTGAATGTATTTTTATTGTAGCCATTGTGAATGTATTTTTATTGTAGCTATTGTGAATGTATTTTTATTGTAGCCATTGTGATTGTAGCTATTGTGAATGTATTTTTATTGTAATCATCATTCAAGTTTATTTACCTTGAGTTTGCAGGTGGTCTTGAAACTTTCTTGAAGAATCTATACAGTGTTTGAGACATCTTTCATGTAAGCTTCTTAGCCAGCTGTTCAGCTCCACGTGGTTGCAATAATAGCATAGCTGTGGTCAAATTGGAACAGCCACACCCAACCTTTTTGCAATTGACCTCCAAACTCAAAAGTGTATGAGCTCGAAGAGTACGAGCTAGTGAAGTAAAACGTGTTGAGAAAGAAATAGCTTAATACAATTTTCTGGATAAACAATACTTTAGCTAACTCATAATTTTTTGGTGTTTCTTTTTTCCAGAAAAAAGGGGGGGCATTTGCACCCATTGCCCCCCCCCCCCTCGCTACGCCCTTTTTAATTTAGTCTAGGGGTAGAACTAGCAGTATAAAATAGTAGTATAGAAGGCCAGTATGGCCAAGACTGAAAGCTATCAACTTAACAAGAAAATGGAGCTAGAAGTAGTGATTGTAGGATTCCTCTAGCCCTTGCTGGAGCATTTGCCCTAGTTCATTAGTTGCATCAGTGCTGAGCAGATGGGGCACTTCACATGTAATTTGCAATTTTAGGAGGTTCTTGATGTGCCACATATTTTTGCTGCATGATCTGACAAGTTTAACTGGCCACATATAAAATGTAGGTAATTACTGACATACTTTAGAGCTCTAACTCTCTATGTATACTCAGGATTTTAAACCGAATAACTATGGTAGCCAGGAACCAACTTGCTTCTCATGAGTAGATATAACTAGGAGTAAATTGGTAAATCCTGTTTTGCTATTTGTTGTTTGTTGTTTAATATTATAAGTCTTTTTTTCCCTCGTATTCCCCAGCAGACTGATACACATATAATTGAAAGACTTTTTTTCCTGGCAATCGTGGGTTTTCAACTCCTATGGAATAAGCCACATAATTGGAAGGCTCTTTCTTTTTTCTGCCAGCTCCAGCTCAATTTTCTCCTTTTCCTCTCTGTGCCCAGCCATAGCTACTCTGCAGGCTAATTTTAATTATGGTTTCTATACTTGACCAAGAGTTTATAAATAGCAGACGGTTTAAAAATTCGTGTGCACCCATGAAAGTGTGCCTTTAAGTTTGCTCTTCATACATCCCCTTTCTCTGCTCTATATTTCTCTCCCTATTTTTCTTGATTTTACCAGAAGACTCCAAATTCCAAAATGTATCTAGGTGCTTCATATTCTTGCAATATTATAAGAAATGCATAAAAATCATCTATAATCCATTCATTCAACTTGGATAACAGAAGTGAAGTGCAGACCAATTTCCTGTGCTTTCTGTTAAGTTCCATGCCACTTCTCATTAGGAAGACTTACATCTAATTTTACATGGACTGGTGCATACCTTGACCTGTGTTTACATAAAACAAATAGCTTTGTGTGTACATAGGTACTTGAATCACCAAAGTAGCCCTTGCACTGTAGAATGTTATGGCATGCTGGGTTTTGTCTGGTAAACTCCCTATATGTAGTAGGGTAATATTATACCTCTTCCTTATTTAGCCAATTGGTTTTCAGTAACATATAAGTCCCAAATCTCCAACTGCAGTTTCATAATTCTTGAAATGAATGCTTCCACTCTTTTAGCTGTTGCCTTGCTACGACTCCTGCACTTTGGCATTGTTTGTGGAACTCAGCTTGTTTATGAATCTGATATCAAGAATGACGGGAGAACAGTTCTTCTTGGTGGACTCTTTCCAATACATGCAAATGAGAATGGGACAGTTATTTGTGGAGACCTCCTAGGTGATTCTGTGCAGAGAGTAGAATCCATGGTTTACACAATCAACCGCATTAATGAAGACAGCAAGCTACTCCCCAACATTAAACTTGCATTCAGTATCAGGGACACTTGTTCCAATCCCAGCTATGGCCTGGAACAGGCATTTCAATATGTGCAAACCAAGATCACCAACCTCACCTGCAACAGCAGCAGCGATAGTGACTATGTGAGTGTGTCTGGCGTGGTTGGAGCAAAGTTCAGTCGTGTGTCCATTGACAGTGCTAATTTGCTTAGACTCTATCAGATTCCCCAAATCAGTTATAGTTCTACTGCTGACATACTTGGGGATAAGTCAAGATTTGACTATTTCTTTAGAACGATACCACCAGATTCATTGCAAGCCAGGGCCATTGCTGACATTATAGTGTTATTCAAGTGGACTTTTGTCTTCATGCTCTACTCTGACGACACTTATGGGAGTGGAGGTATTGAGGCACTGATTGAACATTTGATGCTGCATAATAAAACAACAATATGCACTGCAGCCAAAATACCTCTTTCTGTGATAGCTACTTCCCAAGAATACGATGCAGCAATTGCAACAATGAGTCAAGATTATGTGAGAAATGCCACTGTGGTTGTCCTCTTTGGACACCTGGAGGCTGCAGTGGGCATGATGGAAGCTCTGAGGAGAGCCTATATGCGGGGAGATTATTCCCTCAGTAACTTGACTTGGATAGGAACTGACTCATGGGGTGACCAATTGCCAGCTGAGTACCACAGCATTGCAGGAGGGATACTGAGTGTTTTGCCTCGAGCTATCAGAGACCCCTCCTTTGATGAATACTTCACATCTCTTAGTCCTGAGAACTATTCTGCCAATGTTTGGTTCAATGAGCTGTGGGAATCAAAGTTCGGGTGCAGCTTGAGCAGCAGTGACATGTGTGGGATGCAACTGGCTAACAGGACACTGAACACAACAGACTATCAGCAAACTGCTCAGATTACTTTGATATCTGATGCAGTCATTGCATTTGCTCATGCTATTCACAATTTGGTAGAGAGCAGATGTCCCAATAACACCTTATGTGATTCTATCCTGGAAAACAGACTGCTAGGAAAGGCAATTAATGGGGAACTTTTGCGGCAGCAGCTCTATAACATCTCTTTTCGAGGTCCTTCATCAAATATCGTTTATTTTGATCCAGATGGAATAGAGGTTGGTGCTTTCTTCATCAAGAACTTGCAGCGAAACTCAATGTCGGATGAAACATATACATTTGAAATAGTAGGCATTTGGGACCATGAACTATCCTTGCATTTTACTTCAGATATTCAATGGGTCACAGGAGATATCCCCAGATCTGTTTGTAGTAATCCTTGTGAAGGAGGAAAGCAGCCTATTCCTACTGCTGAAATACAGTGTTGTTGGAGTTGTTTGTCTTGTCAAAGTGAACAAGGTTTCAGTGATGGAATCTCGCCCTGTCAGGATTGCAATGAAAGTATGATGCCAAATTCTAATAAGAGCATGTGTATTCCCATTCCTGTTTCTTATCTTAGAACTTCCGATGCATGGTCGATTGCGCTGCTGACATTCACGATCATTGGGCTCACAGCAACAGTGGTTATCATCATCATATTCCTTGTTAGCTATAAACACAGTGTAGTGAAAGCTTCAAGCAGAGAGCTCAGTGGGATTTTGCTTGTGGGCCTGGTCCTTTGCTATATTATGCCATTCTTTTTTGTTATTATGCCCTCACCAGCTATATGCGCCATTCAACGGTTTGGTGTAGGTCTCAGCTTTACAATGTGTTTCAGTGCCCTGCTCATTAAAACCAACAGAATCTACCGCATTTTCAACCAAAAGTCAGTGGATTGCACTAAACAGCCTCGCTTTATTAGCCCACTTTCCCAGATTATTATGACACTCTTCTTCACATCTATTCAAGTTACTATTGCGATCATTTGGCTATCTATAAATCATCCTTCTGTTATTATAGTCTATGGAACTAGAAGTGCTGAGCTTAAGTGTGGAAATTCTCCTATTGTCTATTTGGCAGCTTCACTGGGATATAGTTTGCTTCTACTAATTCTAAGCACTTACTATGCATTTCTTGCCAGAAAAGTCCCAGAAAACTTTAATGAAGCAAAGTACATTAATGTTACTCTCTATACGCTGTGCATTATCTGGTTGGCCTTCATTCCTACCTACTTTGCGACCATTAAATTCGGCGCAGTTTTTCAAGCAAGCTCTCTTATGATTGCCATTATTTTGAGTGCTACAACAACACTTGTGTGCATCTTTTTGCCTAAAGTGGTCCTGCTGATTTCAAGGCTGAAGAACCCAGAGATTGAAGGAAATGTCACTTGCACTGGAATATCAATGGGAGACAAGTTTTCTGTCTCTATGGCTCAAACTCATGTAAATAGGAAGTCCATAACTGGGACACTATAAAACAATGGAGGAGTTTCTCTGATTTTCTGCTACTTTTTATTGTCTTCATTAGATTTTAATATTACATGATTGTGTGTTTATTCCTGTTTATCAGTGTGCTTTCTGTAGCTAGTACTATAGTAATTGTATAATTTCTGATTTTCTGCTTGCTTTTTTACATACCATTTTTTCTATATTTTTGATCAACATTAATTAAAAGGGGGGAGTAGACCATTTTGTGGGGTTTTTTTAAAACGTAGCATAACTGTTGAATGCTTAATCCATTTCCAAAGATTATGGTCTTAAAATGTAGCTCATTCTAGGTGCTTTCCAATGACATAAGAATAATGGTGTTGCAATAAACTAGGACTGAAACATGGAAAAAAAACACAAAGGTCCTTTAAAATGTTTAGATGCGCTCCTGTACCCGAACCACAGGTCTTCAACACTTGCTATTTATGGTGATATTAGAGTGATCACAGATACGTCTTTTGAATAGTTTGTTTTATTAATTTTTATTCCCCCCAACACCCCCAATTTCATTTTATGCTGTCAGACTGACTATATTTCATCAGAAAATGACTGGATTGGTTATAAATGTATTGAAAAAAGGAGTAATGCAAGAGATTTCATAATATATAAAAATTATTTACTACATACAAAAATTGAATGAGTTACACGGTATCATGTGATGTCACTACATGAAATTACATTTCATAATAAATCAGTTTGAAAAGTGCATGATAGTAGCTTTAGAATCGCACTATATAGAAATCACACAGAGGTTCGATCAAAGTTGGGAACTGAGAAAGAACGTGGCATGCGCAGGAGCAGACGTTTGTACCCCACTTTGCGCAGATAGCGCGGAAATGACTGAGCGGTATTTTAGCCAAGTTTCAAGTCTTGGCCATGAACGCTTATTATATTATGAACAATCTAACTTACTGCGTTTATTCAGGCTTCTTCTTGTTCATCGCGCAGAGTTGCAATGAAATGGGAGGATAAAAAGTATCATAACTCAAGAATGGTTGACAATAAAATGTTGAAACTTGAAATGCAGCTAATTTAATAGTGAAGGTATAGAACGATGGAAGAAGGGGAAAAAGAAGGAAAACCCCCCACAAAATGGTCGATTTTGCATTCCTGATTGTGACCGGATTTGGGCCTAAACACGTTTTCCCTCAAAACTGAGATTTCTGTGACTATGGTGCCTAATGAACGTTTCCTGAAAGTTTGAAGCAGTTCCAGTTTGTAGCCTTCGAGCTGTGACGCCCTCCAGCACGCTATTATGCGTTGCTAAGGCGTGCGCGTTACAAAGCCGTATACGTAAATTGTACAAAGGCCACGCCGTGAGTGGAAGGCGGTTCCTTGGAAGTTTGTGGAAGGAAGAAGACGCGTTTTGAGAAGAGGTGAGTAGTAGTATGGTTAGTTTAAGAGTTGTAAAAGGATTTAGAGAGCAGATTAGCTATGTTTGGTGGTCATATAGCACCGCAATAGTGATGAACTTAGTTGATCTCAATTTAATTTTATTCTTAAAACAAGTTGGGAATCGAGTCAGTTCACCTCTTTTGCTTATAGCTAACTGCTAGATAAACCTGTTAGCTACATTTTTGTCATAAGGTATTGCCAGTAGTTAAATATTTGATAATATATTGCTGTAACTAACTGCTTAATGGCTAAATGTTTGTGTTCAACATCTTCTTTTAGGTGATGGAAGGTAGCTGGTTGTAAGAGAGAGGTACGATGGTTGAAGGAACAATATCCTGACAGTTAGGTGGACAAACTTAGGTGGACAAACCTTATTTTTTCAAAAAGATACTGCTTCCTCTTTGAGGTAAGTCCTTCAGGTTGAAGTATGGTGGGTAGTTGAAGTATGGTGGGTAGTTCACTTGGTGTTGGCTTCCAATTCTGGTGTTGCTCATTAATAAGAGATAGGTTTCTCTCTCTGCTGTCTGTCCTGTCTTTGACCAGAGCAATTCCAGGTGCGTGTGAGGTGAATAGTAGATTGTGAAATCTACTATTCCCTGGAAAGCATTTCTCTTGAAGTATTGACTAAAGTGTTCTGATGTTGAACTAGTATACTCCCTTCCTCCGTCCCCACCAACTGAGCGTAGTTGACAACTGCAGAGCTATTTATTAATTTTGCTATATCAGCCAAACGCCCGACCTTTGTCCTCCTGAACTTCTGCTTTAACAAGCCAAAACACCAGTCGGGGGCGAACTTTGTGTGCCCAACCATCATGAAGGATATTTCAATCCTGTGGTTGAGTCCAGTGAGAATACACATGCTAAATACTCCATCATGAAGCGATTTTTATTCTGGCCCAAACAATTATTGTCCGCATACAGGTTGATGCTTGTTTCACCCAAGTGGTTGTAGCTGAGGAAGTGGTGAAGGAGGCTGATGACGCAGTTTGCACCCTTGCCAATACTCAGACCTTCATCAATGAGGTAGTTGACCTGTGTTGATATTGGTAATTTTACTACTTATGCATAATAATCTTATATAGAGCCTGTCGTGGTATTGCCTCGCAACAAATCCCAAATATGCCACACTTCCTTGGTGTCAAAAAATACATCGGTCTAGGCTGCTGCGGGTCAGAAGGATAGTGTACCTGATGTACAAGCATAGTTATGTCAGGGGTTTGTAGGATTAATGCTCAAATCTGTTGGGCAAAATCAAAACTGTGATGTCCTTGCATGCAGGTGGGAGACAGGCACCGAGAGCAGGTAGGCTCAAACCACCATCATTGAAAGTGATCTTAATGGTTTCCTTGGCAAACTGGACTTGGTCCTTCAGATAGCTCCTTGCCTTTGTAGCTAACTCCAGGTGAACCTCGGCCCACTTCACCACCTTGTGGATGGTAAAAAGTATTATTAATTCATTACATTGTGTTGTTGGTTTTTGTTTGATTTTTTTACCTCTGCTTTCTCCTCTTCAGGAGTATTGGTGGCTCTCATTATTGCTGCACTATTTTGCTGACACACCCAGCATAGGTCAGTCATGGGTTTCATGACAGTTATGTGGGGTGTCAGCTTATACCAGAGTGTACAGAACGTGGTATACTCAATAGCTCACATCCCTGATTCCTCACACGAAATCTTGTACACTATCCAAACAGCCTGCAAAGGGAAAGTAGTAAGGTGACTATGTGTAAAAATGAGCTGTTTATACCTTTTTGTAGTACTGGACTGGAGTAATTGAAGGTTGTCTCTCTTATATCCTGGTATTCGCCCTGGCAACTGAATTGCATGGATTTCACAGTAGTTGGTGAGGAACCGAACGATATCCCTGGTCTCATCAAAAGACAGTGCATTATGTGGCAGCCTCTTGTAGTTGCCATGTTGGCTTGTGTTCAGTCCCACAGCAATGTAGTGAGCTTTCAGTGCCTTAAATCTGTCGGTTCCTGGAGTTATAGTATATACATTGTTGTAATTATTTTGCGTGGTACTATGTGAAATTATATTTACTGCAGCTTCAGAAAGGTGACTTTGCAGATGTGCACTTCATGGTGATAAAAAGCCAAACTAGACCTCTGCCTGGATATACTGACATGGGCTTATCTCTTCCTCACGAAGTCCTGGTGCATCATGAATGTTTGCCATGATCTGCCCCAGGATTGCCATATCCATCTGTTCCCTACTCAAGGATGCACATTGGTACCACATGTCTTGATAGTGCTCCACACTAAACTGTGACGAACATGGTCTCCCATTATTCATCCTGAAGCCACACCCCTTCTGCAAGAATGCTGTAAGTTTTGGGTCCTTTATAAAAATTAAAATCATTGTGTTGTATTATGATGGCATTTGTTTGCAATAATAGCTGATGGCTGGGGTGCAGACAGCAATGGAGGCAGGGGTGCTGTAGAAAACAGAGGCTGGTGTGAAGATGGTGACAGAGGCTGGTGTGAAGATGATGAGGGAAGCTGCAGCATAGTTGGCTGGGATAGATGTTCCCTTGATGATGAGAGGAGTTCACGAGTGTCGAAGGGATCATCTTCACCAGAATGAAGAATCTATTATAATGTTCATAGTATTTCTATAGTATTATTATATTTATTCAAAACTGTTACTCAAAACTGTTACCATCAGATTCTGTTTGTTCATAATGACAACTGAATTCTTCATCGTCTTCAATACCTAGACTCTTACGAATAATTCACTACGGAGGTGTGTTACTGGGAGGAAGTGACGTTGGCTGGTAAAGTAATCAGCTTGACGGTCGGATCTACCGAAGAGGTCGAGGCCTTCTCTGGCAAACCTGTTGAGTGCGCTCGCTATGTTCCCTTCACTGGTCATCTCTGAATAAAAGGCAAGTGTAACTGCAGCTGGAGAGAGCGCGCTGCTTAGCGTGCATAGCAACGCATCCGTTCACGAAGGATAAGTCTATCGACTTAGCTCAATGTTAGGACTTATTTTGCTGTCTAGAATGGGCGCCTGGACTTATAACTGCCACAGGTTGTGCATAAAGAGTAGTTTTAGCTGTTAGAGCATTATCATAAAAAATAAAAATAAATAAAACGGCTCCAGCGTATGGTGGGTTTTCGCAAATCTGGTACACTCATAAGTATCCCTTAAAAACTCTCCATGATCATGGCAGAGGTTGATCATGGTAATGGTTGTACTAAAAGCTCCAAGTCTAATTTTAAGCTGACTACGGTCATTACAGTATCCACACTACATGTTGTTGTGGGCTGCATTCCTGGCATGTAGACTTTGTTGTCACTGCTCAGGGTTTTCATTCACACAGTTGCAAGGCTTCATCCTTACACTTTCTATGCAAATTTACACAGTTTTACAGCTGTTTAACATTTTCCTGCTACCATCTGGAACACACCATTTCATGTCTTCCTTCTTCTATTTGCTGTTTATGAGTGTTATTTATGTGCACAGTGAATATATGGATGCCTCTATAATCTTTCACTGTGTTATCTTAATGGTTTAGCAAATGAGACTTCATTTATGCATTCACAGTTGGATGCCCTACCATGGCCAAATACTTCCAGCTAAAACTAAACATGCACACACACATGCACACACATAACAGACAGGTGTGCATGCACGTACATAGACACACACACACTAAACTGGGTTAAGAAGATGTATATAAGTATCATGTAACTATCATTTGTCCACACCCTCTTGTTTGCCAAATATAATATGAGGATATTCTACCTTGTTCTTTTTTCTTCTTTCTTTCTTTTCTGCCATGAGCCGGTTCGTACCGGCTCATGACAGATTTTGGAGTATCTGGCATGAGATGCACCAACAGAGGCACCCTGTGGCAAAGCAAAATGATGTCTGGCAGAGTTTTGACTGAACTCTCAATATTTGAATAATTGGCTTATGCCTTTGTCTTGAATTCCTGTGCATGTGTTAAGTACCACGTAGTAATTTGTCCCTATAATGCTAGACTTGGCACTCTTGTAGGGACTCAAATTAGCAGTGGATAAATTGTGTAAAATGCCCCAAAAAGTTGATACACATACTAATAGAGGGAACCTATCTGCACCAATTTTAAGTTGACTATATAGTTTACATAGTATAACTGAGAATAGCGACACATGCTGGACGCGCCTGAGGGTCCACAAGAGCTGAGAACATGAAACTTATTCTTATTATGCATTCTGAACATTGTATTAGCTAAAACTTACCCAGCCATGCATGTGTGAACTTTCCTCGTCACCTATAGACACCTATTCCTACCATTCACATGTAATCATATTCATATCCTATACCCACAGCTACCTTGCGGGACTGCTGCAGTATATAAGCTCAGCAGCCGCACATCACAATTCTGTATGTATCCGAGTCTTAAACTTATGCTATTACTTATTTACAACCACTCAAAACGAGTCTCGAAACCAGTCACTGTTTGGGGTATTAAGTAAGACCAGTCAAAGCGAGCCTAGTAGCCAGCCACTGACTTGGGGAGAGATACACTCACACTCCTTTTTGCATCTCAGCACCGGAGAGCTACTCCACATTCCGAGCCCTAACAATTGGAGGCCTTACAACCCTCATCAAAACAGTTGTTAGTCGGTTCACCACAGCTCATGCTCTGACCGCCTGTTCAGCATTCACGAAGGGAACAGGCCAGAACATTTGGTCCTTCGAGCCGGATCTCGCTTTCCGATTCCGACACTACACTGAGGTATCTACACCGAGGTTCGACTACACTCTCAGCATCAGCAAGGAAGCTCCCCAGGGACCCTTGCAGCAAGACGAACGAGGACTACACTACACCGAGGTCCACTCCCATCAGCATCAGAACAAGGCAACTCGACGGTGCGCCTTACCACACCAGCTCTGACAACGACTCGTTTTTCAGACATGTCCACATCAACGATAGACGACATGGAAGATCTGGCAGTCCTCCGGAACCGAAGGGGCCAGAAGAAGGGCGCCCTCACCAGGATCCATCGGCAAATCACGAGGTTAGCTGAAGGACCACTGGCAGAAGTCACCCTTGCTCAAACAGTGCAGCTCAGGGCTGCCGTCCTCGAACAGCAGAATGAATTTAAGCTCTATCAGGAGCGCCTCATCATAGTCATGGAAGCAGACCACTCCCAGACGTCTGCTAGCTTCGATCGGGAGCACGAGGAACTCTACGAAGTGTCCGAGCGCTCATCACACATGACAGCATTAACAATAACACTAGACGATCAAGCCAAATGTCTCCAGGAAGCCCGAAAGGCTACAAAAATGGTTGAACGAGCATTGGATCGACTGACAAAGACGGTAGACAGGCCTGATGATACCACAGAAGAAAAACTCCTCGATGCCAAGCGACTGCTCAAGGAAGCAGAATCCCTATGCGGCAACCTCCCAGAAGCAGAGGAAGACAAATTCGAGGATCAGCTGGAAGTGCAAGATAGACGCATGTCGCAGCTCTGGCTCACATGGCGGGCAACTCAGGATCCAATCGAACCCTCAGCTACAAAGACGCCGGCAGCCACCGGCATCACAGCCGCAGAACTATTGAGGAGCCGCCTGCCGGATATATCCTTCCCCAAGTTCTCCGGGGACAAGCTAGACTGGCCCTCATTCTGGAGGGAATTCCAGGCCATCATCAAGAAGGACCGTCTGATGACGGAGGATGACAAAATACTGTACCTAAAGAAAGCAGTACGAACTCCCGAGGCCATAGCAGAGTACCGGTACCTTCAGGGAGCCCCTGGCGACTATGACGTCATCACGGAGGTCCTGAAAGGGCTGTATGACAATCCTCGTCTGGTCTATCGAACATCAGTGCAGTCCCTGGTGATTGGCAAGCTCATTGAAGAAGCCGACGCCCGAGCCTGGGCTAGAACTCTGTCAGCAGCATACAGGGAAGCCACCACGACAGGACAAGACACGGCTTCTGACATTTACACCACGTTGGGGGAGGTCAAGCTGGACGGACGACTCGCCAAGCAATGGACCAAAGCCGCAGCAAACAAGTCCAAGAAGGTCCCGGCCATTAAGGACTTCATATTGTTCCTTAACAACGTCGCCTCCCAATACGAGGATGACCTCGAAATACGACAAAGGAACAAGAAGACTCCAAAACCAGCAGCACCAGAGCAGTCCTACGCCAGCAAGCCACAGAAGCAGCCGGTGTACCTCGCGCAGTCAGAAGTTACGCCCCTGTCTGCAGCAGCTAACCCGTACACACCCTACCAACAGCGAGCAAAGGCACCCTGCAAGCTCTGTCAGGTCGAGAGACATCCTATGTTTCTCTGCCCCACCTTTCAGTCAAACACCATTCCACAACGGAGGGAAGTGGTCAAGAGGCTGAAGCTGTGTTTCAACTGTCTCGGCTACAGCCATACGGTGGAGCAGTGCCGCAGCAACAAGACGTGCCGGGAGTGCCAAGCCAAGCATCACTCCTTGCTTCACGAGGGAAACTCCGAAGCTCAGCCAGCTTCCACCACTCCCGCCCAGAACCCACCCCCCCAGACCCGTTCGTCCTACCTGGCCAATGCAGCCAGGGATGTCGGTATCCTCCCGACTGCTGTCGTGACAGTCGAGGCAAACGGTCACGCTGTGCAAGCCAGAGCAATTCTGGATGTTTGCAGTTCGGCATCCTATGCCACCTCCCGTCTCGTGCGGCAGCTCGGTGCCGTTACTACGCCACAGCGCAGCTTCACCTCCACTGTCGGAAACGTCACTGGATTGCAGTGCGAACTGGTAGCAGCCATGACCATCCGACCCATGCGTCAGCAGCTCTCTCCCTCCATCCCTATCACGGCTCATGTCTCAGAAGCAGTCGCCATGGATCTCCCAAGCGAACCACTCCCACATGCAGATTCACTCCCATTCCTCAAGGGACTAGATTTGGCCGATCCTTCCTTTTCTCTCCCCGGGAGGGTTGACCTCCTACTAGGGTCTGAGGCCACAGCGACAATGATGAACGTGGGACAAACAGAAGCCAGAGCAAGCAGCGACGGCAAGTACCTGGCCGCCGACACCATCTTCGGGTGGTCGTGCAAGGAGGAGGAGGCACCCAACAAGCAGAGGTGTTCCTGGCTCAGGAAGACTCCCATAACCCATCTACGTTCTGGGAATGCGAGGAGATCCAGCCCCACCATCTCTCTCTCAGCAAGGATGACGCAGATGCTGTGGCCCATTACGAGGAGACACACAGCAGAATGAAAGACGGCAGATACGTTGTGCGTCTGCCCCGGAAGAACCCGACCCCAGAGCTCGGACATTCAAGGACACAGGCAGAGCGAAGGTTCACACAGAACCAGAAGGCCTTGGTCAAGAAGGGACAGTGGGGGCCCTTCCGGCAAGCCGTAATCGAGTACGCCTCACTGCATCACGCGGAGGTAGTACCCGACTCCGACTTGACCAAGCCAGACAGCCAGTGCTTCTATCTACCCATGCACGGGGTAACGAAAGAGAGCAGTACAACAACGAAGCTCAGAGTTGTGTTCGATGCCTCAGCCAGGACGAGCAATGGTTTGTCTCTTAACGACACGTTGCTGGCTGGGCCAAACCAATATCCTCTCACAACGGAGATCCTGCTCAAGTTCCGTAGCCATAACATTGCCATGACGGCCGACATCTCGAAGATGTTTAGGGAAATCGGCTTACATACGGAAGACAGAGACCTACACCGGTTTATCTGGAAGGACGACAACGAGCAGACACAGATCTGGAGGATGACGCGAGTCACCTTCGGGGTAGCAGCATCACCCTTCCTCGCCACACAGACACTCTTACAGTTGGCCAAAGACTTCGAGTCCGAGCACCCAGCAGCTGCACACATCATCCGTACGCAGTTCTACGTCGATGACTGTGTCACCGGTGCAGCCACTCTAGAGGAAGCCATAACCCTCCGGCAGCAGCTCAGCCAACTACTCGGCTTGGCTAAGATGAGCCTCCGGAAGTGGAGGAGCAGCTCCTCCGAACTCCAACAATCCATTCCCTCCGAACTATGCGAGGAAGAAGGTGAAATCGCCTTACTTACACCAGACAGATGCCACAAGACGTTGGGCATCCACTGGAATACCATTCAAGATCAGATGTTCGTTTCCACCCCGACTCTCAGCAGCAACCGGAAGGCAAGCAAGAGACAGATCTCCTCTGATCTCGCCCGAACATATGACGTTATGGGCTGGTTTGCTCCAGCCATGGTCACAGCAAAGCTCATCCTCCAAGACATCTGGGTCCAAGGAATGGACTGGGATGACCCGGTGCCCGACGACATCGTCATGCGATGGAATCAGTGGATGGAGGAGCTACCACTCATCACCAAGCACCCGATCCAGAGGTGCCACTTCATTCCCTACAAGAAGAGGCGACTCGTCCAGCTCCACGGCTTCTCTGATGCATCGGAGAAGGCATATGGTGGTGTCATATATCTCCGTACAGTGTACGACGACACCACCGTGTCCACAGCTCTCATCACTGCCAAGACCAGAGTGGCGCCTACAACGCCGATGACGATCCCCAAGCTCGAGCTGTGCGGTGCGACCCTGTTGAGTCGACTGATGGTGAATACGGCACGAACCCTCAACATCCAACAGAAACATTTATTCGCCTGGACAGACTCTACAGTTGTGCTCGGCTGGATCAACCAGCAACCGGGCAAACTCAAGGTGTACGTCTCAAACAGAGTCACCACCATCACCCAGAAGGTGCCAGCAGGCAATTGGAGACATGTCCCCACAGACAGCAACCCGGCGGATGCTGCCTCAAGAGGAGTAATGCCAGCCGAACTCGTGAAGCACGATCTATGGTGGAACGGGCCACCTTGGCTGGCAGAAGACCCCAAGATGTGGCCAAAGCCTCCCAAGGGAGCAACCGTACTCTTGCCAGAGATCAAGAAAGAGTTCACGGCTCTGACATTGCAGAGGGTCACTCCAAGGGAACCCCCACTGCGGTGCTCTTCGTTCAGAGAACTCCTACGGATCACAGCCTGGCAGCAGCGATTCGTCAGCAATTCCCGGAAGAAGGATCCAGCCGGCAGAAACCTCAAGAGCCACATCACAGTCGAAGAACTGGACGTGGCCGAGAGACAGCTGATCAGGGAGGTACAGAAGCGCTACTACCCTGGTGAGCTTCTGGCCCTGCAGCAGAGGGAGGAGTTGCCACACAAGAGCGCACTACTACCCTTGAGACCTATCCTAAGCAAGGAAGGAATACTAGTCGTCGGAGGACGGCTAGAACGATCTGATCTACCCGAACTGACCAAACACCCTCGGATACTTCCAAGGAAGAGTCAGCTCACCTACCTGATCATGCGACAGCTACACCTAACACACCACCATGCTGGAGCATCCGTTCTCCTCGAGGCACTCTCCCAGAGCTATCACGTTTCCGGAGCACGATCAATGGCCAGACATGTGGCCAACCAGTGCATTCCTTGTCGAAAATCGTACGCAAGAAAGGCAACACAACTCATGGGGCAGCTTCCGGTGCAGCGAACTACCCCGTCATCCACCTTTAGCCACGTGGGCGTGGACCTAGCCGGTCCCATGACATTGAAATCAGGCAATCCAAGGAAGCCACGGATAGAGAAGGCATACGTCTGTCTGTTCATCTGTATGGCGACTAAGGCAGTACACCTCGAAGTGGTGTCAGACTTATCTACTGAGGCCTTCATGTCAGCCTTTCAGAGGTTCGTGAGCAGACGAGGTCTCCCAGTAAGAATGTATTCGGACAACGGGACCAACTTCGTCGGAGCAGACAGGAGTTTGAGACAGGCCTACGATGCACTCAACAGTAAGGAGGTTGATGACCCGATCCAGCGATTCCTAACCAATCAGAAGGTGACATGGAGTCATATTCCAGAGCTAGCTCCACACTTTGGAGGGCTCTGGGAGAGCAATGTCAAGAGTGCAAAGACATTGCTCCGATCCATTGCCGGGACCACTCCTCTCAACTTCGAGCGTCTGACTACTTTCCTGAGCCAAGCCGAAGCTATTATGAATAGTCGACCACTAGTACCTCTCAACGCTCAGCCAATCGACACTGAACTTGCCCTAATGCCAGGACATTTCCTGGTTGGAAGACCACTGACTGCTCTACCGGATATCTCCAATGTCCTAGGACTAGGGACCCAGACGAAGCGAGCCAAGTGGAACCATTGCAGGCGTCTGTCAGAACATTTCTGGAAACGATGGACCGACAGCTACGTAACCACTCTCAACCGCTTCAACAAATGGCAGCAACCAAAGAGGAATCTGAGAGTTGGAGACGTGGTTTTGGTCAAGGATCAGTTTCAATTTATCAACCAGTGGCCACTAGCTAGAGTGGTGGAGATACACCCTGGAGTCGATGGATACGTCCGAGCAGCGACCGTGCGAGGTCCCTTGTGTGGCACACATAAGCGTCCAATTGTAAAGCTGGCAGTCATCATCCCAGAGGAGGAGCAACTCTCTCGCCCCGGGAGGATGGACGCGCCTGAGGGTCCACAAGAGCTGAGAACATGAAACTTATTCTTATTATGCATTCTGAACATTGTATTAGCTAAAACTTACCCAGCCATGCATGTGTGAACTTTCCTCGTCACCTATAGACACCTATTCCTACCATTCACATGTAATCATATTCATATCCTATACCCACAGCTACCTTGCGGGACTGCTGCAGTATATAAGCTCAGCAGCCGCACATCACAATTCTGTATGTATCCGAGTCTTAAACTTATGCTATTACTTATTTACAACCACTCAAAACGAGTCTCGAAACCAGTCACTGTTTGGGGTATTAAGTAAGACCAGTCAAAGCGAGCCTAGTAGCCAGCCACTGACTTGGGGAGAGATACACTCACACTCCTTTTTGCATCTCAGCACCGGAGAGCTACTCCACATTCCGAGCCCTAACAATTGGAGGCCTTACAACCCTCATCAAAACAGTTGTTAGTCGGTTCACCACAGCTCATGCTCTGACCGCCTGTTCAGCATTCACGAAGGGAACAGGCCAGAACACATGCACCAACTGATGAAGGCAACTCCCATCAATCAGTGTAGTTGACATAAGAAACATGCACACCCAAACTAAATATCAAAGCCGACAAGCATATGCCACACATAAAAAAGACAAATGGCAAGTTGTCCATGGGTGTATATAGATATATATGTATGTGTTTGTCTGATCATGATGTTTCCACTTTTTATTTCTACTGGGCCCTCGTAAAAGACACCTTAAGGTGATTATGGAATTTAGCAACCATCATGCTACCTGAAAAGTTATTTATCTATCTCAGTCCAGCATACTAACTTAACGGCCCTGCAACTATCCCTGCAAATATTCTAGACACCTCAGCTAGACCAGACGTGGTAGTAAGGAGGAACAATGAAATGTTCTTGATTGAACTGACCATTCCGTTCAATTCACCGGAGTCCATCTTAAAGGCTAAACAACGAAAGGAGTCAAAAGCGATCTACCAACTGGCCCTAAGTGACCTTGAGGCACAAGGATTCCACTCCTCCTTGTACACAATCGAGATAGCGGCTCTAGGTCACTGGTTGCCATCTAGCCGACAAGCCCTGACAGCAGTTTTTCCTCTATTGGAAAAACACAAGCATCCAAACTGCTAGATTCTGCTGCAAAAGTGGCAATTTCGGCCTCGAGCCAACTGTTTCGTGAGACTGAGACTGGATATGTCATGGAACTCTTCTCGACCACTGCTTTAACTATACACTATTTATTATTGTGCTGTCATTATTTGTTTATTGTCTCACAAGCCCTTGCCAAGCCCCTTCTCTAGGTACTTCCTAAAACCAGGACTCCTTGTGTTCTGGGGTCATGATTCATTACTGCTGTGTATGTATTCACTTTATTTGAATAATAAAGTTGATTTTCACACACATATATATAAAAATAAATTTAATTTATAATAAATAAAGAAACAAATAAACAAACAAATAAATAAATGAATAATAAAATAGTGGTCGTGGCTTTTAATATTAATAATAAATATAGCAACTTGTCAATTATATCGCTTCCCAAAACTGACGAGGAGTTTTCCCTTTGTACTATATATACACTGCCTCTAATAGTCATTGCAAGATGTGGTAGTGTGATCTTTTTCATCACCAATCACTTTCCCATGGCCTAACTGGTTGTTGAACAACGCTGTTTCAGGGCCAAGCACGTCTGTGGTCTCCATGGTTACTGGCAAAAAAGGAAAAGGTTGACTCAAACCAGAGTTTTTGTGACCTTCAGCTTCAAACCTGCCTCTTATGCAGAACTTGCCAGGTAGGATGGTGCGAAGGTGTCCAGGCCAGTGGCATTCCACACTAGGAGTTTGCCACTCTTGCATAGCACACTCTTGTGATGCCATCAAGGCTATTTCCATCAATATGTGGCTGATATCAACGGGCTCCAATCTAGATGGTATGAGAGCTGCAGTGAGGGCCCTGTGTGATTTTATTAAGTATTACATGGTGTAACACACCTATGCAACTTGGGTCCACAGCTGGTCCACCTGAGCTCTTGACATGAGGTCCAGACTGGGAGGATAAATAAACATGGACCAGAATTAACAACACCATCCCATAAACCATTTATGTCAGTGTACAACTTACCACTATAATAAGGTCTGCTCACTTTAGTTGCAAACAAATATTTTTTCTTTTTCTTTTTTGCGCTTGCTTAAATTCCCACTTGATGCATGCATGAACAACCTGCAAGCGCATTCGTAGAGTGCATGGTTTGTAGAAATTTAATTTAGTGGGGGATGAGAAAATAATTTTGGGGGAAGGTGTGGGGAGTAAGTGATGGGGAGGAGGTGGGTGAGTGTGTTATGTATTGGGTAGGGAAGAGGTGGCAGAGGAGAAAGGAACTGTTGTATGGCGAGCTGAGGAATGATCTTTGGTCCCCTCCTCTCCCCCTCCTTGGCGAGACACTCTTAACTATTAGTATTGTGGATATTATTATCAGTATATTTTTAATATAGATTGTTATTAGTGTTAGTTACTGTTACATAGTCTCACACTGTGCTGTAGTATATGTGGTGAATCTTAACAGGCTCAGCAATATCAAGGCCGCAGAGGCGAGTGTGGCAAGCAATTGCTGCCTCTGCTCATTAGTTCATTACGAGTGGTATTTCTACAAAATTTCACCAAAAAAACCATGCTTTCATATGTCCAATAATAATGGCAAAGGAAAAAAACTTAAGGTAGTTCTACACCTTTGATAGGCTATTCTATATACTTCAGAATTGAAATATTCCGTTATTCGGCTTCCCAAACTAGATTTGCACAAGCTCACTTTTTTCATTTCGCAGGTGATGGAATCAATCGGAGGTTAGAGCGTCAGAGCAGCTGACACCTTTAAGAGCCTGGGCCAGCTGCTTGGCCAGATACTGAGCATCCCCTGCGGACTCCATCATTCACCTCTTCGAAAGGCTTGGCATCTACTTTTGGAGGGCCAATGCCACAATGTTGAACCGCCGCACACTCGTCAGACCAGCTAAGGTCAATGAGGTTGCGGTCTGTGAAAACTATAGCCTCTACCAGGTACGGTATTTCGAAACAAAAGACCGCAAACAAGCTGTATGGGCCGAATTTTTTTCAAGTTTGGGCTTCTTTCAATGAACTCTCATTTTGCATAGTAAACTAAATTTAGTCATTTTAATTTACTTGCTCTAGAACGAGCAAATTTAAGTTGATTATCAAAAAGTCATTGTATTGGGGGGGGTTGTTTTGTTTTTGCAAAGTGTAAACAGGGGCATTTATTCACTCTTTCCTGGATTTGGTTGTTGTTGTTTTTTTAGCATTTATCGACCTCGTATGTGGGCCAGCATCAGACATATGGTTATAATAATGGTTTAGTGGATCGGTGTAATTTTTTTCTTTCTTTTTTTGTTTGGTCAAAATGGCATTTCAGGCACCGACTCATTTTAGGCACAGGCCCGCCTGGGCCTCACCCAGTATACTATATAACCAGTCCAGGCCTGGTGACAGGTATGAGGATGACAGTACCTAAACATAAACCTACAGGAACTCTAACAATGCTGACATCCATTCTCAGACTGAAAATAGACGAGGACCCAAGCTTTAAGCCGAGCCGAATCCTTATGATGCAGCCAAAAGATGTGCTCTAGACTGTATATCCTGGGCATTCTTATTCTTGAGCAGGAGTCTGCAATGGCTGACAAGTTGCCCGGAGCACCTACTAAACTATCAAATCTTCAGCATTCTAAGACGGAAATGACCATTTTCTGGCCTTGCTCTTCCATAAAGTGTCCTTCGCCCACTGGTCTGGTCTACCCAGTCATATCCTAGAAGCAGGTTCCTTTCCATGTTGAATTTACTCTCGGCAGGCCTCTCCCATCCCAATCCTGGATGAAAGCTTACCTCCCCATTTCACATGGTGGCCTGAGTGTCCATCAAATCTCCCTTCATGCAGTCTGCATTGCCTCCCTGGAAGGATTGACTGGTTAACCATTGCGAAGATGTGGAGTCCCACTCCACCAACATCACCTCTCCATTGATCAGGCCCTATGTCTCCATCTACATGGCTCGGACTTCCCACTGCTCCTTCAGCACTGGTTGGGTTTAAGGTGGTGGTGGAGGGAATCAGACATCCCAATTTCCAGGCTACTGCTGACCCCCCCCCCCCCCCCCCCCATTCAGTGACCATAGGTGATTTTTTGAGAATAATACCTTGCTCTTGAAGTTATTGTAGCATGCAAACCAAACAGGTAGAAGTAGATAGATCTTGTCAGGAGCAGGTTCCAGTGTGGTGCCAGTGTAGAAATATCGTTAGTCAATACAAGATTTGGGCGGACTCTGCATGTCAAGAATTTCACAAAATCCTAGCATTATACATCATGATGCAATGTTAGATTGTCTTGGTAATCCTAGCGCTAACTCTAGATACTATACTGGTCCTAAACCAAGCTGAAAAGCCCAGTATGGTGTTGATAATGTCAAATTGATGATGTAGTTCCTACATTTTAGGATTAATGTAATTTAAATTTGCTTAAGTAATGCCATCATGTGACTAGTTGGTTTACAATACAATAATCTGATTGGCTAGAAATAATGTGAGCAATACTAAACCCTTCCAGTGATAGCAATGTTGTAAATTTGATGCATTGCAGAAGCTATATACCCAATGTATATAATATGTAAGAATGCGTATATACGCTTCAATTTGATATCATAATTGCTCAGTGGTGCATGGGTAGTCAGTTACTAACAGATACTCTTAAATATAGTGTATAGGAGATGATTATGTCAAAACACCTTTTTCAAGTAAGTGGTTTGATTGAATTTGCAGGTATTGTATCTTCAGTAGAGACAATGGAAGCCATCTTGCAGCAATAGACTAGGGTATTACATTGTACAATATTCCAAGTTCATTGCCTCCCCCCCCCCCCCCACCCCACACACACACACCCTACATACACACACACACACACACACACCAGCTAGATTAGAAGTGTATAGGAAGTCAATACCTATTGCACAGATAGTGTTAAAGTCAAGTCCATCAAAAGGTTTTTGTAATTGAAAGTTAAAATCTAATCACACTTATTTGGAGTAATACGTGTAACATTTGACAAGCTTTAGTGGCATCAAACTCACCCATACATATTACGGTATCTTGTTGCTGTCACATTTCGAACAAATCATTAGGGATGAGAGGTGTATAGTGTGTGACAGTGGAGCAGGGGAGGATTTGGAACATTTCTTGGTGATATGCGGGAAATTTGAGAGGGATCAGCTGGTACTGATGGATGAGGTGCGCAGAATTGTAGGGGCAGAACAGTGGATATTTAGAAGAGTGAGTAAAGGATGGAAAGGTGGCTTGCTTTTGCGGAAGGATGTGGAGGGAGTAAGTGATGCAGTGAAGGAGGAGGCGGGCGAGTGTGTTATGTATTAGGTAGGGAAGTGGTGGCAGTGGAGAAAGGAACTGTATGGTGAGCTGAGGAATGATCTTTGATCCCCTCCCATCCCCCCCCCCCTCCCTCCTTGAGCAGCCTGACACTCATAACTTAATATTGTGTATAATTAAGTACTGTTGATTTTTAATATAGATTGTTGTTAGGTTAGTTACTAAAATAGTCCCACCCTGTGCTGTATTATATATGTGAAGGCCTTAACAGGCTCAGCATAATCACAATAAATAAGCCACACATCACCGAACAACAGCAATAGCACATGGTCTTATCAGATTACCGAGAAAATGATTCAGAAAAATTGTTGTAGTTGTCAGCATTGCATATTGCCTGCTCAGGTTGAGATTGGGCCAATGCCTTACATTTGCTTAGGCCATAGACAATATCCTCAGTAAACGCCACTGCGTGCGACAACTCGTGAATAATAGTTCCAAGTTTAGTATCGCGACCTCGTATATCTGAAGCAGAGCGGTACACTGGACACAAATATATTGTGGTGCTTTTGTGGTAAGTGTACGCAATGATTCCAGAATTTTTTGCACAAGGTACTCCATCAAAGAAAAAAGTGAATGTTTTTGTCTCCATAGCTTGCTTGATATCAGAATAGGTACCTCGTACAGTGTTGATGTATCCTACATAACGATATCCAAAGAAGGTAGTATAGGCGTTTGCATCTATATCTACTAGTCTCATACTCACGGGTAGGTTTTTATAAACTGCTCTGTATACTCTGAGGGTGGTTAAGGTGTCTCCAGTCAAAGGAGTCCTGCAAAAGACGGTATCTTGTAACCGTCTGATCCGTACATCATGCGAGGCTTCATTGCTTTTATAGAAGATGCATTCTTACGGAGAACCTGTGCTTCTGTAAGCTTCATTACAGATTCATCTCCAAACACGACAAATGATTGAGGATTGGAAGATATAAACTGTGACTTGGTGTCTGATATGTTGTACTCGTAATAGCTTATCATGGTTTTCAGCATGACTTTATAATCAACATTAGTTTTCAAACTGTAGGACTGAGAAAGGTCGATAGTCGTAGAGAGGACGGATTTAGCTGGAACCAGTATGAACTCCTTTGATGTTGGAGGTGTTCGTTGGTAAAGAAGACCATCATAGAGCACTGGATTTCCATTCTGAGTAATTTCAAAAATGTGTGAAGCCAGCTCATCGAGTGCTGTGTGTTTCTCGTCAGAAGGTAGTAGTCTCGATCATTGGTATTGGTGATCACAACTTTGCATGTAACATCCTCTCCTACTTCATATCGACCAGAAGTAGAAATTGTAGCCATAAATGGATTGCAACTGATGCTGCTAATGGTGATAATGGTTAGAATCAGAGGAAGCCACATTTTCCTTCAAGTTTTAACTAAAGAATCTTTGAACAAGCTTCTCTCTCCTTCTTACTCTCTATATATATATACTATTCAATAAGATAAGCGTAAAATTACACAAAGAATTTGAAAATCGATACGACTATGTATGGCAATACCTCTGACAACTTTCTACAACTAATTAGGATGTTCATTGTTTGAAGACAAACATGATGGAATTAAGAAGTCACATCATATGAGTAGAGTAGAGAGCATGCATAAGCATATATGTGTGTGTGTATTATGTGTGAATGTGTGTGTGTCTGTGCTGTGTGTGTGTGTATGTATGTGTTGAATTTCTGGATCTAATCATTGGTCTAGTGGTCTTATAACTTTAACAAATCCTCATGCCCCTGTGGTTGTTGCTTGAGCTATTTTAATTGGTGAGGTCATGAGGTGTTGTCAATCATCTTTTGCCCAAACCCTAGAAAAAGCCAAACCTAGGCCTTTTCATGGTCCTAGAAATACCCAAACAGCCATCACAGGTCATGAGATGTGATGGAAGTAACCAGTGTACGCAGTACCAGCAGTTCCCATGATCTTATATGAAAATCATAAGTGAGTTTGCAGCTGTGTGTTGGGAGACAGAATCAGAGAAGCCACAATTTTTTTCTTGTTAATTATATCTGCAAGTTCAAGTGAAAGATAAAAACACCAAGTTGAGTTTCTATTTTTAGTAATAGCTGATTACCAGACTATTATAATAGACATACTACACAGCTGTTGTAACAGAGTAATTATAGTGATAGTAGCAAACTCAAGATTCAGTATTTAGGCAAATAAGGTATAAACTTAGTAACATTATTGAGCTGTCATAAATGGCCCAGGTATTTATTGTCTAGTACAATAGTGATGAATAATTGGCCCATGGAGGTCATTTTCTGTCAGGTGGTGTCAGAGAGGCCTACATGGCGGAGTTGAGAGTCCTGAATCAAGGATGAACTGTCATTGGAAAACTGTCCCAGAAATTTTAACAGGATACGAAAGTAGAAAAAGAAAGGGAGTTAGGAGGGAGGGATATTTCAAAATCCCCCCTTTTGCTGTTGTCAATACCCATATTATATATATGGGAGAGCTCAATAAGCAGTCACTGGATCTCCTATCAGAGAACCAGAGGAAGAACATGGTATTGGAGGCTGAACTGGAGGGAAAGAGAAGGGAGCAAGAAAAATGCATGATTCCAATAACCTTCTCAATAATCAATTTGAATTTTTATTCTCTTGACGTTTTGACTAGATGCTCTAGCCTTTATCAGGAATAATGAAATTCACCCAGTAGCTAGTTATTCACCATGTGATACATACCACATCCTAGCACACATGGCCAGCATGTGACTGGATGTGGAAAAATATAATAACGAATAAGACATAAAACATCAACAAAGAGCGGTAAATAACTGAATACAGAATAATTATGGTGGTCATGGCTTCCCTTGGCCACCCAGCAGCCAGGCAAGTCCATTCTACAGTCTCTATTGAACCGCTCACACTTTGGTGCTAGGCTGATGTGCTATGCCTCCTTCACTAGCACTTCCTTCTGCCTTCTGAAGATGGTGGCTGCCTCCCACAAAACAGGATGCCATGCATGTTAGATTTATCTTTAGTTGTATCAATTTATGGGCCATGTACATTCTCGCATCATGCAGATGTCACAGCACCCACTGCCAATTCCACCTTCTTATGCATTTCCCTCTTAGTCATGCAACCTACTATACCCGGAGGACTATGATGCAAGATGATAACAATATTTCAAATTTATATGAGTGACTGTGCTGTGAGTGTCTAGGCCTCACTTCTGAGATTGACAACCCCTTGCTCCACATGGAACCAGCCAAGAAGGTAACTACAACAGGCACAAAGCTCTCGATGCTTAGCCAATGACTTGATGGGAAATTGGAATCCAGCAGCAATGTACCCAATAGCATCCACTAGCTTAAATATGGTATTGTGGACCACTTTCATGTGACTTGAACAACAACTATGAAGTTCTACTTGTACTGTTAAGCTTGGTTGGTGCACAGTCCTATCTGTAATGCCGTGCTAGTTAGAGTGTAATTGTGTAGTCCTACCTGCACTCACACGCTATTTGACTTTCAAGCCACTGAGGGGTCAAAATAGAGATTAATGCCCTAGTGGGACTGATAGGGATCTTGTTAGGGACCTCCCTAACAGCCTTAACAACACAGGAGCAACCTGCATGTGTTAACCCGCAGAATGCTCACGAACAAACTTGACCTGAAGTAGATGACACTTGATACACGCATAAACCAACACACAGATTAATCAACCACATGCATGCACTATGCCTTATATGGTCACATCCCAGCCTAATTAAGGGCAGCCTCCCTCTGGACAGATTATGTGGTCTTGAGTTGTTTCTTGTCTGAGTGAATAAAGTTAAAGTTGTTTAGTTGCATAAAGCCTTAGCTAGACTGTTTAGTGTTAGGGGCAGTGCATACCCTAACAGGGATTTTCAATGCCCTGCATGTCATGCCACAGTATTAAAAAATGTAAATTAATACAAAAGGATTCATTGGAAATCCCCCCCCCTTCCCCCACACACACATGTCCATCTCCTAGATTCACCTCCGTGTCTGTGCTCCACTTTGTGGGAAGGCCAGTGCCTAGGTAAGCTTTGTATATTTTACACCCTCCCAACTCCACCATGTGGGCCTGTGTAATAGCTCACAAAAAATGGCCATCATGTGCCAACTATTCTGCACTGTCATCAGTTATTACACTACAGAATACACACCTGTGCCTTTATGATAGCTCACCTGACAATGTTACTAAATTTACACCATATTTGACCAATACTTAGTCTTGTGCTTACTTAAGCAGCTATGCAGTATGTCTAAATAGTCTTGCAATGGACTGTTGCTAGATATGATTATAAAACTTCATTTGAATTTGAAGATGATAATAATTCTGTCTCTCATTGCATAGCTTCAAACTCACTCTTCATCTTCAGATATTGTCATCAGGGGAGATTGCTGGTCTTGCTCACACCAAAGGGTTTGTTTTGTGGAACTTTCACAAGACAGGTCCTGTGATGAGAGTATTGGGGTATTTCTGGAGCTAAGCACAGATGCATGCACACATGCATGCACTCAAGCAAAAAAACACCCATATACACTTTACAGGCTTGTCATTGCACCAAATGCTAAGGGGACATCCTGCAAAAATCACATTGGATTCTGGCTGCAAGAGAATCAAAATGGATGCAAGAAATGATGATAAAAGTGTTTTTTCTTATTAACAGCAAACCACAGCCATGATGGCTCATAATTAAAGTGCTTGCAGTGCATACACATAATTATGTATGTGCATGCTCTCTACTCTACTCACATGTGGCACTTGTGACAGCTCATCTGATAATGTGACAAGCTTATTTTCTACCATGTTTGTTCAAACACTGAACACCTTAGCTGGCTGTGTATTATGTCAGTCAGAGCTATTTCCATACATGGTCATATCAACTTTACAACTGCTTAATGAAATATTAGGCATACATTACCAGTTAGTATATATAAAGAGTGAGAGGGAGAGAGGATTGGCAGATGCAAAATCAAAGATTCATCACTTAAAACTTCTAGAAAAATGTGGCTTCCTGTGATTCTAACCATTATCGCTGTTAGTAGTGTTAGCTGTGAGCCATTTATGGCAACAATTTTTACTTCTCCTCGGTACGAAATGGGAGAGGACATTACATGCAAAGTCATCATCACCAATACCAATGATCGAGACTACTACCTTTTGACGAGAAACACACCACTCGATGAGCTGGCTGCACATGCTTTCGAAATTACTCAGAATGGAAATCCAGTACACTATGATGGTCTTCTCTACCAACGAACACCTCCAACATCAAAGGAGTTCATACTGGTTCCAGCTAAATCCGTCCTCTCTACGACTATCGACCTTTCTCAGTCCTACAGCTTGAAATCTAATGTTGATCATAAAGTCATGCTGAAAACTATGATAAGCTATTACGAGTACAACATATCAGACACCAAGTCACAGTTTATCTCTTCCAATCCTCAATCATTTGTCGTGTTTGGAGATGAATCTGTAATGAAGCTTACAGAAGCACAGGTTCTCCGTAAGAATGCATCTTCTATAAAAGCAATGAAGCCTCGCATGATTTATGGATCAGAAGCTTGGAAGACACCATACTTTGCAGGTACGCCTATGAACGGAGACACCTTAATCACGCTCAGAATGTACAGAGAAGCCTATAAAAAACTACCTATCAGTATGCGAGCAGTGGACAGAGATGGAAACACCTACACTAATTTCTTTGGATATCGTTATGCTGGATATGTAAATACTGTACGAGGTACCTATTTCAATATCAAGCTAGCTATGGAGACAAAAACATTCACTTTCTACTTTGATGGAGAACACTGTGCAAAAGATTCTGGAATTGTTGCTTACACATTCCATGGAAGCACCACAATATATTTGTGTTCACTCTACCGCTATGCTGCAGACATACGAGGCCCCTTTACTAAAGTAGGAACTATTATTCACGAATTGTCGCATGCGGTAGCATTTACTGAGGATATGGCCTATGGCTTAACCAATTGTCAGGCATTGGCCAGATCTCGACCCGATCTGGCAATACGCAATGCTGACAACTACAACTGTTTCTCTGAATCCTTATCTCAGTAAATTGATAAGACTATGTGCTATTGCTGTTGTTCTGTGATGTGTACCAGTATAAATTCTAATCATTATTGAAATGTGTTAGCAAGGTAGAGCATTGTATATATATATGTTTGCGTGGGATTGATGCCATTAAGGTGTTACACGTATAATCTGATCAGTGTTTCATTTTAATGAATTGCATATCATACTTACCCTCTCCAGATTGTTGGGAGTTATAAAAATACAAAAATCGAAGCAGCTCCAGTTAATCAGTAATACTAATTTAGAAATTTACTTTAAGTCCCTAGCAAGCAACCATATAATGGGACAGTGATAACATTTTTGTGAACCCACACTGACCACAAACTATGATTATCAACAAAGTTCTTTTTGCATATAATGCAGATATCTGACAGTCAGCAATCATTGTTTTTTGGCTATAAGCAGCTAAGGTATTGGAGACAAGGAAGTACAATAATGTCCACAACACAACATATATATTTTTACATATGCAATTAAGTTTTCAGAGATGGAGGAAAAGGAGGAAAAAGAGAGATTAGTTCTCAGAAGCAGCATCTATCATCAAATAAAGTTAAGTCCCAGGATATATTGAAGCTAGCTAGCCAAGGCATTACCAACCATTACCTTTAGAAAACTAACAGGCTAATAATACTACAGTTAGATCCCATTCACAAACCTAAGAAGTCTTCTTATCTTATGACTTCCTCATCAGAAACAAAGCCATCACTTTCTGCTATAGCCATAAGCTCTTCCACTACCTTTCCAACTGTTGTGGTCATCTTTTCCAAGGTTCCACATTCACAAAAAGGCCAACCCAAGTAAGAAAATAGGTCACTATCTTCTCCCCTGCTAGAGTTATCTACAAGCGAGTCAAGAGTGCCGCCTGTCACTAGAAAAATGGCTTCTGCGAGATTTCTTGTCCTAGTCATATTTAGGTCCGCAAAATCGTAAAGGATTCCATGTTTCAATATTTTTTAGTGACGCGGTTGAAAAGTTAAAGTGAGAGCGCCGAATCAGTATTGTGAGCACATCATCATTATGACATCATCAAAACCAAACTGCATATTATCTTTGGTTAGCAATATCTAGGCTAGCTCTAGCAATGTAATCTAGCAATGCAACACATGATTTAGCTAAAGCAAAGAATGTTTTTTTGCGAAATTCTTCTGATATAGCTAGCTATCTATCTGACTTGACTAATGATCCTTCCGCACTGGCAAACTCGAACATACACAACACCAGAACCTGTTTCTCCCCCTTCTGTTTGATCTGCATGTTCGGCATATACAAGAACCAAGTGCAAAAAAGTTGTTATTCACGGCTCATGTGCACGTCATATGGCTTGCTATTTGATATTTTTAGCTGGTGCATCTTACATCCAGTTGTTATTTCACTATCACCTGAAGAAGCCCAAAGCATGTTGGCTGAGGTGAGTCGAGTTTTTAAAAATTTAAATATATCTAGCTAATTGCTTATTGGTCACATCTGGCCAGCTGCATTGCCAGGGCATGAAAACTTTGCAGTTGTTGAGGCAGTGACCTAGCAGTGAAATATTAGGACTTTTTGGCAGAAAAATGGGACCTTACGTAGTTCAATGACGACTTTGTGGCATGTACAAACAGACAGTTTAAATAGCACCATGAGTTAAATTTCATCTCACACAGCTCCCCCCTCCCCTACCACCCTCCGCCTTCCTCCCCTCCACCCGTTTGCCCCACTCTTACATACGACATTGATTATCAGTACTCTGGCTGCTTTCTAGCACATATTGAACAGTGTCTTTTAATGACTATATTTGTGCTTGCCCATTTTATCTCATTTATTTTTTTGTTTGTTTATTTATTGTTAATATTCGTTTGTTTGTTTGTTTGTTTGTACTTTTTCTACCATCATCAGGTCCCTGTTCCATCCTTCTGGAGTCATTAAGGTTGTCCTCTTTTTTTATTCGATATTGGAAAATGCACATTATTTCAACAAGTACTTTGCCCACACACACTTACATACACCAGTTAAAGAAGTACATATGTATTACACAGAAAGTTTAATGTCGAGTCAGTCAATGTAGAGGCTTTTTTGAGAAGTAATGGAATAAACAGTTAAAATCTGTTGGGATTATATTATGTGTAAAATCAAAACATCCGTAACGTCTGACAAACCTTAGTGGCATCAAACCCACCCTCACCATAACATTTTAAACAATAATAATAATAACAATTGATAGAACCTAACACTACACAACAACAGCAATAGCACATAGTCTTATCAGATTACCGAGATAAGGATTCAGAAAAATAGTTGTAGTTGTCAGCATTGCATATTGCAGCTCGGGTCGAGATTAGCCCAAAGCCATGCACTTGCTTAGGCCGTAGGCAATATCTTCAGTGCATGCGACAACTCGTGAATATATAATAGTTCCTACTGCAAAGTCGTCATCACCAATACCAATGATCGAGACTACTACCTTTTGACGAGAAACACACCACTCGATAAGCTGGCTGCACATGCTTTCAAAATTACTCAGAATGGAAATCCAGTACACTATGATGGTCTTCTCTACCAACGAACACCTCCAACATCAAAGGAGTTCATACTGGTTCCAGCTAAATTCATCATCTCTACGACTATCGACCTTTCTCAGTCCTACAGCTTGAAAACTAATGTTGATCATAAAGTCATGCTGAAAACCATGATAAGCTATTACGAGTACAACATATCAGACACCAAGTCACACTGTAATGAAGCATACAGAAGCACAGGTTCTCCGTAAGAATGCATCTTCTATTATAGCAATGAAGCCTTGCATGATTTATGGATCAGAAGCTTGGAAGACACCGTACTTTGCAGGTACACCTATGAACGGAGACACCTTAATCACACTCAGAATGTACAGAGAAGCCTATAAAAAACTACCTATCAGTATGCGAGCAGTGGACAGAGATGGAAACACCTACACTAATTTCTTTGGATATCGTTATGCTGGATATGTAAATACTGTACGAGGTACCTATTTCAATATCAAGCTAGCTATGGAGACAAAAATATTCACTTTCTACTTTGATGGAGAACACTGTGCAAAAGATTCTGGAATCGTTGCTTACACATTCCACGGAAGCACCACAATATATTTGTGTTTACTCTACCGCTATGCTGCAGAGGTACGAGGCCCCTTAACTAAAGTAGAAACTATTATTCACGAATTGTCGCATGCGATAGCATTTACTGAGATATTGCCTATGGCTTAACCAATTGTCAGGCATTGGCCAGATCTCCACCCGATCTGGCAATATGCAATGCTGACAACTACAACTGTTTCTCTGAATACATATCTCAGTAAATTGATAAGACTATGTGTTGTCTGGATATATGAATTGTGATTATTAATATTGTGCTGGTAAAAGAGTGTATTATATACATGTGTTGTGGGATTGGTTTGTAATGTGTTACACATATTACCAGATGTTCACTGATTACATACACTCTAAAACCTTCAACTGCTCTTTGGAGCCTCTACAAGTATCTATTCACTGAGCTGACTTTAATATTTCTGTGCAATATATATGGACTTCTTATGTAACTAATATAACTGCCATTCAATGCGCCGATGCAAAGCCTTGCATTTGTGTATGTGTGTGTGTGTGGGTGGGCAAAGAATTTGTTGAAGTAGTGTACACTCCAATTGATGGTCAATAGCTGCAGGATTTTATCATTATGTCACTCAAGATACAGTATCTGCAAATGTAAGTCTTAACTCACTTCTAAAGAGATCTAACATGACCAGCTTCTGCACTCTACATTTAACAGCATCTGTTAAACCTTCCACCAGCAGATTTATGGTGGAGGTATTCTACAAAATGTAGTGATAAATTTTTTTATTATTGCAATAAGGCTGAAGGATATTAACTAGAAACTAGATATATATCGGGTGATTTTTAACGAGTTGATAAAAAATTGCGACCAACTTTCGTAGGAAGTAAAATGTTTTCCTGTTATTCTTCAATAGTTGACCATTTCCCACTGAATTTCAGATTATGCATAGCTGATGACGACGAACAATGTGATGGATTTTGGTTGCTTAGAAACAAACCAGGTGCTATGAATATCATTATAACTTGGCGGGTTATATATGTATCATTGACGTCCATGGAGGAATTTGACATGTCAAAGAAAAAGTTGGTTTCTTAGCATAAAACCACATATATGTATGTGAATTTCAGTACCTTAATTTTGAAATAATGTCCTTTGCATATATTAGATATAGTCGCATGATAATTATAATAAAAAAACCAGCCATGTCATAGGCAACTTTTGGTCACCAACATCGACCATTGCTTATCAGAACAAGTCAAGGAACTTCTTCACTTTGAGGCATCACCATGAAGTGGGTGACCAACAGGGTAGACCAAGAGCAATGCCCTGACCACAACCATGACTTGCCCATGACCAGTCGGAGTCACCTTGGGATCTAGAACATGGAAAGAATAATTATACTCTCTAGAACTATGCTGACTTTAGGCTAGCATTGCATATAACTTCTATGCTTGACCTAACCTCTATTCATCATTAGCTACCTCTGAAGAAGTCCAGCTGATCATCACTGCAATCAAATGCTTCACATGAAGATGTGAGGCAAAGATAACTACTGGATCACAGGCAACAGCACTTCTCGAGCTCTTACTGTGACTTTGTTGCTTCCAAGGGAAATCTACACAACATCCCCCTCAGCATTAATGCTGGCATTCTTGGAAAAGCTGGTCAATTAGAATCATCACCTTAACTTTTTGAAAAACCGGAAGCGAAGTTAGCCGTCTCGTTCACCCTAGTTACCCTAGCCATGCATTCTTTATATTTTTGTTTGCGATAGAACAAGGCTTTGGGCGTGTTTGTGCGATATTTCAGGATTTATTTCGTTTTGCGCCATATGGCGCTTACGCCGTGAGAGGATAAATAACAGCTAATGCAGCACTATATAAAATATCAAATTGGTTGTGAAGATGTGCCTTCTATCCATAGTTGTATATGGTTTCTGATGGTTTCTGCATGCCGATTGTTGAAAGTTAATACTTTGGCATCACTGGGAGGATTTTCTACTGCTCACAAGATTACCAGCTAACCAAATGCTTGTAACTAACTGGCAACACCATGCTCTGTCTAAACATCATAGTTCTAGTACTACATCATCATGATGGCATCATCAACACCATACTCTATTAGACCTCGAGCTTTATTTAGGTATCTACAGTCAGGGCTAAGGCCAGTGTTGGGAACATAGCCAGGTTTAGTGATGCAACAATGTATGATATAATGCTTGTGCTTTTGCGAAATTCTTCCCAAATCTTGAACCGAGCTGACTAATGATTTTTTTTACACTGGCACAATGGAACCTGCTGCTAACAAGTTCTGTTTGATTTCCATGTTCGGCATATACAAGATCTTCTAGAGTTATATATATCATTACTCATATGCACCTCATGTGATTGTTTTTTATACTTGCTAGCTGTTGTTTAGGAACCGTAGTTGATGTTGTCATTTCTGAAAAGGCCAAAGTATGTTAGCTGAGATGTCAGTTCAATATATTTTTTTAAATTTTTTTTTAAGCAGATAAAAAGAGAAATGTAAATAATTATTATATATATATATATTTATTTATTGGTATACACATATGTAAAGCTACATTGCTAGGGATTAGCTAATGTCTTTTATTGAGGCAGTGAGACAACATTGAAATATAGATCTATGACATTTTTAGCAGCATAATGGGAGGGAGTGTCATCAACCTAGCCATTTTAATCCTGAACTGGTCTACTAACTGCCTAAACAAACCTGAGTAAATAATTTAACTCTATCTTCTTTTCCATATGAATTTCTTTGCTCTAAATTTTGCTGTGGACATATATAGCTACTGCTTGCTTAACTCAATAGAGCTGCTTTGTGCACCAAACTCAAGCTTATTATAGTAAGATATGGCTAGTCATGTTATGTTTACAGAAGAAGCTCTAAGTTTGTTCGGATTCCAATCAATGAGAGTTTCCCCTCCTTCACTCCTTCTTCACTTCATATTCTAACAACTTCTAAGACACTTCTCTCGTCCATCATCCTTATCCTTTGCTATCCCTTTACAACCTCAAACTGCCTTCTCTTGCTCCATCCTCAAATGCAGTGTTTTCCCTGCTACATGTGTGGAGTAGAGAACACACATGTGAGTGTATGTCTGTGTGCATGTGTGTTTGTGTGTGAATGTCAATGCTGTCCGGTTACACCAACCTCTGAGTGATTGGAGGCAATGACTTTTAGATGGAAAAAACTATTCTGGATTAACATGAATTTGAGATCAAATCTTACCATGTCGTGTCTTCTACAGAAGATTTACCAAAAAGTTCTGTGCTTGTATCTAAATGTAATAATTGTCAGTGAGGCATTTTGCTTCTTGTATTGAATATGAAAGGTTCACTAGAAAGTTCTAGACTTGATAGTGAAGTTAGAAATACAGAATAGTTAGTGTATGCAGGAATTACAGGAGATAAAGTGGCTAGAAGCAGGTGTACAGTGTTAAGGAGAATGTTGTGTTGGGCCAGTAGAGATGCTCATGTGGCAGATCATAGAGAGAGGTAAGGTATCTGTGATAGAGATAGTACTCAGTGTCCAGCTATTGGTGCATGAAGGCAGATGGCAAGTTTTGGAAAGTATGCAAGAAAAGAATAGTTACAGCTGCCTTTGTGTTAATGGGTGGGGTGTGTGTGTGTGTGGGGGGGGGGGGGGGGGGGAGTGGTTATAGCTTACTGGCAAACTAATGGGCAGTGGGATGTACATGACGTACCCACTGGGGATGGTATGAAGGGTACTCATGAATCATTTTAAAATGTTGCACACCAAAAAACGATCTCAGCTAAAACTCAATTTGGCAACTTCATAGTATACTAGCTAATTACAACCAATTGCTCCTAAAAAAAACTTGAAGTGTCCTTTGAACCTTTCACGAACATATATAGTAATCTGGCAACTGCCCCAAAACTTTGATATTCATAGCAATCCCTATAATTATTGGTTTGACACCTATTTTTAAATGGAGAACAAAGATAAACCAGGTTTATATCTCAGCTAAAACTCACTTAGACAGTTTTTTAGTATCATGATGGTGATTTCAGCTGGTTTTTACTTCAAGCATGCGATGAATTCATCGCAAAGGTAGCTATATAGTAACCCAACAGCTAAATATATGAAATTCGTCTTCAGGATCGTATTTTTCCCCACACACAAAACTTACATAAAGTATGTCCATTGGTCATAATTTTACTAAGGACTATAAACTGCAGTGCAATGTTTAAATTAGGACTATATACACCTCTCTGTATTAAGTTTGTGCACAATATGTCCATTTGTTAAAATGTTACTACCAGCAAGACTCCATACTATCCAATGGAAGTAATTCATTTCTCAATTCATTTTCTCTACTCAGAAAAACATTTGGAAATTGGTAAAAGATCATAAAGACACTTGTGCATATTTTTTTGCACTTTGCAACTCAGAGTGGTTTCTTCCGCCGATTTTCGGGTGCAGGTTTTTGAGCTATATATCAAGTCCATACCATGAAGTTTGCAGAATCTAAAGTTGTAACCACAAGAAAAACATATATTAAAAATGCAGCTGTCCCCCCCTTAATTAATTAATTAATTAATTAATAATTAATTGTGGAGTTCATTATATAGATAAGGGTTTTGTAAATGTTTGTGACCTATATTGGTAAATTTTTGTTGCATTTTTTATTTGAAAATATTTTGTCTTAGAGAGAGAGGGAGAGAGAATAAGGGACCAATGCCTTCATGCTCCGTAACATTGTTATGATATAGCTACTTGCTAAGTTACTGTACTCCATTGCAGGAGTGCTTTCAAACTGTTGTGGCATCCAGCAGCCTCTAATATATATTTTACAAACGTACATAGCAGAATGCTTGGCATTGAGTGGTGAGTGAAGGTAATGGATAGGGTCAAGACAATTTAAAAAAGAAAATGTCAGTTGTTTTAGCTACAGATCCTAATGCTAACATTGCTCTAGTCATTGTCATTCCCCAAGCATAGCTGTAGGCCTAACACTTAAAATAGTCAATAGCCAAGAGCAAAAATAAGAAATAACTAAACAAATACACGGAGGAACATATTAAGTTGATTTTAGTTAAGTAGTCAAAGTGCTGATAAAGAATGTTGAATATAGTGCTTAAATAATGTAATTGGATGTAGCTAGGGTGGTAGTTGAGGACTCGGGCAATCTGGATGTGGGGTCGGACCTTAACATTATTTGGGGAGAAATTATTTGGGGTAGGAGAGAGGTAAAAGTGAGAAGAGAGCGACATAAATGGAGAGTTGACAATAGGTTAGACTGGGTGGAGTATCAGGAGGCAGTGGGGAGGAAATGTTCATGGGGTGGGAAGAGGAGGTGAGAGAGCTTGAGCAAGAGTTGGGAGGAAACATAGTTGAAGAGGTGTGGGGTAGGTGGAAGGAGAACGTTTTGGCTGCAGCGGAGAAAGGAATTGGAAGGAAGAAGATTACAGACAGGTCAGAGGGATGGTGGTCAGAGGATGTGGAGTGGCGCCAAGGTTTTGGAAGAGATATGTGGATGATACCATCTGCATTGTGAAGAAGGGAAGTGAGCAGGAGTTGTTGGACCATCTGGACAACATCAGGCCATCCATAAAGTTTACCATGGAGCTAAAAGTGGATGGAGTGTTGCCTTGGATTGCCACCTACACAGGAAGGAAGATGGAAGGTTAACTGCAACCATTTACAGAAAAACCCCACACACCAACCGGTACCTTGATTAAAGATCACATCATCCTATCCAAGTCAGAAGAGGAGTGGTGAAGAGCTTGTATGATAGAGCCAGGATAGTGGTGACTGAGAAGGAGGACCTTTGAAAAGAAGAACGTCATTTGAATAAAGTCTTTATAGAGAATGGTTATCCACAAGCCTTCATCAACCTTTCATCTGCAGATACATCTAAATGCAGAAAGGAAGATAAGTACACTGATATAGGCAATTCGGGTCTAAAAACAAGGATCCTACTATGTGCCCCACTAGTGATTCCTTATGCAGCAGGGATAAGTGAAGACAACAGGAAGGTCCTGCAGGAAGTTCAACATCAAAGTAGTTTTTGGATCGGGAAGAACTCTGAGGACAGAACTGAGCAGAGTGAAGGACATTTTACCAGCACTCATGCGTTGTGTAGCGCATCCCTTGTAGTTGTGGGAAATACTACATAGGGGAGACCATCAGAGACTGGAGACCAGAGTGAAAGAACATCAGGAAAGTGTGCAAAAGAGAAGTCAGCAATTGCTGAACATACATGAGATAATGGACAACCCATTTTGTGGGAGGAAGCCACCATCTACCAGGTCAGAAGATGGAAGGAACAGCTAGTGAAGGAGGCAGCACAACACTGACAACAGCCTAGCACCAAAGTGCAAGTGGTTCAATCGAAACTGTGGAATGGACTTGCCTGGCTGCTGGGTAGCCACTCTCAAGAGCCTGAACTTGAAACCACGACAACCACAATTATACCTTATTTTCAATAACCTTCTCAATAATGAACTTGAAAGAATACAATTTGAAGTTTTAATTATTGAGAAGATTATTGTAATGTTATTATTTCAACTGAGAGCTCATTGAGAATTAATAAGTTTCTTAATTTACTTCACATCAGGGATTTCATTTAATGTTGAATGTTATACTTATGCACTTTAGTTACCAGGGGTATGCTTACATATGTTTTGGCCACAGATTAAATTTCTGGGACAGTTTTCAAGCAACAGTTGATCATCAAGAACCCCCCCTCAAGAATATAACCACACCCACTAAATTATACTCAAACTCTGTGCAAATGCACAACACATACCATAGGACATGAGAATGTGGCATGTTTGTTGAAAGAGGTGTTGGTGAGTATTGAGTGATTGATAAGGTGTGAATGAAGCCATCTTAAACCCAGCTGCTTATGAATCAGTCTATGTTACTGAACTTGAGAGTGATGAATCTCCCTTCAATGACTGGAGTGGGGACAGGGAAACACGTATTAAAGCTCAAGGACTATTGAGAACTATGGAAACTCCATGCCATGCTATTTGTTTAACAACTGTGCTTTAATCAATATAGCCACTAACAGTCAAGCTTCAGAAGAGAAATCAAGATATCTATCAAGCCTATAAGCAAGTGGATGAAACTATTGACTTCATCAAGTCTAGACGTGCTGATATTGACAATGTATTTGATCAGTGGTATAAAGAAGCAAGTGCTTTACTAACATTGAAGAAGTAACTCTTCCAAGGAGAGTGGAGAGGCAAGCCCATAGAAATAACCATCCTGGTGATTCTGTTCAAGAATATTATAAAAGGATTATAGCTATTCCTTTCCTTGACACCATCATCTGTCAACTGGAGTCACGGTTCAACAAGGAAAGCAGAATTTGTGCTGAGCTTTTGCTTCTCACTCTAGCCATTTCTGTCACTGATAAATTTGACCCAGTGTCCGAAGTCGCTCACATGCTTACATGGGAGTGCCATCTTCCTTCTCCAGTACAGCTCCAAAATGAGATGTCAAGATGGAAAATATTCTGGCAAAGAAGATTGGATGCAGGTGATGAAGTTCCTAACAGCTTGCTAAATGCAATTAGTGCTATTCGCAGAGAAGATTTCTATACCCTTTTGTGTATTGCTTGCATCCTATATATCTATTACCAGTTGTGAAGCAAAGCGTAGTTTCTCTACTCTTTGGCAGACCAAAAATTACCTTCAAAACACTATGCTTACATCCAGACTGTCATTCAGCATAGTACCAACTTCAACAGATATAAATATTTGTGAACAAACATGCCAGTACAATGTTTAGCTCGTCTATTTTGGGTGCATAATGACTTCCACTGACAATATTATTGATGCTGTACTTATTGTATATGACTTACTAAAACTTTCTTTAACCATAATAAATTTGAAAAAACACTCAAAAGAGCTAAAGGTGACAATACCAAAAATCACTGTCAACAAAAGTCAACCCCCCCTAGTCAAAATGTCTAGATCCGCCCCTGTCAGATGTATGACATTGTTACCCTCCCAGCTCCATCATATGGACCTGTCTAATAGAAAATGACTCCCTTGTCCAAACTATTCAGCACTGTCATCAGTTATTGTACTACAATACACACCTGTGCCATTTATGAAAGCTTGCCCAATAATGTCATTCCATATTTGACTAACAATGAGTCTTGAGTTTGCTACTAGCACTATGCATTAACTGCTACAGCAGCTGTGCAATATGTATTAAATATTCTTGTACTGAGCTATTGTGCCAAACATGGTAAGCTCAACTTTACATCCTTAACTGGAAATAATAGTCTCAGATGATACAGTGCAAACTCGTTAATCCAAATAGGCCTGTACCTAGAGGTGTTAGGATTGGTGAATTTGTTAGTTGCCTAGGGGTGTTAGGATTGTTTAATTGCACACAAACACAAACACAACACACATATCCACACACAACACACATATACACACAACACACACACAACACATATATACACACACAACACGCACACATACTAGTACACACCGCAGGCAATGGTTATACTGCACTTGATTCTGGCTGTATACAAGGGCTTCAAAATGCATGCAAGTAAAATAAATAAAAATTAATTGCTTTTCCCCCCTCAATTCTTAGTTGGTTATATCACACTATTCAACTGAATCTCACACCTGACAGCAAACCACAGCCATGATGGCTCATAATTAAAGTGCTTGCAGTGCATACACATGTGCATGTGCATGTTCTCTACTCTACTCACATGTGGCACTTGTGACAGCTCATCTGATAATGTGACGAGCTTATTTTCTACCATGTTTGTTCAAACACTGAACACCTTAGCTGGCTGTTGTATTATGTCAGTCAGAGCTATTGCCATATATGGTCATATCAACTTTACAACTGCTTAGTGGCATATATCACCAGTTAGTATATATAAAGAGTGAGAGGAGAGAGGATTGGCAGATGCAAAATCAATCATCAGTTAAACAAGAAAAATGTGGCTTCCTCTGCTTCTCTCTGTGATTATCATTAGCAGTGTCAGTTGTGAGCCGTTTATGGCAACAATTTCTACTTCAGGTCAGTACGAAGTGGGGGAGGACGTTACATGCAAAGTTGTGATCACCAACATCGACGACCGAGACTATTACCTTCTGATGAGAAACACACCACTTGATGAGCTGGCTTCACACACTTTCGAAATTACTCAGGATGGAAATCCAGTACTCTATGATGGTCTTCTTTACCAACGAACACCTCCAACGTCAAAGGAGTTCATAGGTTCCAGCTAAATCCTCCCTCTCTGTGATAATCGACCTTTCTCAGTCCTACAGCTTGAAAACTAATGTTGATCATAAAGTCATGTTGAAAACCATGATAAGCTATTACGAGTACAATATATCAGACACCAAGTCAGAGTTTATCTCTTCCAATCCGCAATCATTTGTTGTGTTTGGAGATGAATCTGTAATGAAACTAACTGAAGCAGAAGTTCTCCGTAAGAATGCATCTTCTATAAAAGTAATCAAACTTCACATGATGTACGAACCAGAAGATTACATCATGCCGAATTTTGCAGGTAATCTTAGGTACAGAGACACTACAACCACTCTCAGAATATACGGAGCAGTTTATCGAAACCTACGTCTAAGTATGCGAGCAGTGGACACAGAGGCAAACACTTACGCTGATTTCTTTGGATATCGTTATGTTGGATACGTAAACACTGTACGAGGTACCTATTCTGATATCAAACTAGCTATGGAGACAAAAACATTCACTTTCTACTTTGATGGAGAAACTTGTGCAAAAAATTCTGGAATCATTGCTTACACACACTTCAAAAGCACCACCATCTATTTGTGCCCAGTATATCGCTATGCTCCAGACACACGAGGCGACAACACAAAGCTAGGAACTATTATTCACGAATTGTCGCACGCAGTGGCGTTTACTGAGGATATCGTTTACGGCATAAGCAACTGCAAGACATTGGCCCAATCTCGACCCGAGCAGGCAATACGCAATGCTGACAACTACAACTATTTTTCCGAATTTTTTTCTAACTAATCTGATAAGACAATGTGCTATTGGTGTTGTTCTGTGATGTGCGGCTGTATGAACTGTTATTTGGTTGAAATGTGATAGGATATTTGGTATGCCTGTGCTTGTTGCCCAAAGTTTTGTGTGTTACGCACAATTCTCAAAATATACAAGAGTTTCACTTTTAATTAAATGCAGATTCTTTGATGCTTATATATATTTCATTTATTAAAGCATATTTACAGCATCTGTTTATAACTGATGATGCATGTGAAAATGTGCATTTATGCCAGATATTAAATATAACAATGTGCTCTCTTCTTTTCGACAATTTTTTTAAACATTTCCAGGATCAAACAGAGTTTTGCTATTATTTGATACACATAGACACAGGTATACATAACTGTTTTGAAGATCTGTGTGGTTAACTACTTTCAAGTAAATTTCCGAGGTAACCAGCTGATAACTTCTTGTTTCCAAAATGTTTCAACTCTGTGCTGTTAGCTAACTACTGTCATAAGAATAAGCTGAAGAATATTTTGATGCCAACTTGTTTCAAAGCACTCTTCTGAATCTACAACTACTCAGAACTCGTCTTCTAGCTCAAAGTGTGATGGTGATAGTCTATCATTCATGACTCTTCAACATATGAAAGCTCGACATCACCACTTCCTCCACTTTTGCCACACTCAAAGCAACTGCAGTCAATGGTATGTCAATTCCATTTCTGCATGCATGTTAATAAACCAGTAGTCTACATATGTGTAGGCACCTCATCCCTTTTGATACTTCAAACCATATCCAGCACTTTGCAGACTCTGTATTCACCAACGAACTTCTGATTGTGCCTCCCTCCTCTCCGTGCTCAGGCCTTGCTCCTTCTACTTTAAAACAGTCACTTTCCTCAGGACAGTTCTAACTCCACACAAGCCCTACCATTACCATCTATCAAACACCTTAATTGCTTTCTCATACTTCAGCTATGCATTGTTCTTCTGTTTCTCTCCAAGTCTCTGCCACACTTCACTAGAACCTCATTCCCTTGCTTTTTTCTGGAATCTTGATCATAGAACATTAACTTATATAGTATATCATGCTCATAATCAGACTTTGGATATTGAGTTCATTATTCATAGGAAGAAGAAAAAAAGCTAAATAGTGTCACTCTCCCCAGTATACCAATACACAATATTTTTCTTTTGCTATTTGTGGCAACGTCTGATTTTTGTTTTATATATAAATATGTGGCTAACTATGATTGTTTCTTCGCTATCAATGACAAAAATAATAATGATTTAAAATATAATGCACACCGCCGTATATATGTAACTAAGAACAACAACAACAGTAACAAATAAATACTTGGATAAGGACTCTGAGAAATAAACATAGTTGTCAGCATTGAATATGGGGCTATTTTTGGCCAGTTCAATAGAGTTATTCATGCCATAGACAAAATCATCAGTAGAAGCGGCTGCACGCGATAACTCATGAAGAACAGTTCCAAATTTAGTATCATAGCATTCTATGTCTGGCTGTTGACGATACAAATCACAGAAATACAGAGTTGTGCACCTGAAGCAGGTATAAGCGATGATATATTCATATTCATTGCAAAGGTCACCATCAAAGTAGAAAATGTACCTTCTCGTCTCCATAGATTTCTTGACTTTGGATTAATTCCATCCTACCCATGAATCGATAAAGGCGAAAACCAATTTATCAACTTACTGTACACGCTTGCTCTACTTTTGACTAAATTTTTTAAGTAGCATTGTATACCTTGATGGCAGTTGTTTTGTCATCAGATGTAGGTGTACCTCTGAATAATGGTGTCACGTAATCTCCTAGTTTGGAAATAACACGAGAGCCCATGAGCTTTACATCATCACGAATAACTTGTGCTTTGGTTGGTTTCGTTGCCCTATTTCCAAAGACTTTGAATGATTTGTTCATTTGAAGAGATAATCTGAGACTTGCTGTCTGATATGTTGCATAGGTAATAAGTTATCATGGATCTCATTATGACCTTATACTCAGCATTAACTTTAAAACTGTAACACTGAGAAAGATCGATTGATGTAGAGATTGAAGATTTTGCCCAAACCAGTACGAACTCCTTTGAAGTTGGAGGTGTTCGTTGGTAGAGAAAACCATCGGTTTTCTATCCCGAGTTATTTCGAAAGTGTGTGATGCCAACTCATTGAAGGGTGTGTTTCGCTTCAGGAGGCAATAGTCTTGAGCCTCAGTGTTGGTGATCACCACTTAACACGTCATGTCCTTACCCACTTCATATCGACTAGAAGTGGAAATTATTGCCGTAAACAGTTTGGAGCTACCACTGGTAACAGTGATAATGGATAAAAGGAAAGAAAGCCACATTTTTTTCAATTATTGACATTAGCATCCAAATGTTCTCTCTACACAATCTACTGTGGCACTACCAGTTAGCTTTGTGCTGCCAAGAAGAAGTTTCCCAATTGAGCTTCACATGTTTAAAATAGCTCACTACAAATGGTGTGGTAGAGCAATCATTGTATGCAACAGTTACATCATGTTTTTCAATAAGTCTGTCAGGAGTCATGACAATGTACAAATGGGTGTGATTTTTATCATCTAAAGGTAATGGCAAACAAATTTCTGGAGCTGCATATACTTATGGCCTGCCACATAATGACATAATATTTGGACAAATTAAATGAGCAACAAAAATTTAAATGCATTTTCCCTGAATTTTTTGGCAAATATAGTTTGCCCCGACAAAATATAAAAAGGACATGGAAATTGTCACATAGATAATACAAAAGCCTGTCATAGAGGAGCACAACATGTAGTAAATCTTACATGGTGGCAAAATTGCCTCCAGGTTCTAAAATGAAAAAACCACCTGTAATAGACTTGCAAGCTTAAGTGCCCGCTGTGGATAACAAATTTCGAGGACCAAAGAGTATAATCGAGCATTCAGCTAAAGATCAGAGTTCTTTGATTCTTCAGAAACATTCGATGGCATGTCCAGCTATACTTGGCTGAGCCTTGGAAGCTCCTGGACAGAAGATGACCCCACACGCTAGCAATGGGTACGCTATAAATAATATATATATTTGGAATGCGTAGTTGCTAAGTTGAACTCTAGGTATGATACTGAGTTTTGTACGTGCATCCATAGGTTCTTTGTGTATCAAGTCTCAATACAATGTCCTACTAATCCACCATCACCCCCATGGGTGGGCATGAAAAGGAGAGAGCAGTGGAGCTGAAACAAGAAACCCTAACCCCCTAACTATGAAGCAACTTGAATTTGCCACTTTCTCACAGGTATTTCATATCATTTTATATGAATACAATGTAGTACATGGGTACATGGGAGAGAGAAGGTTATATTCCAATAACAGGACTATAATTTGTTTTTATGCCACAATAGGTAGCAGTCGGTGCTGGCAATTCCAGTGTGGCATAGCCATATACCACATTCCTGGCAGTACCACTGGCTGTCCGATCTCTTCTGTTGCTGGTAGGTATAAGTGCAACGTCCTCGAATGCGCTTCCCAGATATTGCATGGTTCTTTATTGGGAAGTGGAGGAAAGGAAGACTCTTGATAATAGAGCCACACCCAGCTCTGCGTTGGCTAGAATAACTTCCAATTATCTCCTTGGCCAGCTGAATCTTGAACTTCTTGATCCTAAGTTCAATTCTGCTTCCTGACCATCCTTTGTGCAGAATGAAGGCATTTGTTATGGCCACATCGATCAGAAAGTAAAATACGTATTTGTAGGACTTTCTGCTTTTCACCCTGCACCTATAATATCCTCTGATCTGATCCCCTTTGTCCACACCTCCCATGTATTTATTGTAGGCTGTATAGCTAAGGGACAGCTTATTTCCTCTCTGCTGCCATTGTTTATATGCCGAATGACCTAGGTGACACTCTTGGGGTCGCTGTTGGTATACATAAGCATGACAATTTTTCGGTCCTGCCAATTACTACAAAATGTAGAAATCTTGTAATAGTCCTGTAGCTACCTATCCCTGGATATTCTTTGGGATATAGGTTTATAGTTGTGGATGGGGTCCCTCTTCCAATAGTCGTCTGTGGATGGCTGGTGGTTAATTCCCATTAGAATGCTGAAGCCTATGAATGCTCGAATGTCATCCTCGGTAATTTCTTTCCAAGAAACATAGGCTTCAGCACCCATGACTTCTTCAGCATACTTGTTTGTCTGATCCACTATCTCTTCCACTATGTTAGGTGTTTAAAAAAAAGTTCAAATACCTCCAGTGGTGATTCCTGTATAGGAACTGTAGGTCCTACGGAATATGTGAATGGATAAATTGTAGGTTTGGTGACCAAACTGGAGGCAATGTCTGTGTGGAAGAGACAGTGGATGACAAGGCTGAGGAGGTGGCAGTGGAAGCAATGAAAGAGGGTGATGGTTGGATTTGTTGTTGAGTCTGAGTTGGGGCTTGGGTGTGTAAGTAGGTGTGGTTGATACTGATGTTGGTTGAGGCATGGGTGTGGTCAATTCTGTTGTAGGTTGAGGCTGGAGTGTATGGAAGTCAGTGTGGTCAATATACTGATGTGGTTTGAGGCTGGGGTGTGGTCAATACTGATGTGGTTTGAGGCTGGAGTGTGGTCGATATACTGAAGTAGATATGGAAGTGCATGTTGTAGTGTTTGCAGAGTCTGATGTGGAAGCAACCACAGAGTCTTTTACTGAGATGGGTGTGGTAAAAGCAGCATTCAAATGTACTTGGGTCGATGGGTTGGGTAAAGGTGTCGTGTGTAATGCGGCAGGTATCGCGAAGGAATGAGCATCTTCCCTAAATATATTTTATCAACATTTGTTCACTAAAATTTCCTTACTTTCCTGCAGGCCTTCAAATTCCTCAACACTTCCATCTGCAAATGGCTCATCCAAGTCCCTATCTGCATCCAATGCCTTGAGGACCTCCTTACAAAGAGAAACATTGTCTTTTTGTTATCCTATTTTTAATATGTATAAGTCACAATTGTTTTCAAGATGTTATAGTAAGTGCTATAATTATAGTGCTATAATTATAATAAAGGCACTATCATGAACTTACAGTATTATAGAGCGGTATCGCAGCAATGGATCCTTAGCCGATCGCGAGGCTGACGCCATTTGGCGTCAACCGCCGTTCTGAGCACGCAAGGGCGTGACGCCAATTGGCGTCTATCGCGTTCGGTTATAAAAACTGGCACTAAGGAGTTGTAAAATTGATATGGCAATAGCTATGACTGACACAAGAAGCTAAGGTGTTCAGTGTCTTTATGACCCATCATGGCTGTGGTTTGCTGTCAGGTGCGAGATGAAGACATTATACTAACTGACACTAAGCAGTTGTAAAATTGATATGAAAATAGCTCTGACTGACATAATACACAAGAAGCAGAGGTGTTTGGTGTCTCAACAAACATGGTAGAAAATAAGCTCGTCACATATCAGATGAGCTGTAACAAGTGCCACATGTGAGTAGAGTAGAGAGCATGCACATGCACATGTGTATGCACTGCAAGCACTTTAATTATGAGTCATCATGGCTGTGGTTTGCTGTCAAGTGTGAGATGAAGTGGAATAGTGTGATATAACAGTGAGAACTTCTTTTTGAATTGTCATTTGTTGTGTACCCATTTTAGTGTTCTTGCATACAGCCAGAATCCAGTGATTGTTATCCATTGCCAATGTTGCATGCAAAGCCTCTACTTGTGTGTGTATGTGTGTGTGGGTGGGTGTGTGTGGTTCATGTGCATGTGTATGCTGTGTGTGAGTTTGTGTGCATGTATGTGTGTCTGAAGCTGTATGTGTATGTGTGTGCATGTGTGTGTGGTGTGTGCGTGTGCATGTTTGGGTGCATCTGTATGTGTGTGGTGTGTTCGTACATAATTTGTGTGTATATGTGTGGTGTGTGTGTGCATATTTGTGTGTGTATGTGTGATGGCTCATAATTAAAATGCTTGCCGTGTGTACACATGTGCATGTGCGTGCTCTCTACTCTACTCACATGTGGCATTTGTGACAGCTCATCTGATAATGTGACGAGCTTATTTTCTACCATGTTTTCTCAAACACTGAACACCTTAGCTGACTGTGTATTATGTCAGTCAGAGCTATTGCCATACATGGTCATATCAACTTTACAACTGCTTAGTGAAATATTAGGCATACATCACCAGTTAGTATATATAAAGAGTGAGAGGGAGAGAGGATTGGCAGATGCAAAATCAAATATTCATCACATAAAACATCTAGAAAAATGTGGCTTCCTGTGATTCTAACCATTATCTCTGTTAGCAGTGTCAGCTGTGAGCCATTTATGGCTACAATTTTTACTTCTCCTCGATACGAAGTGGGAGAGGACATTACATGCAAAGTCGTCATCACCAATACCAATGATCGAGACTACTACCTTTCGACGAGAAACACACCACTCGATGAGCTGGCTGCACACGCTTTCGAAATTACTCAGAATGGAAATCCAGTACACTATGATGGTCTTCTCTACGAACGAACACCTCCAACATTAAAGGAGTTCATACTGGTTCCAGCTAAATCCTCCCTCTCTACGACTATCGACCTTTCTCAGTCCTACAGCTTGAAAACTAATGTTGATCATAAAGTCATGCTGAAAACCATGATAAGCTATTACGAGTACAACATATCAGACACCAAGTCACAGTTTATCTTCTTCTTATCTCAGTAAATTGATAAGACTATGTGCTATTGCTGTTGTTCTGTGATGTGTACCAGTATAATATATTCTAATCAAAATTGAAATGTGATAAGCATTGTATATATATATATATGTTTGGGGGTGTTGATGCCGCTAAGGATTGTTGGATGTTACATGTATTATAATCTGATCAATGTTTCATTTTAATGAATTGCATATTTTCTAAAACCTTCCACTACTCAACTTCTACAAGAATCTTTTGACTGATTTGACTATAAATATCTGTGCAATATAGTATATGGACTACTTTATAACTAAGCTGGTATAAGTGTGTGTCACTGTGGGTGGGCAAAGACCTTGTTGAAATAATGAGCATTAGAAATTCAGGTCTATTCCTGCTACTATTATCTACCACTCAAGATATAGTACCTGCAAATCTAAGCATCGATTTGCTTTAAGTAGGTGGCCGAACATGATCTTCTGTTCGCTCTTTAACACTCACCGCCATAAGCGCCTACAGGCGCGAACTCGACATCGCACGCGTACGGGAACGAGATACAGATTAAATTTTTTTACCAGGGGGTGCGCGAAGGATATCTCTAAACCAGGGATTCTCAACCGTTCCTCCATCATTTACCCCCTCAGCCAGATGTATTTCAGCCAGATGTATTTCAACATTTACCCCCTTACTCCCATACAAAAAATGCATAGCCATCATAAAGGCACAGAAAAGTAAGAAACACATTTATTATCTAGGTTTTGCATAAAATATAGTAATATATTTTGATAAAGAAAGAAATTATATAGTCCATTCGTATCACCAAAAAAAAATCAAACAGAAAACCAGAAGCATTATCAGTGGGAACACTGCTGATTCATTGAATCAACCAGTTTATTTGTTCGAGGAGCTGTTCATGACAATGCTACTCTCATATCGTCATCAATTTTCATGCGCTTCCTGGTGTTTGTCTTCATTGCTACTAAATTTGGGAACCCTGATTCACATAAGTATTAGACAAAAGGAAGAAACACTTGGAAGGCACGCTGAGTAAGAAGTGGGAATGAATCTGTGAGTTTTATCCAAAAATCAACACCAACCTTTTCAAATTCTTCTCTAAGATTAGCAGAGGATTGAAGATCAATCAGCTCATCTTTTGCTGGGTCGTCATCTTTCATTTCTGACAGGTCAGTAGTAAAAGGTCTTATTATCCATCTCTCTGTAGGAATCATGTCTTTTGAAAAGTAGCCAGTGAAGTTTTCCTTCAAGATTTTCAAATGATCTGTGATGTCTTCATTTATCTCAGGTAACACACTTGGTCTTCCACTAATGACCTCATCCAAGTTTGGAAAATTTGCCAAGTTACTTTGATGAACTCTTCTTGCCCATAAGTCCATGTTTGCCTGCAATGCTGTTATCTTTTCACTTGCTTCAACAATGGTTACTGATGTTCCCTGGAGTTGTTTGTTGACTTGGTTAAGATGGGTAAATATATCTGAGAGGTATATATTATATTCCCTAAACAGGCAATGAACTTGGGATCAGCAAAATTTTCACACAGCTTTGAATCCCGGTCATGAAGAAAAATCTCTACCTCAGTACGGAGCTCAAACACACGATTAAGAATAAGTCCACATGGAAGCCACCTCATTTCAGTATGAAGCAAAAGAGTTGAATGCTCAGAACCCATCTCACCACAAAAAGCTTTGAACAAACGGTGATTCAGTGCTTGGGCACGAATAAAATTAACAGCCTCGGCAACTTTATGAAAAACCATTTTCAGATTCAGCCAATGCATGTTTGTGAAGAATACAATGTGTTATTATCACATTGGGTGCCTTTTGCTTCACAAGTGCAAGTGAAGCCTGATCTCACTCATGGCTGGGGCTCCATCAGTACAGATTGAACCAACAATGTCTCATGTGAGATTGTTCCTTTCAGAGAAGTCTTGTGTTTTCTAGTAGCCTTTGTGAGATGTTCACAGAAGAGAAATTCATTCTTCAGTTCTTTTCCACATATGTAACGGACAAAAACAAGAAGTTGTGACAAATTTGCAACATCACAGTTCATCAAGTTGCAAAGAAATTTTTGCTGGGCTAGATTTGATCTGCTCAATAACTTGTTGACAAATATCTTGAGACATTTCAATAATATATACAGTAGTAGAATTATTTACCTCATTTTTTATCCCCAGGTGGTAAATTTACCAGAATCCCGGTAAAAATACAATCAAAGAAAAATTCCAGGTAGCACGTGATTCCGAAGTCACGGCAACAAAAATAATTATATAAATTTTATTTTTTTGACAATGATGACTTTACTTCACTGTGACCGTCCCGATAGCTTCTGGAGGCTCTTCTTCGGTGGAAAGCTGCAGAACCATCTACTGCAGACTCGCTATCTATCAAAATCCTACGGAGTGGAGGAAAAAAGTCGCTCCTGGATGGACTCTGTTGTTAGTGACTTTTTTTTTACTGTTGTAGACATAGAGATGCGTAACTTTTGTTTCCCTGGTTCAACAGAGCTGATTCATATACCAAGTTATAGCTCTTTCAATTTTCAATCGAATGATATGCTTTGTTTTGGTTACCAAAAAAGGTATGAAAATAAAAAATATTAAAAAAATTAAATAAATGTGTTGGCTAAAGTTGGCGGTGAAAGGGTTAAATGACCCATGCATTTATGATACGAAATTGAAAAATGTGCCTGATATCCATTATCCATTGCTTATGTATATTGCTTATGGTTGAAATTTATGACACTGTTATCCACTGGAAGGGTTTAGTACTGCTCTCATGACTGACAGCTAATAGGATGCCAGCTCCTGACATGTCTTACCCTCTCCATGTTGGGAATGATAAAAATACAAAATCGAAGCAGCTCCAGTTAATGATTAATACTAGTCAGAAATTTACTTTAAGTCCCTATCAAGCAACCATATAATGATACAGTGATAACATTTTTGTGAACCCACACTGACCACAAACTATGATTATCAACATAGCTTATAATGCAGATTGCTAACAGTCAGCAATCATTGTTTTTTGGGGCTATAAGCAGCTAAGGTATTGGAGACAAGGAAGCATGTATAATAATGTCCACAACACAACATTTATATTTTTACATAATATATAATTAAGTTTTCATATAATTATGGAGGGAAAAGGAAAAGCAGGCAAAAGAGGCAAAAGAGAGATTAGTTCTCCAAAAGCAGCATCTATCAAATAAAGTTAAGTCCCAGGATATACTGAAGCTAGCTAGCCAAGGCATTACCAGCGTACGCAAAAATAGCCATTGCGTTTAGAAAACTAACAGGCTAATACTACAGTTATATCCCATTCACAAACCTAATAAGTCTTCTTGTCTTATCACTTCCTCGTCAGAAACAAAACCACTATTTTGTGCTATAGCGCTAAGCTCTTCCACTCCCATTACAAGAGTTATGACTGTTGTGGTCATCTTTTCCATGGCTACGGAATATGTGAATGGATAAATTGTAGGTTTGGTGACCAAACTGGAGGCAATGTCTGTGTGGAAGAGACAGTGGATGGCAAGGCTGAGGAGGTGGCAGTGGAAGCAATGAAAGAGGGTGATGGTTGGATTTGTTGTTGAGTCTGAGTTGGGGCTGGGGTGTGTAAGTAGGTGTGGTTGATACTGATGTTGGTTGAGGCATGGGTGTGGTCAATTCTGTTGTAGGTTGAGGCTGGAGTATGGAAGTCAGGGTTTGAGGCTGGGGTGTGGTCAATACTGATGTGGTTTGAGGCTGGAGTGTGGTCGATACTGAAGTATCTGGAAGTGCATGTTGTAGTGTTTGCAGAGTCTGATGTGGAAGCAACCACAGAGTCTTTTACTGAGATGGGTGTGGTAAAAGCAGCATTCAAATGTACTTGGGTCGATGGGTTGGGTGAAGGTGTCGTGTGTAATGCGGCAGGTATCGCGAAGGAATGAGCATCTTCCCTAAATATATTTTATCAACATTTGTTCACTAAAATTTCCTTACCTTCTTGCAGGCCTTCAAATTCCTCAACACTTCCATCTGCAAATGGCTCATCCAAGTCCCTATCTGCATCCAATGCCTTGAGGACCTCCTTACAAAGAGAAACATTGTCTTTTTGTTATCCTATTTTTAATATGTATAAGTCACAATTGTTTTCAAGATGTTATAGCAAGTGCTATAATTATAGTGCTATAATTATAATAAAGGCACTATCATGAACTTACAGTATTATAGAGCGGTATCGCAGCAATGGATCCTTAGCCGATCGCGAGGCTGACGCCATTTGGCGTCAACCGCCGTTATGAGCACGCAAGGGCGTGACGCCAAATGGCGTCTGAGCACGCACGCCAATTGGCGTCTATCGCGTTCGGTTATAAAAACGGGCTAATATTTCACTAAAGGAGTTGTAAAATTGATATGGCAATAGCTATGACTGACACAAGAAGCTAAGGTGTTCAGTGTCTTTATGACCCATCATGGCTGTGGTTTGCTGTCAGGTGCGAGATGAAGACATTATACTAACTGGCTAATATTTCACTAAGCAGTTGTAAAATTGATATGAAAATAGCTCTGACTGACATAATACACAAGAAGCTGAGGTGTTTGGTGTCTCAACAAACATGGTAGAAAATAAGCTCGTCACATATCAGATGAGCTGTAACAAGTGCCACATGTGAGTAGAGTAGAGAGCATGCACATGCACATGTGTATGCACTGCAAGCACTTTAATTATGAGCCATCATGGCTGTGGTTTGCTGTCAAGTGTGAGATGAAGTGGAATAGTGTGATATAACAGTGAGAACTTCTTTTTGAATTGTCATTTGTTGTGTACCCATTTTAGTGTTCTTGCATACAGCCAGAATCCAGTGATTGTTATCCATTGCCAATGTTGCATGCAAAGCCTCTACTTGTGTGTGTATGTGTGTGTGGGTGGGTGTGTGTGGTTCATGTGCATGTGTATGCTGTGTGTGAGTTTGTGTGCATGTATGTGTGTCTGAAGCTGTATGTGTATGTGTGTGCATGTGTGTGTGGTGTGTGCGTGTGCATGTTTGGGTGCATCTGTATGTGTGTGGTGTGTTCGTACATAATTTGTGTGTATATGTGTGGTGTGTGTGTGCATATTTGTGTGTGTATGTGTGATGGCTCATAATTAAAATGCTTGCCGTGTGTACACATGTGCATGTGCGTGCTCTCTACTCTACTCACATGTGGCATTTGTGACAGCTCATCTGATAATGTGACGAGCTTATTTTCTACCATGTTTTCTCAAACACTGAACACCTTAGCTGACTGTGTATTATGTCAGTCAGAGCTATTGCCATACATGGTCATATCAACTTTACAACTGCTTAGTGAAATATTAGGCATACATCACCAGTTAGTATATATAAAGAGTGAGAGGGAGAGAGGATTGGCAGATGCAAAATCAAATATTCATCACAGAAAAATGTGGCTTCCTGTGATTCTAACCATTATCTCTGTTAGCAGTGTCAGCTGTGAGCCATTTATGGCTACAATTTTTACTTCTCCTCGATACGAAGTGGGAGAGGACATTACATGCAAAGTCGTCATCACCAATACCAATGATCGAGACTACTACCTTTCGACGAGAAACACACCACTCGATGAGCTGGCTGCACACACTTTCGAAATTACTCAGAATGGAAATCCAGTACACTATGATGGTCTTCTCTACCAACGAACACCTCCAACATTAAAGGAGTTCATACTGGTTCCAGCTAAATCCTCCCTCTCTACGACTATCGACCTTTCTCAGTCCTACAGCTTGAAAACTAATGTTGATCATAAAGTCATGCTGAAATCCATGATAAGCTATTACGAGTACAACATATCAGACACCAAGTCACAGTTTATCTCTTCCAATCCTCAATCATTTGTCGTGTTTGGAGATGAATCTGTAATGAAGCTTACAGAAGCACACGTTCTCCGTAAGAATGCATCTTCTATAAAAGCAATGAAGCCTCGCATGATTTATGGATCAGAAGCTTGGAAGACACGGTACTTTGCAGGTACACCTATGAACGGAGACACCTTAATCATGCTGAGAATGTACAGAGAAGCCTATAAAAAACTACCTATCAGTATGCGAGCAGTGGACAGAGATGGAAACACCTACACTAATTTCTTTGGATATCATTATGCTGGATATGTAAATACTGTACGAGGTACCTACTTCAATATCAAGCTAGCTATGGAGAGAAAAACATTCACTTTCTACTTTGATGGAGAACACTGTGCAAAAGATTCTGGAATCGTTGTTTACACATTCCACGGAAGCACCACAATATATTTGTGTTCACTCTACCGCTATGCTGCAGACATACGAGGCCCCTTTACTAAAGTAGGAACTATTATTCACGAATTGTCGCATGCGGTAGCATTCACTGAAGATATTGCCTACGGCTTAACCAATTGTCAGGCATTAGCCAGATCTCGACCCGATCTGGCAATACGCAATGCTGACAACTACAACTGTTTCTCTGAATCCTTATCTCAGTAAATTGATAAGACTATGTGCTATTGCTGTTGTTCTGTGATGTTTACCAGTATATATTCTAATCAACATTGAAATGTGAGAGCATTGTATATATATATGTTTGGGGGTGTTGATGCCGCTAAGGATTGTTGGATGTTACATGTATTATAATCTGATCAGTGTTTCATTTTAATGAATTGCATATTTTCTAAAACCTTCCACTACTCCTCAACTTCTACAAGAATCTTTTGACTGATTTGACTATAAATATCTGTGCAATATAGTATATGGACTACTTTATAACTAAGCTGGTATAAGTGTGTGTCACTGTGGGTGGGCAAAGACCTTGTTGAAATAATGAGCATTAGAAATTCAGGTCTATTGCTGCTACTATTATCTACCATTCAAGATATAGTACTTGCAAATCTAAGCATCAATTTGCTTTAAGTAGGTGGCCGAACATGATCTTCTGTTCGCTCTTTAACACTCTCACCGCCATAAGCGCCTACAGGCACGAACTCGACATCGCTCGCGTACGGGAACGAGATACAGATTAAATTTTTTTACCAGGGGGTGCGCGAAGGATATCTCTAAACCAGGGATTCTCAACCGTTCCTCCATCATTTACCCCCTCAGCCAGATGTATTTCAGCCAGATGTATTTCAACATTTACCCCCTTACTCCCATACAAAAAATGCATAGCCATCATAAAGGCACAGAAAAGTAAGAAACACATTTATTATCTAGGTTTTGCATAAAATATAGTAATATATTTTGATAAAGAAAGAAATTATATAGTCCATTCGTATCACAAAAAAATTAAATCAAACAGAAAACCAGAAGCATTATCAGTGGGAACACTGCTGATTCATTGAATCAACCAGTTTATTTATTCGAGGAGCTGTTGATGACAACGCTACTCTCATATCGTCATCAATTTTCATGCGATTCCTGGCATTTGTCTTCATTGCTACTAAATTTTAGAACCCTGATTCACATAAGTATATTAGTGACAAAAGGAAGAAACACTTGGAAGTCACGCTGAGTAAGAAGTGGGAATGAATCTGTGAGTTTTATCCAAAAATCAACACCAACCTTTTCAAATTCTTCTCTAAGATTAGCAGAGGATTGAAGATCAATCAGCTCATCTTTTGCTGGGTCGTCATCTTTCGTTTCTGACAGTTCAGTAGTAAAAGGTCTTATTATCCATCTCTCTGTAGGAATCATGTCTTTTGAAAAGTAGCCAGTGAAGTTTTCCTTCAAGATTTTCAAATGATCTGTGATGTCTTCATTTATCTCAGGTAACACACTTGGTCTTCCATGAATGACCTCATCCAAGTTTGCCAAGTTACTTTGATGAACTCTTCGTGCCCATAAGTCCAGCTTTGCCTGCAATGCTGTTATCTTTTCACTTGCTTCAACAATGGTTACTGATGTTCCCTGGAGTTGTTTGTTGACTTGGTTAAGATGGGTAAATATATCTGAGAGGTATATATATTCCCTAAACAGGCAATGAACTTGGGATCAGCAAAGTTTTCACACAGCTTTGAATCCCGGTCATGAAGAAAAATCTCTACCTCAGTACGGAGCTCAAACACACGATTAAGAATAAGTCCACATGGAAGCCACCTCACTTCAGTGTGAAGCAAAAGAGTTGAATGCTCAGAACCCATCTCATCACAAAAAGCTTTGAACAAACGGTGATTCAGTGCTCGGGCATGAATAAAATTAACAGCCTCGACAACTTTATGAAAAACCATTTTCAGATTCAGCCAATGCATGTTTGCGAAGAATACAATGTGTTATTATCACATTGGGTGCCTTTTGCTTCACAAGTGCAAGTGAAGCCTGATCTCACTCCCATCATGGCTGGGGCTCCATCAGTACAGATTGAACCAACAATGTCTCATGTGAGATTGTTCCTTTCAAAGAAGTCTTGTGTTTTCTAGTAGCCTTTGTGGTTTGTTGGAGATGTTCACAGAAGAGAAATTCATTCTTCAGTTCTTTTCCACATATATATGTAACGGGCAAAAACAAGAAGTTGTGACAAATTTGCAACATCACAGGATTCATCAAGTTGCAAAGAAATTTTTGCTGGGCTAGATTTGATCTGCTCAATAACTTGTTGACAAATATCTTGAGACATTTCAATAATACGTCGATGAATTGTGGGGGAATGTCTTAAATCTTCGGTTTTGCTTCTTTCCCACATACATGTTCAACCATGTCTAAGGCACAAGGTATAATCAGCTTCTCGGCAATGTCAGAGGTTTCATTGCCTTTGCTATTCACTGTGCTACATGATAGCAAGCTGCAAGCATTGGTTTCTTCTTAGATACGAAGCCAAGTGTAGGGAGCCCTAAACCTAGCTCTCTTTACCTCAAATTTAGCATGGTCATTAGATGCATGGGCAGGATGTGTAGCTTCCAGATGCTGTAGTAGTGAAGGTTTCAGTGACCCATTTCCAAGAACTTTTGAGCACAGCAGACAATGAGGCTTCTCCACACCATCCACAACAATGAAGTCAAATCCATATTGTACATATAAATCCAGGTGTATGTATGTTTCTTGGACATGGCAATATCTGAAAAGAAATAATTATGTAATATATAAACTATGGCTACTAGGTCTATTCAACTAATATATACCTGATACCAAGGTCAAAGGTATATAGTATATTAGTTGAATAGACATAGTTCATATGTTATAATATATACCTTGGCTGTTCTCTGATCTCCAGCAGCTAGCTATTGTGAGCTAGCTTAAACTAGCTATTTTCTCTGAGCTATAATGAGCTAGCTATGGTAAATATAAATTTTGGTTTGTAATGAGTTTTTCATGATTCGATATGCCAGTGAAGGGACATTATGCTGAATAGCAGACCAAAGGCAATAGTGTGAATAATTTTATTTATTTTTTTATTTTTATTTTTATTTTATTTTTACAGCAGCGCCTCTAAATGGGCAATGAATAAATTTAAAATACTATGTATATACATATTATAATGTGTAAGCAAGTTTGAGAATCAATCATTCTACAGCAATCTTTGAGATGCTTGGCGAAACTGTGCAATTCTGAAGGTGATATAATATATCCTGCTTGATCACCACAGAATTTACACACACATATTGGATGAGGAGTATGAAAAGAAGAATTTGTACACAATTTGAAGTGGAAACCATGACACGAGTATCTTGTAATTGCATGGCGATTATCCCTATTTCCTTTACTCCATTCCCTATTTACCATGCCTACCGATTGGTAAAACTCAAGAGGGATGGCACAAATCTTCTCAGTGTATGAACGGAAATGGGAGGCTAAAGCAGGAGTGAGCTTTAAGGCAGGGATAGATAAATACAGGTTCTGAGTGAGAGGCTCCTCATGACAAAGGGACAGCACCAGCCTATTCTTGGTGTTTGCAGGTAGACCCAAACATTTCTTCAGGTATGTTGTTTTCACCTTATCTATGATCTGAAAGTCTCTTTCCTTCAGATGCTCCCAGAAAGTCGAGATGGCATAGGTGATAATGGGACGAATTTTAATTCCAAAAAGTCTAATTGCACAGTCGAGAGAAAGAAGACAGCGATTCTTAATAGAGAATGTAGCTGAGGAACAGGCAGTATATTTCTTAGATAAGTGTTGACTGAAAGAGAGGGTAGGAGTCAGGGTTATACCAAGATACTCATAGGATGCTGTCAATGGGATGTTTGCTGATCCGTATGTGAAAGTGTCTGCTTGAGCAAGTCTGCCTCCCCTACGAAATTTGAGAATTTTTGTTTTCAGTACATTCACTTCAATTTTGTTTCTTGAACACCAGGTGCAGAGAATGTCAAGAGCTCCCTGAATTGGTCCTCGTTCAAGACTAAAAATCACAATGTCATCTGCCCAAGCCTGAATATTACCCCCTTTTATTTCAGCAAGTTTCTGGACCACATCTGTTGTGTATGCAATGAACAATTGGGGGCTGAGTGAGTCTCCTTGGAGAACACCTCTTGTCTGTAGAATTGGATCAGTTGAGCGTAGACCATCCTGTATAGAAATGAAATTTTCTTTCAATAGAGAGAAAATTGAGCGAAGAATTGGTCCTTTTAGAAGAAATTGTTCATGCAACTTCCTCAATAAGATATTCCGGTCCACGCTGTCGAAAGCCTTTTTGAAATCTACAAAGAGACCATAGAGAGGCACATGAGGCATATCTAGAGCTGTAGTAGCTGCCTCAATGAGATACCTTAAGGGATTTTCCGTAGACTGCCCGTGGCGAAACCCAAATTGCTCAACTGGTAGAATGGGATCCATGACGGGTCGAATTCTCCTTGCTATTAATTTTGAGAAAACCTTTGCTGGGTTGCATATGAGTGCAATTCCTCTGTAGTTATTAGGATCAGTCCTTTCTCCTTTATTCTTATAAAGGATTTTCATTGTACTGGTTTTCCACACTTGTGGTATTTCCCCACTATAAAGACAACAATTGAAGAGGTCCGTCCAATAGTGTGAATAATAAGTAACCTCAGGTAAGTTATATATACCAACCTGCTTAGAGATCTATAAGCCTTATATTCCCTTTCCTTATTCAATTATCAGGTAGAATTATTTACCCCATGCCATGTCATTTTTTTATCCCCAGGGGGTAAATTTACCCTTGGCCTGCTCTAAACGGTATCAAAGAAAAATTCCAGACTGGTCACGGCAACCAAAATATATACTTTACTTCACTGTGACTGTCCCGATAGCTTCTGGAGGCTCTTCTTCAGTGGAAAGCTGCAAAGCCATCTACTGCAGACTCGCTATCTATCAAAATCCTACGGAGTAGAGGGAAAAAAGTCGCTCGTGGATGGATCTCCGACTTTTTTTTACTGTTGTAGACATAGAGATGCGTAACTTTTGTTTCCCTGGTTCAATAGAGCTGATTCATATACCAAGTTATAGCTCTTTCAATTTGCAATCAAATAATATGCTTTGTTTTGGTTACCAAAAAAGGTATGAAAATAAAAAATATTTAAAAAATTTAATAAAATTAATGTTGGCTAAAGTTGGCGGTGAAAGGGTTAAATGACCCATGCATTTATGATACGAAATTGAAAAATGTGCCTGATATCCATTATCCATTGCTTATGTATATTGCTTATGGTTGAAATTTATGACACTGTTATCCACTGGAAGGGTTTAGTACTGCTCTCATGAGACTGACAGCTAATAATTATAAGCCAGCTCCTGACATGTCTTTTACCCTCTCCATGTTGGGAGTGATAAAAATACAAAATCGAAGCAGCTCCAGTTAATGATTAATACTAAGTCAGAAATTTACTTTAAGTCCCTAGCAAGCAACCATATAATGATACAGTGATAACATTTTTGTGAACCCACACTGACCACAAACTATGATTATCAACATAGTTCTTTTTGCATATAAGCTAACAGTCGGCAATCATTGTTTTTTTTGGCTATAAGCAGCTAAGGTATTGGAGACAAGGAAGCATGTATAATAATGTCCACAACACAACATTTATATTATATAATTAAGTTTTCAGAGATGGAGGAAAAGGAGAAAAGAGCGATTAGTTCTCCAAAAGCAGCATCTATCAAATAAATTTTTAAGTCCCAGGATATACTCAAGCTAGCTAGCCAAGGCATTACCAGTGTACTTAAAAATAGCCATTGCATGTAGAAAACTAACAGGCTAATACTACAGTTAGATCCCTTTCACAAACCTAAGACATCTTCTTGTCTTATCACTTCCTCGTCAGAAACAAATCCACCACTTTCTGCTATAGAGCTAAGCTCTTCCACTCCCATTCCAAGAGTTATGACTGTTGTGGTCATCTTTTCCATGGCTCCACATTCACAAAAAGGCCAACCCAAGTATATAAGAAAATAAGTCACTCTCTTCTCCCACGCTAGAGTTATCTACAGGCGAGTCAAGAGTGCCGCCTGAAACTAGAATCTGCGAGATTTCTTGTCCTAGTCATATTTAGGTCCTCAAAATCGAAAAGGATTCCTTGTTTCAATATTTTTTAGTGACGCGGATGAGAAGCTAAATTGAGAGTTGCGTAACAGTATTGGGAACACATCATCATTACGACATCATCAAAAACAAACTACATCTTTGGGTAGCATCTAGGCTAAGTCTAGTAATGTAATCTAGCAATGCAACACATGATTTAACTAAAGCCAAGAATTTTTTTGCAAACTTCTTGTAATATCGCTACCTAGCTATATATCTAACTTGATTAATGATCTTTCTACACTGGCAAAATGGAACATACACATCACCAGAACCAGTCTCTCCCCCTACTGTTTGATCTGCATGTTCGGCATATTCAAGAACCAAGTGAAAAAAGTTGTTATTCATGGATCATGTGAACCTCATGTGCCTTTCTATTTGACACTTGCTAGCTGGTGCATCTTGGATCCAGTTGTTATTTCACTATCACCTGCAAAAGCCCCAAGCATGTTGGCTGATGTGTAGTCGATTTTTGTTAGAATTTAATATAGCTAGCTAAGTGCACATCTGGCCAGATTCATTGCTAGGGCTTGAAGACTTTAAACTGTTCCAGCAGTGAAATAGCAGTAAAATGTTAGGACTTTAAAAAAAAAATGGTACCCTACATAGTTCAATGACGACTTTGTAACATGTACAAACAGACAGTTTAGTACAATGAGTTGAATTCCGCTACCCCCTCCCTTTCTACCCTCTGCCTTCCTCCCCTCCACCCGTTTACCCCACTCTTACATACGACATTGATTATCAGTACTACTTTGGCTGCCTACTAGCACATATTGTACAGTATATATTATGACTATATTTGTGCTTGCCCATTTTATCTCATTTATTTGTTTGTTTGTTTATTTATTGTTAATATTCATTGTTAATATTCTTTAGTTAGTTTGTTTGTTTGTTTAGGGACACCTTTTTCTACCATCATCAGGTCCCCGTTCAATCCTTCTGGAGTCATTAAGGTTGTCCTCTTTTTTCAATATTGGAATGCCCATTATTTCAACAAGTACTTTGCCCACCCACACACATACACCAGTTACATAGGAAGTCCATATATATTACACAGAAGCTTTAAAGTCGAGTCAGTCAATGTAGAGGCTTTTTTGAGAAGTAATGGAAGGTTTTACATAATATGTAAACAGTTAAAATCTGTTCGGATTATATTATGAGTAACAGTAACATCATAACATCTGACAAACCTTAGCAGCCTCAAACCCACCCTTACCATAACATTTCAAACAATAACAATTGATAGAACCACACACTACACAACAACAAGCACATGGTCTAATCAGATTACCGAGATAAGGATTCAGAAAAATAGTTGTAGTTGTCAGCATTGCATATTGCAGCTCGTGTTGAGATTGTGCCACGCCTTACACTTGCTTAGGTTGTAGGCAATATACTCAGTAAATGCCACTGCGTGCGGCAACTCGTGAATAATAGTTCCTAGTTTAGTATCGTCGCCTCATGTGTCGGGAGCAGAGCGGTAGAGTGAAAACAAAATATAGTGTGGTGCTTCCGTGGAATGTGTAAGCAATGATTCCAGAATGATATCTTCATCAAAGTAGAAAGTGAATGTTTTTCTCTCCACAGCTAGTTTGATATCAAAATAGGTACCTTTTACACTGTTCACATATCCAACATTATGATATCCAAAGAAATTAGTATAGATGTTTGCATCTCTGTCCACCACTCGCATACTGATAGGTAGTTTTTTTTATAGACTTCTCTGTACATTCTGAGCGTGGTTAAGTTGTCTCTGTTCAAAGGTGTGCCTGCAAAGTACGGGATCTTGTAAGTTTCTGATCCATAAATCATGTGTGGTTTCATTGTTTTTTTTATAGAAGATGCATTTTATGGGGAACTTCTGTTTCTGTAAGCTTCATTACAGATTGATCTCCAAACACAACAAATGATTGTGGATTGGAAGATATAGACTGGGACTTGGTGTCTGATATGTTGTACTCGTAATAACTTATCATGGTTTTCAGCATGACTTTTTGAACAATATTAGTTTTCAAGTTGTAGGGCTGAGAAAGGTCGATTGTCACAGAGAGGGAGGATTTAGCTGGAAACAGTACGAACTCCTTTGACTGGAGGTTTTTTTTGGTAAAGAAGACCATCATAGAGCACTGGATTTCCATTCTGAGTAAATTTGAAGGTGTGCGAAGCCAGCTCATTGAGTGGTGTGTTTCTCGTCAGAAAGTAGTAGTTTCGATCCTCAGTGCTGGTGATCACAACTTTGCATGTAATGTCCTCCCCCACTTCATGTCAACCAGAAGTAAAAATTGTTGCCATAAAAGGCTTGCAGCTGATGCTGCTAACAGAGATAATGGATAGAATCAGAGAAAACCTCATTTTTCATGGCGTTTTACCTGATGAATCACATCTTACAATCCTCTCTCACTCTCACTCTTTATAACTGGTGATATATGCCTAATATTCACTAAGCAGTTGTAAAATTGATATGACCATGTATGGCAATAGCTCGGACTGACATAATATGCAGCAGCTAAGGTGTTCAGTGTTTGAACAAACATGGTAGAAAATAAGCTCGTCACATTCTCAGATGAGCTGTCACAAGTGCCACATGTGAGTAGAATAAAGAGCATGCACATGAACATGTGTATGCACTGCAAGCACTTAAATTATGAGCCATCATGGCTGTGGTTTGCTGTCAGGTGCAAGTTGGAGATGAATAGTGTGATATAAATTGAGGAAAAAAAGAACATTTTTAAATTGTCATTTGTTGCGCACCTATTTTGGTGTTCTTGCATACAGCCAGAATCCAGTGATTGTTATCCATTGCCAATGTTGCATACAAAGCCTGTACTAGTGTATGTGTGTGTTTGTGTGTGTGGGTGGGTGGGTGCGTGCGTGTGGTTTGTGTGCATGTGTATGCTGTGTGTGAGTTTGATTTCATGTAAGTGTGTCTGAAGCTGTGTGTGTATGTGTGTGCATGTGTGTGTGTGAACGTGTGTGTGGTGTGTGTGTGGTGTGTGCATAATTTTGTATGCATGTGTGTGTGTGTGCATGTTTGGGTGCATCTGTATGTGTGTGTTGTGTTCGTAAAAATAATTTGTGTGTACATGTGTGGTGTGTGTGTGCATATTTGTGTGTGTATGCATGTGTGATGTGTGTGTGTGCATAATTGTGTGCATGTGTGTGTGTGTGTGTGTGTGTCTGTGTGTGTGAATATGTGTGTATTTGTGTGTGTTTTATGTGTGTTTGTGTGCAAGCATGCATCAGCGTTATCCTTAACCTAGAAATAGCCGTGGGTCTAGCATCCCTAGAAATATATACCTCAAAACTGTCAGCACATGGCATGAGGTGTTGTGAAAACCATTGATAGTGAAAGACCAGCAGTCAAGAGTGAGTCTGAACCTGCAATGAGAGACAGATTTTAGAGAAGTCACATTTTTCAGGATAAAATAGTTTACAAGTTCAAATTAAGAATTATTTTCAGGTAAAGATGAAAATTTGACCTTAACATATTTGGCAATAAAATATTGCAGGCACACTGCACAGCTGCTGTAGCAAGTGATAGTAGGAAACTCAAGACTAAGTGTTAGACAATTACACTAGTAAATGATAGCTCACAATTACACTAGTAAATTATAGCCATATTTGACTAACACTTCATTTGAATTTGTAGATGATAATGATTAATGTTAATTCTGTCTCTCATTGCACAGCTTCAAACTCACTCTTCATCTTCAGATATTGTCATCAGTGGGGACTGCTGGTCTTGCTCATAGGAAAGGGTTTTGTGGAACTTTCACAAGACCGGTCCTGTGATGATAGTTTTGGGGTATTTATGGGGCTAAGCTAAGGCAGATGCATGCACACACATTAATGCATGCATGCACTCAAGCACACACACACACACATATACACTTTACAGGCTTTTCATGCACCAAATGCTAAGGGAAAACCCTTACAAAAATCACATTGGATTCTGGCTGTAAGCAAGAGCATCAAAATGGTTGCAAGAAATGATGATAAAAGTGTTTTTTCTTATTAATTCTCTTAGATTATAATTATCACACTATTCAACTCCATCTCGCACCTGACAGCAAACCACAGCCATGATGGCTCATAATTAAATTGCTAGCAGTGCGTACACATGTGCATGTGCATGCTCTCTACTCTACTCACATGTGGCACTTGTGACAGCTCATCAGATAATGTGACAAGCTTATTTTCTACCATGTTTGTTCAAACACCGGACACCTTAGCTGGCTGTGTATTATGTCAGTCAGAGCTATTGCCATACATGGTCATATCAACTTTACAACTGCTTAGTGAAATATTAGGCATACATCACCAGTTAGTATATATAAAGAGTGAGAGGGAGAGAGGATTGGCAGATGCAAAATCAAAGATTCATCACATAAAACTTTGAGAAAAATGTGGCTTCCTGTGATTCTAACCATTATCACTGTTAGCAGTGTCAGCTGTGAGCCATTTATGGCAACAATTTATACTTCTCCTCGATACGAAGTGGGAGAGGACATTACATGCAAAGTCGTCATTACCAATACCAATGATCGAGACTACTACCTTTTGACGAGAAACACACCACTCGATGAGCTGGCTGCACATGCTTTCGAAATTACTCAGAATGGAAATCCAGTACACTATGATGGTCTGCTCTACCAACGAACACCTCCAACATCAAAGGAGTTCATACTGGTTCCAGCTAAATCCGTCCTCTCTACGACTATCGACCTTTCTCAGTCCTACAGCTTGAAAACTAATGTCGATCATAAAGTCATGCTGAAAACAATGATAAGCTATTACGAGTACAACATATCAGACACCAAGTCACAGTTTATCTCTTCCAATCCTCAATCATTTGTCGTGTTTGGAGATGAATCTGTAATGAAGCTTACAGAAGCACAGGTTCTCCGTAAGAATGCATCTTCTATAAAAGCAATGAAGCCTCGCATGATTTATGGATCAGAAGCTTGGAAGACACCGTACTTTGCAGGTACACCTATGAACGGAGACACCTTAATCACACTCAGAATGTACAGAGAAGCCTATAAAAAACTACCTATCAGTATGCGAGCAGTGGACAGAGATGGAAACACCTACACTAATTTCTTTGGATATCGTTATGCTGGATATGTAAATACTGTACGAGGTACCTATTTCAATATCAAGCTAGCTATGGAGAGAAAAACATTCACTTTCTACTTTGATGGAGAACACTGTGCAAAAGATTCTGGAATCGTTGCTTACACGTTCCACGGAAGCACCACAATATATTTGTGTTCGCTCTACCGCTATGCTGCAGAGGTACGAGGCCCCTTTACTAAAGTAGGAACTATTATTCACGAATTGTCGCATGCGGTAGCATTCACTGAAGATATTGCCTATGGCTTAACCAACTGTGAGGCATTGGCCAGATCTCGACCCGATCTGGCAATACGTAATGCTGACAACTACAACTGTTTCTCTGAATCCTTATCTCAGTAAATTGATAAGACTATGTGCTATTGCTGTTGTTCTGTGATGTGTATATACCAGTATAAATTCTAATCATTATTGAAATGTGATAGCAAAGTAGAGCATTGTATATATGAAGGGCTCAGAACCAGAGTCATGTAACCCACAAAAAAATTCCATTTTTTACCTGATTACTGTTGTACACCTCAGTATAATAATAAGTACCCTGTTTTGGTAGTGATTGTGTAAACTGTTGCAGTGTTATTACCAAAAAGAAATTACCCCTCACAGGAAGTGGCTGAACTTCTTGTGCCAAAGTGATGTAACCCTCAAGTCATGTGATACAATTGTACAGTGCTAATTAAATACTATAGACCACTGGTACAGACTTTTTTTAACTTGTTAGCTATGAGTTCTCCTGGTCCTTTATCTGCTACTGGCACAGAAAGCCTTTTAGAGACATCTATGTCGGAGAGGACCAAGAGGAAGTGTTTCAGAAACAGTGGTCAGGAGTATGTGACTCAATGCTTCTCAAAAGAAAATAGTGATAGTCTTACTCCAGTGTTGTCCTGACTTTCCTTTCACCAAAATTGACCACAATTTTATGGTATCAGGACACTAATTTTTGCCTAATGATAGAGATTTTGGCAGCATAGAGACAGCAAGGAGAAAATGGCAGCATTTATATGTGCCACATCACTGGTATAGCTTGATTCGTACTGCACGACAAAACAATCATTTCACTTTGTGTATAATGGAAGGGAAGGACTTTGTTTCTCTTGATGGACTCAAGAATTGCATCATGAATCGGGGAAAAAATACATGTGATAACAAAGAAAAATGAAATGGATTCAAGTTCAGAAAGATTAGCCCATGCAGTTTCATTTTCGATACTCTCATAATGACATTGAACCATGGAAAGTTGTTGATATCATGAAAAAGACAAAAGGACAGCCTGTTAGCTTTATCAATACTCCCTTTCCACAACTCTACCCTAATGGCAGGATGGTGAATAAGAAGAAAGTGGATGACCTAATGGTTGTACTACAGTTTGTCCCACCAGTATATCATGATTTCTATAAGAAACTTCAATCTGGTGAGGCAGCAAGCGAGTCTGACTAATGTTAAATCGTACGCTAAATGACAAACAGCTAAAAAATTAGTTGTTGTTTCTTTTTTGTGCCCAATAGTTTTTGTTAAACATACTTAAAGTTCTATCATATTTGGATATCATAAATATGACCTACGATTTTATTACGAACCATGAACTTTGACAGCTTGTATCATAAAAGTAAGGTTGTGAGGGTTACATGACTCTGGTTCTCGGCCCTTCATATATATGTTTGGGTGGGATTGATGCCACTAAGGATTGTTGGATGTTACACGTATTATAATCTGATCAAAGTTTGAATTGCGTATTCTCTAAAACCTTCCACTACTCCTCAACTGAACTTCTACAAGAATCTCTTTAATGATTTGACTATAAATTTTCTTTGCAATATAGATATATGGACTACTTTATAACTAACATAGCTGGTATAAGTGTGTGTGGGTGGGCAAAGACCGAGTTGAAATAATGAGCATACCAATATCCAGGTCTATTGCTAAGGTAGCTATTATCTACCATTCAAGATATAGTACCTGCAAATCTAGCATCAACTTGCTTGAAGAAGGTGACCAAACATGATCGGCTTCTGTTCGCTCTTTAAATGACCCATGCATTTATGATACGAAATTGAAAAATGTGCCATCTTATCTTTGATATCCATTGCTTTATATTGTTTCTGGATGTGGATTGTTTAAATTTATGACACTATTAACCACTGGAAGGGTTTAGTGCTGCACACATGACTGAGAGCTAATAGGATGCTTTATAAGCCATGATATCATACTTACCCTCTCCAGATTGTTGGGAGTTATAAAAATACAAAATCGAAGAAGCTCCAGTTAATCATTAATACTAAGTCAGAAATTTACTTTAAGTCCCTAGCAACCAACCATATAATGGGACGGTGATAACATTTTTGTGATCCCACACTGACCACAAACTATGATTACCAACATAGTTCTTTTTGCATATAATGCAGATTGCTTACAGCAATCATTGTTTTTTAGCGCTAAGGTATTGGAGACAAGGAAGCATGTATAATAATGTCCACAACACAACATTTATATTTTTACATATATAATTAAGTTTTCAGAGATGGAGGAAAAGGAGGCAAAAGAGAGATTAGTTCTCCAAAAGCAGCATCTATCAAATAGAGTTTTAAGTCCCAGGATATACGAAGCTAGCTAGCCAAGGCATTACCAGCGATTAATGGCCATAGCCTTTAGAAAACTAACAGGCTAATACTACAGTTAGATCCCATTCACAAACCTAAGAAGTCTTCTTATCTCATGACTTCCTCGTCAGAAACAAAGACTGCTATAGCGCTAAGCTCCATACGACTGTTGTGGTCATCTTTTCCAAGGCTCCACGTTCACAAAAAGGTCAACCCAAGTATGAAAATAAGTGACTATCTTCTCCCCCACTAGAGTTATCTACAGGCAAGTCAAGAGTGCCGCCTGTCACTAGAAAAATGGCTTCTGCGAGATTTCTTGTTACCTAGTCATTTTTAGGTCCTCAAAATTGTAAAGGATTCCGTGTTTCAATCTTTTTTAGTGACACGATTGAGAAGCTAAACTGAGAGCACCGAAACAGTATTAGGAACACATCATCATTATGACATCATCAGAACCAAACTACACTTTGGTTAGCATCTAGGCTAGGTCTAGCAATGCAATCTAGCAATGTAACACCTGATTTAGCTAAAGCTAAGAATTCTTTTGCAAAATTCTTATAATATAGCTCCCTAGCTATCTGACTTGACTAATGATCCTTCTACACTGGCAAAATGGAACATACACATAACCAGAACCAGTTTCTCCCCCTACTGTTTGACTGCATGTTCGGCATATATAAGAACCAAGTGAAAAAAGTTGTTATTCATGGCTCATGCGCACGTCATGTGGCTTTCTATTTGACACTTGCTAGCTGGTGCATCTTACATCCAGTTGTTATTTCACTATCACCTGAAAAAGCCCCAAGCATGTTAAGAAGTGTGGGGTGTTTGGAGTATGTAATGACTGCACTAACGTTCAAGTAAACTACCTCATAAATGAAGAAGAAAACCCTGGAAAGGGTGCTGATTGTGTTATTAGTCTTGTGCACCATTACTTGGAGAATTATGGTTCTGGAGCGTCTGATGTCCTCCTTCAAACAGATAATTGTGTCGGACAGAACAAAAACAATTGTACCATGCAATACCTTGTCTGGCGCACCATGACAAAACGAGATTTAAGTGTTGAATTGTCGTTCATGCTGACTGGTCATACTAAGTTTTCTCCTGATCGTTTTTTTGGCTTGTTCAAGAAACTCTACAGGCATTCTTCTGTTGATACAATCCAAGGAATTGCTACATTGGTAAAGCAATCTTCATTGAAGGGACAAAACATTCCTCAGCTGATATGCGACTCCAATGGACATCGCCTGGTTCACTTTTACAACTGGACATCATTCCTCAGTCAGTTTTTTAAACAAATTCCAAATGTAACATCCTTCCACAACTTCAAAGCAGCTCATGATTTTTATGGGGAGATTCGCCTGAAAGAATATTCTGAGAGTGCAGAGCAATGGCTACCAATTCTAAAACCGGGAATCAGTCTGATAAATCTTGATTCGATGCCTACTGAAAAAACAATACCTGGCTTGGATTTGAAACGGCAGTGGTATTTGTTTGAGCAAATACGCCCTCACTGCAAGACCAATTTGTCAAAAGATTTAACTTGCCCTCGGCCAAGTGCTCCCAAGAATTCAGATCTGATTCCTCATAATTCTGACGATGAAGTTGGAGAAAATCAACCATGTAAAAAAAAGAGACGCATAGTAACATGTGGTGTTTGCAAACAACAAGGACATACAAAGCGCACATGCCCAAGTACAAGAAATTAGTTACACTTCCTGTCTATGAGGAAGTAAACAGGAAGTACGTTTTTTAACCATAACTCTATAATTATGTACAATATCAAAATGAAACCTTTACCACATGTTTTATAATGCATCAGTGCACCATTTCTGAGTATGAACTAAAAACTTCACATTTAGCCCAAATCGTCCCTTTTCCTGTGGACTGTCACATATTATGTTTTAACTGAAGCTTTCTCTGTTAATTATTGTCACAAGAGGCAAAGTTCTGTGGAAACAAACTGAACATTTGATGGGACAAAACTCACTTTCTTGCTGACTCAGCTCAATATTTCATGTGTAGCTCCTAAAAACTTCACAGCAAACATAGGAGGATATCAAAAGCATGCAAGCAGGTAATTCCAAACAAACGATGCTCTCAACATCAAGGAGTCAGTCAAAGTCAATATTTATGCAAATCAGAGGCGGAACATTTTGAAACATTTTGTCATCATTGTGAAAGAGTAACAGTTCTGGGGTAGAGGAAAACAGAATGGGTTTGTACCTGGTAATCCAATAAAAACTTCCCAAAAATGGGTAGTAGTGACCATGGCTATGGAAGGAAAACAAAATCCTATGGAAGTTGACACTGGAGCTGGTGTGTCAATTATTCTATTGTTAAATGGAAGTTATATTTTCCAGACACCCTAAAACTCTGAGATCCAGATAAAAATTTACACAAAAAAGAATCTATCTGTTCTGGTTCAGCGTGATGTCACTGTGGAGTATGGTAACCAAGTGTAGAAACTGACAGTAAATGAGGTCGATGGAGACCCGAGTCCATTAGGCAGGAATTGTTTCAGCCAATTATGTCTCAATCGGTCTCAAATTTTCATAATGCAGAGTTCCTCGCTGGAAGACCTGATGCAGAAATAATTATGCTGAATTATTTTGAGGTGAGTTAGGGACATTAAAAGACTTCAAAGTTTCCTTGCATCTGAAGGACTCACCTCAGCCAAAGTTTTTCCTACCAATGCTGACAACTACAACTATTTTTCTTAGTCTTTATCTCAGTGACCCTAAAATCTCGTTGAGTTTTTGGGCCTGTCATATTTTTCCTGCTCTCACATCTGGAATATTTCAAATGATCTTGTTAGTGGCAGAAATGTGAAATAACTGTTAATCTATGGTGATGCTTGTAATTAAAATGTTAGGGAATTTTAGGAAACAACGAAAAGCCAATAACATTGTCACATTCAGAAGAAGTGCCATAATTTTTTGGTCATTCTGCCATCTCCTATTTAGATTGTCCTGATGCCACCAGGAAGGAAGAGTAAAACAGTATCACCCACTTTGGGAAATGTTTGACGTTGAGTCGGTCTCAGATTATCCCAGTCTCGTATTACCAAAGTTTGACGGTGCACTTGAGGACAAGCATTCATACAAGTATTCACACCACATGCCGACATGTGCCAGTCTGAGTTTATCCTTGTCAATGCTTAGCTTTTGACAGCATTCTGCGAATCTGTGTTACATTTGTGCTTCTCGGTCAGTGTGTTTGGATTAATATGCTCAAGGTTTGTGAATGATTTCTTTGTCAATGTGAGTTGTGAGATGTAATAATAAATAAGCCTTGGAATAAGCCACCATAAAGCAAGGGAGGGGGTGGACACAAGACAGGAAAGGGCAAGGGCAGACACAAGACCCAAACCAGGGTGTCAGAGGATTCTGTCCCCCCCCCCCCCCTCGAGATAATATATCCCACCCAGACTGACAAAAAACCTAGGAGATATAGTCCCCCACCCCCAGGATCTGTTGTCCTGTGATACCGGTGTGTTTATAGAATAGAATTGCCCTCATGCTGAAATAGTATGGCTGAAGCTGGGAAAACAGAGTGGTGGAAGAAGGTAGTCAATGGAGAGTTACCACACTATAATTGAATATGCCTGTAGCATTATGAGTTCTGTAAATGACTATGAACAACATAGTAAAATTATATCACACACATCCAAATAGTTGAGCATCAGCAAGTGGCTCTATAATATGCTGAGGGGGGTGGGGGGGGTGGGGAAAGCTGAACTCGGGGTTTTTTAAAGAAAAAAACGAGGACATTTGGGATGGAATAAAATGATGGAGAGAATTTGTAGTCGATTTTATTGGGTTTCTATGACTTCAGACATTCATGAATACATCAGAAGTGATATTTGTCAGAGATGCAATGATGCAAAATTCGTCAAAGCTAGACCTGATTCCTGTAAAACCTGAAGTATGGCAAGAGGTACATCACATGCACTGAAATTGTAGTGTTTAACTGACACAATGAAGTTACTATGATATTTTGAGATTGGTATTGACTTAATTGGCCCACTTCCTGAATGGCTACCAATACATTATTACTCTTGTGGATTATTTTTTCTTTGAGTGGCCAGAAGCAGAGCCTAAGGATAACCGGCCAGAAACACTGGCCAGTTTTTTGTTTTAAGTGACATGTTATAAAAATATACAAATTATTTATGAACAAGTTCATATTGAAAGCCATTCATTTTAGATTTGAGTGTCTAAAATCATTTATTTCCGATTAAGGATGTGAGTTTGTTTAGAAAGTGAATCCAAGTCTTTTTCAATTAATAAGGTTCATCACAAAGTGACTTCTGCTTATCACACTCAGAGTAACAGTGTCGTAAAGTATTTCAATCAAAGTTTGCAAAGAGCATTACTAAAGCAAGTAAATTGTGATCAAAATGATTGGGATCAACACATTGATGGAATTTTATTTGCATATTGCACTTCAGTGCAGAAATTTACAAAATTTTGTCCATTTGAAATAATGTTCTGCAGGTGTGAGGCAATAATTACAAGTCATTTATTATTTTAGTTTTCATTGTTACATTATCCTATTGAAGTTGAAGATGAAAGGTCATAAGAAGAAACTGATGGGTCTGATGATACTAGTCCAACAAGTACCATTCCATTGATGAACTCAATTAGAAATAGCATCCATTATGCAGCTAAATCCATTATTGATCTGGCTCAGATATGATACGAGAAGGATTATGATTAGAGGTTCTGCAATAAAGGTAGTTATATATAATATTATAATATTGAATTTATGTAGAGTTATAAAATACGGTCATTTCATTGTATATAGGTCCTGAAATGCAGTACAAAGGTATTGTTTAGAAACTCCCAAAGGGACAGCTGTAAAGGTGAAAAGTTTGAGAAGAGATGGTTAGGGCCATATGTGATCAAGGAACATCTTGGTAAAGAGGAAGCTTGCCAATTCATCATCTGGGTGTGTGCTCAAAGGCAGTCAACATTTATCTCCTGAAGAATATTTTGATGCCAACTTGTTTCAAAGCACTTTTCTGAATCTACAACTACTCAGAACTCTTCTTTTAGCTCAAAGTGTGATGGTGATAGTCTATCATTCATGACTCTTCAACATATGAAAGCTCGACATCACCACTTCCTCCACTTTTGCCACACTCAAAGCAACTGCAGTCAATGGTATGTCAATTCCATTTCTGCATGCATGTTAATAAACCAGCAGTCTACATAATTATGTGCAGGCACCTCATCCTTTTTGATACTTCAAACCATATCCAGCACTTTGCAGACTCTGTATTCACCAATGAACTTCTGATTGTGCCTCCCTCCTCTCCGTGCTCAGGCCTTGCTCCTTCTACTTTAAAACAGTCACTTTCCTCAGGACAGTTCTAATTCCACACAAGCCCTACCATTACCATCTGTCAAACACCTTAATTGCTTTCTCACACTTCAGCTATGCATTGTTCTTCTGTTTCTCTCCAAGTCTCTGCCATACTTCACTAGAACCTCTTTCCCTTGCTTTTTTCTGGAATCTTGATCATAGAACATTAACTTATATAGTATATCATGCTCATAATCGGACTTTGGATATTGAGTTCATCATTCATAGGAAGAAGCTAACTCTCCCAATATTTTTCTTTTGCTATTTGTGGCAACGTCTGATTTTTGTTTTATATATAAATATGTGGCTAACTATGATTGTTTCTTCGCTATCAATGACAAAAATAATAATGATTTAAAATATATGGAACACCGCCGTATATATGTAACTAAGAACAACAACAACAGTAACAAATAAATACTTGGATAAGGACTCTGAGAAATAAACATAGTTGTCAGCGTTGAATATGGCCTCACATGGGCTATTTTTGGCCAGTTCAATAGAGTTATTCATGCCATAGACAAAATCATCAGTAGAAGCGGCTGCATGCGATAACTCATGAAGAACAGTTCCAAATTTAGTATCATAGCCTTCTATGTCTGGCTGTTGATGATACAAATCACAGAAATACAGAGTTGTGCACCTGAAGCAAGTATAAGCGATGATATATTCATATTCATTGCAAAGATCACCATCAAAGTAGAAAATGTACCTTCTCGTATCCATAGATTTCTTGACTTTGGATTAATTCCATCCTACCCATGAATCGATAAAGGGCGAAAACCAATTTATCAACTTACTGTACACACTTGCTCTACTTTTGACTACATTTTTTAAGTAGCATTGTATACCTTGATGGCAGTTGTTTTGTCATCAGATGTAGGTGTACCTCTGAATGATGGTGTCACGTAATCTCCTAGTTTGGAAATAACACGAGAGCCCATGAGCTTTACATCATCACGAATAACTTGTGCTTTGGTTTGTTTCGTTGCCCTATTTCCAAAGACTTTGAATGATTTGTTCATTTGAAGAGATAATCTGAGACTTGCTGTCTGATATGTTGCGTAGGTAATAAGTTATCATGGATCTCATTATGACCTTATACTCAGCATTAACTTTAAAACTGTAACACTGAGAAAGATTGATTGATGTAGAGATTGAATATTTTGCCCGAACCAGTATGAACTCCTTTGAAGTTGGAGGTGTTCGTTGGTAGAGAAAACCATCGGTCCGGAGTTATTTCGAAAGTGTGTGATGCCAACTCATTGAAGGGTGTGTTTCGCTTCAGGAGGCAATAGACTTGAGCCTCAGTGTTGGTGATCACCACTTCACACGTCATGTCCTTACCCGCTTCATATCGACCAGAAGTGGAGATTATTGCCGTAAACAGTTTGCAGCTACCACTGGTAACAGTGATAATGGATAAAAGGAAAGAAAGCCACATTTTTTTTCAATTATAGTAGATATGGAAGTGCATGTTGTAGTGTTTGCAGAGTCCGATGAGGAAGCAACCACAGAGTCTTTTACTGAGATGGGTGTGGTAAAAGCAGCATTCAAATGTACTTGGGTCGATGGGTTGGGTAAAGGTGTCGTGTGTAATGCGGCAGGTATCGCGAAGGAATGAGCATCTTCCCTAAATATATTTTATCAACATTTGTTCACTAATATTTCCTTACCTTCCTGCAGGCCTTCAAATTCCTCAACACTTCCATCTGCAAATGGCTCATCCAAGTCCCTATCTGCATCCAATGCCTTGAGGAGCTCCTTACAAAGAGAAACATTGTCTTTTTGCCATTATAGTTATCCTATTTTTAATATGTATAAGTCACAATTGTTTTCAAGATGTTATAGTAAGTGCTATATAGTGCTATATAATAAAGGCACTATCATGAACTTACAGTATTATAGAGCGGTATCGCAGCAATGGGCCTTCGTAAAGATAGACAGCTAGCCGATCGCGAGGCTGCTTGGCCATTTGGCGTCAACCGCCGTTCTGAGCGTGACGCCAAATGGCGTCAACCGCCGTTCTGAGCACGCAAGCATCTCCAGTTAATCATTAATACTAAGTCAGAAATTTACTTTAGTCCCTATAATTATAGCAAGCAACCATATTATAATGGGACAGTGATAACATTTTTGTGAACCCACACTGACCACACACTATGAATATCAACGTAGTTCTTTTTGCATATAATGCAGATTGCTGACAGTCAGCAATCATTATTTTTTGGCTAGTAAGGTATTGGACACAAGGAAGCATGTACAATAATGTCCACAACACAACATTTATATTTTTTCATATATAATTAAGTTTTCAGCGATGGAGGAAACGGAGGCATAAGAGAGATTAGTTCTCCAAAAGCAGCATCTATCATCAGGCCATACATAAAGTTTACCATGGAGCTTAAAGTGGATGGAGTGTTGCCTTGGAATGCCACCTACACAGGAAGGAAGACGGAAGGCTAACTGCAACCGTTTACAGAAAAAACCCACACACCAACCGGTACCTTGATTAAAGATCACATCATCTTATCCAAGTCAGAAGAGGAGTGGTGAAGAGCTTGTATGATAGAGCCTGGAGAGTAGTGACTGAGAAGGAGGACCTTTGAAAAGAAGAACGTCATTTGAATAAGGTCTTTATAGAGAATGGTTATCCACAAACCTTCATCAACCTTTCATCTGTAGATACATCTAAATGCAGAAAGGAAGATAAGTACACTGATATAGGCAATTGGGGTCTAAAAAGAAGGATCCTACTATGGTAGTGATTCCTTATGCAGCAGGGATAAGTGAAGACACCAGGAAGGTCTGCAGGAAATTCAATCAAAGCAGTTTTTGGAACGGAAAGAACTCTGAGGACACAACTGAGCAGAGTGAAGGACATTTTACCAGCTAATATGCACTCATGTATTGTGTAGCACATCCCTTGTAGTTGTGGACATAGGGGAGACCATCAGAAGACTGGAGACCAGAGTGAAATAACATCAGGAAAGTGTGCAAAAGAGAAGTCAGCAATTGCTGAACATACATGAGATAATGGACAACCCATTTTGTGGGAGGAAGCTACCATCTACCAGGTCAGAAGATGGAAGGAACAGCTAGTGAAGGAGGCAGCACATCAGCCTAGCACCAAAGTGCAAGTGGTTCAATCGAAACTGTGGAATGGACTTGCCTGGCTGCTGGGTAGCCACTCTCAAGAACCTGAACTTGAAACCACGACAACCACAATTATACCTTATTTTCAATAACCTTCTCAATAATGAACTTGAAAGAATACAATTATTGAGAAGGTTATTGTAATGTTATTATTTCAACTGAGAGCTCATTGAGAATTAATAAGTTTCTTAATTTACTTCACATCAGGGATTTCATTTAATGTTGAATGTTTACTTATGCACTTTAGTTACCAGGGGTATGCTTACATATGTTTTGGCCACAGATTAAATTTCTGGGACAGTTTTCCAGCAACAGTTGATGTATGACATTGTTACCCTCCCAGCCCCATCATATGGACCTGTCTAATAGAAAATGACTCTTTGTCCAAACTATTCAGCACTGTCATCAGTTATTGTACTATAATACACACCTGTGCCATTTATGAAAGCTTGCCCAATAATGTCATTCCATATTTGACTAACAATGAGTCTTGAGTTTGCTACTAGCACTATGCATTAACTGCTACAGGAGCTGTGCAGTATGTATTAAATATTCTTGTACTGAGCTATTGTGCCAAACATGGTAAGCTCAACTTTACATCCTTAACTGGAAATAATACTCTCAGTGCAACCTCATTAATCCAAATAGGCCTGTACCTAGAGGTGTTAGGATTGGTGAATTTGTTAGTTGCCTAGGGGTGTTAGGATTGTTTAATTGCACACAAACACAAACACAACACACATATCCACACACAGCACACATATACACACAACACACACACAACACATATATACACACACGACACACACACATACTAGTACACACCGCAGGCAATGGTTATACTGCTATAATAATCACTTCATTCTGGCTGTATACAAAGGCTTCAAAATGCATGCAAGTAAAATAAATAAAAATTAATTGCTTTTCCCCCCTAGTTGGTTATATCACACTATTCAACTGCATCTCACACCTGACAGCAAACCACAGCCATGATGGCTCATAATTAAAGTGCTTGCAGTGCATACACATGTGCATGTGCATGTTCTCTACTCTACTCACATGTGGCACTTGTGACAGCTCATCTGATAATGTGACGAGCTTATTTTCTACCATGTTTGTTCAAACACTGAACACCTTAGCTGGCTGTTGTATTATGTCAGTCAGAGCTATTGCCATACATGGTCATATCAACTTTACAACTGCTTAGTGTAATAGTAGGCATACATCACCAGTTAGTATATATAAAGAGAGAGAGGGAGAGAGGATTGGCAGATGCAAAATCATTCATCAGTTAAACAAGAATGATGTGGCTTCCTCTGCTTCTCTCTGTGATTATCATTAGCAGTGTCAGTTGTGAGCCGTTTATGGCAACTATTTCTACTTCAGTTCAGTACGAAGTGGGGGAGGACGTTACATGCAAAGTTGTGATCACCAACATCGACGATCGAGGCTATTACCTACTGATGAGAAACACACCACTCGATGAGCTGGCTTCACACACTTTCGAAATTACTCAGGATGGAAATCCAGTGCTCTATGATGGTCTTCTTTACCAACGAACACCTCCAACGTCAAAGGAGTTCATACAGGTTCCAGCTAAATCCTCCCTCTCTACAATAACTGACCTTTCCCAGTCCTACATCTTGAAAACTAATGTTGATCATAAAGTCATGCTGAAAACCATGATAAGCTATTACGAGTACAACATATCAGACACCAAGTCACAGTTTATCTCTTCCAATCCGCAATCATTTGTTGTGTTTGGAGATGAATCTGTAATGAAGCTAACTGAAGCAGAAGTTCTCCGTAAGAATGCATCTTCTATAAAAGTATTCAAACCTCACATGATGTACGAACCAGAAGATTACATCATGCCGAATTTTGCAGGTAATCTTAGGTACAGAGACATCACAACCACTCGCAGAATATACGGAGCAGTTTATCGAAACCTACGTCTAAGTATGCGAGCAGTGGACACAGAGGCAAACACTTACGCTGATTTCTTTGGATATCGTTATGTTGGATACGTAAACACTGTACGAGGAACCTATTCTGATATCAAACTAGCTATGGAGACAAAAACATTCACTTTCTACTTTGATGGAGAAACTTGTGCAAAAAATTCTGGAATCATTGCTTACACACACTTCAAAAGCACCACCATCTATTTGTGCCCAGTATATCGCTATGCTCCAGACACACGTGGCGACAACACAAAGCTAGGAACTATTATTCATGAGTTGTCGCACGCAGTGGCGTTTACTGAGGATATCGTTTACGGCATAAGCAACTGCAAGACATTGGCCCAATCTCGACCCGAGCAGGCAATACGCAATGCTGACAACTACAACTATTTTTCCGAATTTTTTTCTAACTAATCTGATAAGACAATGTGCTATTGGTGTTGTTCTGTGATGTGCGGCTGTATGAACTGTTATTTGGTTGAAATGTGATAGGATATTTGGTATGCCTGTGCATGTTGCCCAAAGTTTTGTGGATGTTATGCACAATTCTCAAAATATATTTTGACAGGAGTTTCACTTTTAATTAAATGAAACCTTTTGAACACATTAGCAGATTCTTTGATGCTTATATATATTTCATTTATTAAAGCATATTTACAGCATCTCTTTATAACTGATGACGCATGTGAAAATGTGCATTTATGCTGGATATTAAATATAACAATGTGCTCTCTTCTTTTCGACAATTTTTTTTTACATTTCCAGGATCAAACAGGGTTTTGCTATTATTTGATACACATAGACACAGGCTGGTTTTGAAGATCTGTGGTGTTAACTACTTTCAAGTAAATTTCCGAGGAAACCAGCTGATAACTTCTTGGTTCCAAAATGTTTAGCTTTTGGTGAGACTCAGCTCAATTCTGTGCTGTTAGCTAACTACTGTCATAAGAATAAGTTCCCGAGGAAACCGCCCGATATTCATGCTTATAAGTACTGGTTTTTGCTGAAGCTTTGTCTGTTGAGTATTTTCACAAAAGTTGACTTCTGAGGAAACCAAAAGTACATTTAATCATGCAGTTGCTTGCTGACTCAGGCTAGGTATTGCGCAAAATTATTTTATGACAAAAGCGATCCTTTACCAGTTCTGAGTGTTTGTGGCCGAGTAAAATGGAAATAAACGAGATGTGTTTTTAAAATGTATAGAACAGTTTGAAGTCTTCCGATAGTAAAATTGTGCTAAATGGATGAAGTTAGGTCGGAAAATGTAGAGGTAAATGGTGCTAAATTAAGAAGTGGGATGGTGTGGCAATGCAGTTTGGAGTCTTCTGGTAGTAAAATTATGATGAATGGGACATACTATTTGCATGTAATGTGTGATAAGAAAATAAGATAGATATATGGATACATAGACAATACAATAAATGAAAAATTGAATCAACTAGAAATGAACCAACGTAGACAAAACACTTAGCTATAGGATCCTTTTGCACAGTTTATTTTTTAAAGTACAGTGTTATTCACTATGTAAAAGGTTCTGTAAATGTTGGTTGTATGCATTGGAGGGGGAGGGTAAATTCATGTTTACTTTTTTTTTCTGGTTTCTTTTATAATTGAGCAGCCACACCTACAAGTTAGTCAGTATATATAGCTCCAGCACTAACCCTGTTAATATATACCATGTTTGTTACTAAAGTAGATAGATGTGCTTTTGTATCATTTAATACATACATGCATTATAAGCAGTGAAGTGACCAGGTTTTGTTGAAGGTAACTTCCGAGGGAACCAACTAATAAGTTCTTGGTATAAAAAGGCGCAGTTCTGTTGTTGGTCTGTTCTCTTGTCACAAGAATAAGCTTCTGAGCTAAACAACTGTTACACATATTATCATCAGTATCATTATTATTATCTTCATTATTATCATCATTATTATCATCATTATTATCATCATTATTATCATCATTATTATCATCATTATTATCATCATTATCATCATAATTATCATCACCATTATCATCATCATTATTATCAACATTAGTATATCATTATTATCATGTGATCATTTTTTTATAACTATAATTATTAGTATTATTATTATTATTATTATTATTATTATTATTATTATTATTATTATTATTATTATTATTATTATTATTATTATTATTATTATTATTATTATTATTATTATTATTATAATTATTATTATTATTAATTATTATTGTTATTGTTATAGTTATTACAATTTCAAGTTGATTATTGAGAAGGTTATTGTAATGTTATGTCAACTGAGAGCTCATTAGAATTAATAAGTTTCTTAATTTACTTCACATTCATTTTAGTGCAAAAATGTAGCTCATTCTACAAGCTCTTGAATGTTATACTGATGCACTTTAGTTACCAGGACGTCTTGCTATCAATTGACCTAAATATCTAGGTAGGTGTGTTTGTGCAACAATGACATGGCTGCTTTCCAGTGTCAGATGTGCCATAAAAAGAATGTTCTGATCATATGTGGATATTTCGGCCTATTTGATGTCATCAGCTGAAAGTCTGACATTCACAATGTACACAAAAGGCAGAGTTAGAATTATTGGAGATACACCTTCCACCTAAATCCATCTGTAATACCTATGCTCCACTTCACAGGGAGACCAGTGCCTTTGTAAGCTATGCATACTTATATATGTTTTGGCCCCAGATTAAATTTCTGGGACAGTTTTCCAGCAACAGTTGATGTATGACATTGCTACCCTCCCAGCTCCATCATATGGACTTGTCTAATAGAAAATGACCCCTTGTCCAAACTATTCAGCACTGTCATCAGTTATTGTACTACAATACACACCGGTGCCATTTATGAAAGCCTGCCCAATAATGTCATTCCATATTTGACTAAGTGAGTCTTGAGTTTGCTACTAGCACTATGCATTAACTGCTACAGCAGCTGTGCAGTATGTATTAAATATTCTTGTACTGAGCTAATGTGCCAAACATGGTAAGCTCAACTTTACATCCTTAACTGGAAATAATAGTCTCAGATGATACAGTGCAACTCGCTAATCCAAATAGGCCTGTACCTGGAGGTGTTAAGATTGGTGAAGTTGTTAATTGCCTAGGGTGTTAGGTTTGTTTAATTGCACACAAACACAAACACAACACACATATGCACATACAACACACATATGCACACACAACACACATATACACACACAACACACACACAACACACATGCACACACAACACATACACAAAACACATATGCACAAAACACACACACAACACACATATGCACACACACACACAACACACATATACACACACAACATACACACAACACACACAACACATATACACACAACACACACACACACTAGTACACACCGCAGGCAATGGTTATACTGCTATAATAATCACTTGATTCTGGCTGTATGCAAGGGCTCCAAAATGCATGCAAGTAAAATAAATTAAAATTAATTGCTCAATTCTTAGATGCTTATATCAGACTATTCAACTCCATCTCACACCTGACAGCAAACCACAGCCATGATGGCTCATAATTAAAGTGCTTGCAGTGCATACACATGTGTATGTGCATGCTCTCTACTCTACTCACATGTGGCACTTGTGACAGCTCATCTGATAATGTGACGAGCTTATTTTCTACCATGTTTGTTCAGACACCGAACACCTTAGCTGGCTGTATATTACAACCGTCAGAGCTATTGCCATACATGGTCATATCAACCTTACAACTGCTTAGTGAAATATTCGGCATACATCACCAGTTAGTATATATAAAGAGTGAGAGGGAGAGAGGATTGGCAGATGCAAAATCAATCATCAATTAAACAAGAAAAATGTGGCTTCCTCTGCTTCTCTCTGTGATCATCATTAGCAGTGTCAGCTGTGAGCCGTTTGTGGCAACTTTTCTACTTCAGGTCAGTACGAAGTGGGGGAGGATGTTACACGCAAAGTTGTGATCACCAACATCGACGATCGAGACTATTACCTTCTGACGAGAAACACACCACTCGATGAGCTGGCTTTACACACTTTCGAAATTACTCAGGATGGAAATCCAGTGCTCTATATAATGGTCTTCTTTACCAACGAACACCTCCAATGTCAAAGGAGTTCATACTGGTTCCAGCTAAATCCTCCCTCTCTACAATAACCGACCTTTCCCAGTCCTACAGTTTGAAAACTAATGTTGATCATAAAGTCATGCTGAAAACCATGATAAGCTATTACGACAACATATGAGACACCAAGTCAGAGTTTATCTCTTCCAATCCGCAATCATTTGTTGTGTTTGGAGATGAATCTGTAATGAAGCTAACTGAAGCAGAAGTTCTCCGTAAGAATGCATCTTCTATAAAAGTAATCAAACCTCACATGATGTACGAACCAGAAGATTACACCATGCCGAATTTTGCAGGTAATCTTAGGTACAGAGACACCACAACCACTCTCAGAATATACGGAGCAGTTTATTGAAACCTACGTCTAAGTATGCGAGCAGTGGACACAGAGGCAAATACTTACACTGATTTTTTTGGATATCATTATGTTGGATACGTAAACACTGTACGAGGAACCTATTCTGATATCAAACTAGCTATGGAGACAAAAACATTCACTTTCTACTTTGATGGAGAAACTTGTGCAAAAAATTCTGGAATCATTGCTTACACTCACTTCAAAAGCACCACGATCTATTTGTGCCCAGTATATCGCTATGCTCCAGACACACGAGGTGACAAGACCAAGCTAGGAACTATTATTCACGAGTTGTCACATGCAGTGGCGTTAACTGAGGATATCGTTTACAGCATAAGCAACTGCAAGACATTGGCCCAATCTCGACCCGAGCAGGCAATACGCAATGCTGACAACTACAACTATTTTTCCGAATTTTTTTCTCAGGAATCTGATAAGACCATGTGCTATTGCTGTTGTTCTGCTGTTATTTGGTTGAAATGTGATAGGATATTTGGTATGCCTGTGCTTGTTGTCCAAATTTTGTGGATGTTACGCATAATTGAGTTTCACTTTTAATTAAATGAATTAATTTACATTAGCAGTTTCTTTGATATTTATATTGCATTTTTTCAAGCATATTTACAGAATCTATTAATAACTGATGACCCATGTATGAATGCGCATTTATGACAGATATTAAATATAACAATGTGCTCTCTTCTTTTCGACAAATTTCTTACAATAATAAACATTTCCAGGATCATTGATCAATTAATAAAATATACTCAACAGATTTTTTCTTTTAAAGCAGTATTATAGATAAGGATCTTGTAAATGTTTGCTATCTACTTTGGCAAATTCTTGTTTCATTTAGTGGACCAATAGTGTTCTGTTTTAATTTAAAATATTTTTGTCTTGGTTTTTTTTTAATAGTCAAGCAGTCATCTTTATATAAGAAGTTACTCAATATAAACCAGAGCATTGCTATTATTTGCCTATATATGATACACATAGACACAGGGGTATATACATAACTGGTTTTGATGATCTGTGGCATTAACTACTTTCAAGTAAATTTCCGAGGAAACCAGCTGATAACTTCTTGGTATATAGCGTTGGGTGACTCATCTGTGCTGTTAGCTAACTACTGTAATAAGAATAAGTTTCGGAGGAAATCACCCGATATACATGCTTATAAGTACTGGTTTTGCTGAAGTTTTGTCTGTTGAGTATTTTCACAAAAGTTGACTTCAATGTCTCTTTTACTTCGACGTAATCTTCTTGCTGGTCCGCTGTCAATCGTGAAACTGCCATCATTCCCGCTCCTGTGAGTGCTCCTCTGAGATACAGAGCCCACTTTTCTCGTGGCCACTCCCCTGCTCTTGCCGTTACCTCAAAGGTATCCAGGAAAGTCCCCATGTCATCAGAGCCCTCTTGAAACTTTTGTAGAACGAGTTTAGGCTTTGGAACCGTTGGTATCGATCTTTCCGCTCTCCCTGTTTCTCTCAACAGTTCACATAAACGTGTGTGCTGTTCGGCCACTCTCCTCTCTTCCCTCTCTGCCCTCTGCTGGTCCATCAGTATCATTTGGGTCAACACGTCTGAAATTACGGCTGAGGGGTCCACATTTCTCTCTCGGTAGCGGGGACCAGTCAGACGTGGAAGCTCAGGGGTCTCATTTGAGTGGGTACGGGTACGACGTTCTCTCGACTCATCTGTCATCTTCGAACCGTTTCTCTCAAACGATCGAACGACAAAACAAGAAATTAATAGAACTAACAACCTAGCTCGAGTAGAGGGTCTGGTTTTCAAACTCCAAGGTAGTGATCACCTGAGTTGTCCCTGTCTAGCTGTTACACAACTCTCTTTAGAAGGGGGAAAATATATAGATACAACAGAACAAATTTCACAATTCCTAAGATTCCCTTTCACTAAGAGAATCCCACCGCTGCCACCAGTTGTCAGTGAATCTCTCCTAAGCTCCACCTAGGTCCTACTTTGTCTATCCAGACACCAGGTAACCTAGTCTCAGAATCACACTGATTGACACCCACAATCCAATTGTAGACCAGCTGCTAAATCCTAGCAGCCTCCCTTCCCCGAGCATAGATATGCTCATACACAAATTGGTTCTTACAACAACAAATATATATCACACTTTCGAATACTCAGGCTATATGCACACAGTATAGCTTATAAATAAGTCTATCTGGCTTTTTCTCTCTGTTCTAGTTTGTTCAGCTGTCTTTTATAATTCCGAGCTGTTTGTCCGGACACTCCCTTTCCTGGTGACCAATCAGAATGCTTGCGGTTGTCCGTGCTATGTCTATAGAAGACTTTCGAAGGTCTTCCACTAACTGGTAAGAACGAGTGGCTTTGTCTATTCTGTGTGGTTTGTGGTTGTGTATCCGGATGTACTTTCTGCTTGTGTGGTTGAACAGGCGGTTATGTGCTTCCTGGTTGGTATTCATTAGTCAGAAAGGTTTCTGACAATCACACTATTCAACTCCAGCTCACACCTGACAGCAAACCACAGCCATGGTGTCTCATAATTAAAGTGCTTGCAGTACATACACATGTGCATGTGCATGCTCTCTACTCTACTCACATGTGGCACTTGTGATAGCTCATCTGATAATGTGACGAGCTTATTTTCTACCGTGTTTGTTCAAACACTGAACACCTTAGCATTATGTCAGTCAGAGCTATTACCATACATGGTCGTATCAACTTTACAACTGCTTTGTAAATATTAGGCATACATCACCAGTTAGTATATATAAAGAGTGAGAGTGAGAGAGGATTGGCAGATGCAAAATCATTCATCAGTTAGACAAGAAAAATGTGGCTTTCACTGCTTCTCTCTGTGATCATCATTAGCAGTGTCAGCTGTGAGCCATTTATGGCAACTATTTCTACTTCAGGTCAGTACGAAGTGGGGGAGGACGTTACATGCAAAGTTGTGATCACCAACATCGACGATCGAGACTATTACCTTCTGATGAGAAACACACCACTCGATGAGCTGGCTTCACACACTTTCGAAATTACTCAGAATGGAAATCCAGTGCTCTATGATGGTCTTCTTTTCCAACGAACACCTCCAACATCAAAGGAGTTCATTCTGGTTCCAGCTAAATCCTCCCTCTCTATGACAATTGACCTTTCTCAGTCCTACAGCTTGAAAACTAATGTTGATCATAAAGTCATGCTGAAAACCATGATAAGCTATTATGAGTACAACATATCGGACACCAAGACAGAGTTTATATCTTCCAATCCTCAATCATTTGTTGTGTTTGGAGATGAATCTGTAATGAAGCTGACTGAAGCACAAGTTCTCCGTAAGAATGCATCTTCTATAAAAGCGATGAAGCCTTAAGCATCGGAAACTTACAAATACTGTACTTTGCAGGTACACCTTTGGAGACACCTTAATTAACCATGCTCAGTTTGTACCGAGAAGTAATAAATTGTCGAGAAAGCGATTACCAATTGTTGTAATATTGTAGATGATTAATTTCCTGTACTCATTCACCTGTTTATAAGTCATCAATTCATATTGTAATCTGAGAGTTTTCTAGCTTTAAATCATTTGAAAAAAGACGAAGTTTCGTTAGGTCATTAATTCTCATTCACCTGTTTATAAGTGATGGATTCGTATTGTAATCTTGAGAGGGCCAGTATTGACCATTATTTTTGAATTTTTTCACAAATTTGGCTTATATCCTTTCTAAACATCTGTACAAACTCTCTTTTCAAATTTGAAAACGTTTGGATGCACAAGGTAGTTTTTATTTTTTTATTTTTTTTTTTGATTTTTTTTTTTTAAATTAAAATGCATAAATAATTAATCTACATCAATCCCATCTGCTGTCCCATTGTCCCGAACTTGCATTTCCCCTCTGAATTGCGACTGAGATCCTCTAGTTATGGTGGAGGCTCTCACTTATATCCACCTGGAAAATTGAAAGAAGGAAGTTTGATCGCTCATATCTTTGCGACCGCAAGTACAGTAGACCCTCGCATATCCGACCCTCGATTATCCGAACGCTGATTAAATAATAAACCTGGTAACGGTCGTCGATCTGCCAAACTTCGTTTGCACGTGGAAATTAGTTCGTTCGCTTTGGCCAGAAAAAAGTTTTGTCGATCGAGTCAAAGATAGCCATTCTAAGCAAGATATCAAATGGAGCCAGTCAAGCCGGACTAGAGGAAGAGTCAGGCGTAGGGAAGTTGACAATAACGGAGATAAAAAAGAACGAAGCCAAACTTGGAGAGTTCGCAGGCAACCTGGACTGTCGGTGGCTAAGTTCAGCTCGCAAAAAGTCATGCGCCTTGCTAAAGACGAACAACTAGAAAATGCTTTATATCTGTGGTTCGTTCAGAAAAAGGAGAAAGCCCCAAGGCACTCAGTGGACTATTGCTCAGAGAAAATACAACATTATGAATATATATATACAGTAATAAGTAATATGAAAAAATATGTATATATGTAAAACAACATGCCAGTTACTGAGGACCTAAATCCTTCTAGTACCAGGAAGTGAGCTTCTTAATCCCAAGAACCTGCAGTTAAAAGGATATTGAAAATAGTTCACAGCATTTTAATTACATTCATGAATTTATAATTAATATTTGTGGTTTTTGCATATCCGAACTTTTTGCATATCCGAATAGCCTCTGGTCCCAAGATGTTCGGATATGTGAGGGTCTACTGTACATGTACTGGAATGCAGCTCATTGCACGTACATTCTAATTGAGCATAACTTTACGAAAAATTGAAGTACGTAACTGCACATGCATGACACGTCTGCAATTTTTTTTGTGCGTTTGGAGAAGCCCAAGACGTTGAAGACTCGCCCTCACTACGTGGCCAAGCGGCCCAAGAAGTTCATGGGCCTTTCCCTACTTCTTCCCCTACTGCTGCTTCTACTGCGCGTAGTCGCGTCAACCGCCTCCACTCCTGCCTCTACCGCTCGAAGTCCCTTGGATACGGCGCTTACTCCTGCTGCCACTACTGTTGCTGTGCCGATTCATGTGGCCTCCAGGTCCATGACGAAAATAAGACTCTCTAGTCTTGGATACGGCGCTTACTCCTGCTGCCCCTACTGTTGCTGTGCCGATTCATGTGGCCTCCAAGTCCATGACGAAAATAAGACTCTCTAGTAAGTATAGTAAATATAAAGGGTTTTTTCCTTTTCTTTACACCGACAATTGAGAATTTATTATCATTATATATAGCCAACTCTTCCCAGCCTGGACCCTCCCAGCCAGGACCATCCAGGACCCTCCCAGCCTGAACCATCCCTGTCTGAGACTCAACCTTCAGACTTTCTCCTTATCAGGAGGAGCAGCCTCATGGACGCAGTTGGTTCCTTCTCATACTGTGGTCTTCCCCTGACAGTGTGCGAAGATCTGTCGTGCCAGAGGGGTTTGGTGTCGAAGATTTCTATCTGCTGCACTGTGTGTGGCAAGCAAACTTTGATTACTGACCCCTACCGTGCAAAGGACATTGAGGTGAACGGCAGGGCCCATTTGGCCACGAGGACCTTAGGCAAGGGAAGAGCTCCAGCATGGCCACTTCCTCCGGCATGATGGGCATGCATCCTCCCATCACTTCCAAGCACTATGGGAACTTCAACAAGCGACTGAAGGTGGCTACTGAAGCAGAGAGGGAGGCCAACGTGTCTGCTGCTGTTTCCCTCCTTCAGAAGGATGCTGCTCCTGATGCTATAGTGGATGTGATGGTGACGTGTGATGGCACTTGGTCAAAGCGAGGCCACACAGCTGCTCCTGACGCTATAGTGGATGTGATGGTGACGTGTGATGGCACTTGGTCAAAGCGAGGCCACACAGCTCTCTTTGGAGTGATCATCGTGGCTGCCTGGGAGAGACTGGACAGGTGCTGGACGTGAAGGTGCTCAACAAGTGGTGCAGCGTGTGCCAGGAGAAGAGGAAGGAGTGTCCTGACACCTCTTCCACTGCATTTCTGGATTGGTGGGAGGAGCATCAGGATTTTTGCGGACAAAATCACTATGGGTCATCTGATTCGATGGAAATGGAAGGGGTGATGAGGATTTGGCAGCGGTCGGTAGAGAAATACAAGCTCCGCTACACGACCATGATTGCAGATGGTGACTCCTCTACCTTCCCATCGCTGGAGAAAGCCAAGCCCTATGGGGAAGATATCCTATCAGCAAACAGGAGTGTGTGGGCCACATCCAGAAACGGATAATGAGCCAGTTGAAGGCTGTCAAGCTGAAGCCTCATTTTTCACCTGATGGCACAAAAGTGAGGATGGAAGGGAAGGGTCGCCTCACTGATAAACTAATGAAGTAACTGCAATGGTACTTTGGGAAGGCCATCCGCTCAAACCCCAATGACGCGGCAGCCACGAAGAAAGCAGTAATGGCAATCTTTCACCACTCGGTCTCCACAGATGCCCACCCTCAACACCACTTGTGCCCTTCTGACCGACTTCCTGGTGTAAGTTTAACAGGGCCCAGGCCAACGGAGAGGCTACTCCACCCCACAGACCCACCATCTGCGAAGAGATTGCCCCGTTCGTGGAGAAGGTGTTACACGATCTCTCCAAAGATCAGCTGATGGAGCTTCACCTGTTTATAAGTCATGGATTCATATTGTAATCTGAGAGTTTTCTAGCTTTAAAGCTTTTGAAAAAGACTTGAAGTTTCGTTAGTCAACTGTTTATAAGTGATGGATTTGTATTGTAATCTGAGAGTTTTCTAGCTTTAAAGCAGTTGAAAAAGACTGGTAGTTTCTTTGGGTGTGTGTGAGTTCTGAACAGCACAAACACTACAATTGGCAAGGAGGACACTGATGACCAAAATGACAACTGTTGCGTAGGACACATTGAAGAATTTTGTCCTCAAGTTGAGCACATTTTGATCCACCTCCAATGAATGGAGCTCTATTTTACTGCCAATGATATTGTTGATACAAAGAAAGCTGTAGTTCTGCTTACCTGCATCGGTGGCAAGACATGTATGAGATTGTAAAGGATTTACTTTCTCCTGATCTGCCAAGCAGTCATTTGAAGACATGAAGAGAACTCTCAAGTCTCATTATGTCCCAAACCCTCTCTCATCACGGAGTGTTTCCACTTCCACCAATGAAGGCAAAACTCGATGAGTCCTTTGTCGGTTCCACTGCAGAGTTGCGTCGATTGGCCATGGACTGCGAGTTTGCTGACAAGCTGGATGACTCTCTTCATGACCAATTTTTCAGTGGATTTCTTAGTGAAGCTATGCATAAGCAATTAAATACCAGAAAGGTCGCCTCACTTTGGCTCAAGCTGTAGAAATAACCGGTCACACTGATGCAGCTGTAAAAGTGCCCAAGTCTATGAATTTTTTATATTATTATTGTTGTTGTTGTTGTTGTTGTTATTATTATTATCATCATTATCATTATTATTATCATCATCATTATTATTATTATTATTATTATTAATTTATTTGTTATTTATTATTTATTTTATTTTATTTTATTTTATTATATTTTAAATTTTATAATAGGTACATAAATAATTAATCTAAATGATGTCTATCAATCCCATCTGCTGTCCCATTGCCCCCAAAACAGAACTTGCTCTGAATTGCGACTGAGATCCTCTGTATATAGCAGGTACTGAAATGAGTCTCTATCATCATCAGTGGCTGTCTTGAGGCGACGTCAGAGTTCTCGTATAAAGACCTTTGTTTTGGGGACAAAAACACCACAGGTCTCCACTGTCACTGGCATGAACAGGTAGGATGAGTCTAGGTTGCAGTACTTTGACATCTTCATATCCTCTGCTTTTGCTGCTACTGCACCGAGTTTGTTTACCGCCAGCCTGATATTTGAAGCCGCAAAAGTGTCTGCACATGTAGCATCCCAGACCAGGAGCTTCCCTCTTGACCATGGAACAATGGACATGCCATCAGGTCTCTTCCCGTCTGATCTGATTAGGCCCAAGGGTTCAAGGCGAGAAGGGATCTTAGCAGACACCAGTGATCGATGTATTACATCATTGATGGCAGCGTGTCGAGAGTGCCTGCCCTGACTCATTTTGCAACTAAGCCTATGGGTAGCCAGATGGTCCACGGCATCTACAATGTTCACATTGATGGGGTTGACATAATGAGGCTCCAAGTCTGAGGCCTATGGCAATGCGGATGGAGTCATGAGACATTCTCAAACCCAGAGAGGAGAGAGGCAAGGCATTTAACCATGCACCAGACTCTGTAGCAGAGGTGGCAATGAGGCGAGCTCTGGACTGAGCATCAGGAGCTTCAGCAAGTAGGAAATCTGCTCTGGCTTGTACTCTTGGATGGTCCCACACTGTCTGATGATGTGAGGCAGGAGGGAGAGGAGGGGATTGCTCATGACCCTCCTGCCACACTGACAGAGCTGATGTTACTAGAGGAGTAGAGCACTCTTGAAGTGGTTCTGGAAGCAAGTGCTGGACTAGCTCAGTTGATCCTTGAACAGAAGCTAGATAAGATGATGGTGCAATATGAACTGCACCCCTAATTCCAAGGCCACCCTTTTTCACTGGTAAGGTTGCTTGCAGCCATGACTTATCACTCAGGTTTGTGTTGGAGATGTTGCTGAGGATTGAACGAAGAAGAGCATCATACTCCTCCAGACATGAAGATGTAAAGCAAGGAGCGGTCCTGAGGATGTGCATCATCTTGGGAATAGGCGCAATAATACCAGTGCATCATGAGAGTGTAGGTGTTTAATTCTATCTCCCATCAACTTCAAAACATTCACTTTCTCACCAATATACTTGTTCACACACCTGGGATCCCCGAGCGGAGACCCTAAAAGGGTGGCATCGTCAGTGTTCACCACTTGTAGACCTGGGAAGGCAGATAGAACAATTCCTCTGGTTGTTGGATCGGGGCAGATAAGCTCTGTCTTATTACGCTTGAGTTCAAGGCCAAGGTTGCCTGCTTCCTCCTCTATCATTAACACTTTCATTACATCCTCACGACTTCCTCCGACTGTGCCATCATCCAAATAGAAGGTGACAAAATCAGAAGATCGCTTATTACATAACTTATGGATCGTGAGGCAGAACAAAAGTGGACCAAGAGGGTCGCCCTGTTGTACACCCTCAGAGGATAACACCATCTCATCACCTCAGAGCAGGAAAGAATCACAACAATAAACAGAGTGGACAAAGGGGAGTAATTCTGGAATGAATTTTTCTACAGCAAGTAACATTTTGTCACGGCGAATGCTGTTGAATGCATTTTTGAAATCCACCTTGATGATGGCTTGGTTCGGTTGCAAATTGGTGAGGCAAGTACAGGTGGCATGTACAGCAGCTTCAACACCTCTGACTACACCATATCCAAGCTGACGAGGTGCCAACAACTCTGGTACTTGTTGCAAAGCAAAGAAACTAGCACACTTAGCAGTAAGTCTTCTCAATACACATCCAACAGCAATCAGTCTAATCCCTCCATCCTTCTTTCTCAGGGCAATCAGAGAAGCACCAAAAAAGTGTGGGCAAATTTCAGGTGGAGTCCTCCCCGCCAGGATGAGTGAGATGAGGGAACACAGGGCTTTGAGTAGGATCTGGCCGCCCTCCTTTGCAGAGGGTCCCGTCATGTCCTTTAAATGTTGTGGGCGGAGACCATCTGCTGAGCCATTGGGGAAGGAGTAGATTGCTTTCTTTATTTCCCGTGCAGAGATGTTAAACGAATAAAGATTAGGATCTGGGATGGGGCCAATGCAGGTGTCAGGATATTTTTCAGGGTGTTTTAGTTTGAGAGTCTCTAGGGTAGCAGCAGAGTGGTCAGCTAGAGTATCATCACCGCAGGCAAACCTAACAGCACCTTTGAAATTGCCTTCTTCAAACTTGCTGGCTACTCTATTGGCTAAGTGCTCCAATGGATCATCTGGCTTCCTTTTGTTATAACTCTCTGTCCAAAGTGGGAACCTGAATCAATGGTAGTATCATTGAGCTCATCTCTGATTTGCTTGTTTATTGCAGAGGTCAAACTCCCATGCCTATTTCCACCTTTGGGCAGCTTCAAACACCTTGGGGCAAATGGAGTAGCCGGCTCCACGTTTGCTGGTCATTAAGTAGAACCACACTATCCACAATAGATGCAAGTTTCTTGGCTGCTAATTCTCTTGAGCCATGGGGCAACCTTTTCAGGAGGCCATTCTTTAACCTTTGAGTTGGCATTGGCAAAACTGATGGTGATGGTAGCACTTCATCTTCAGTGATGGGTTGACCTCCTGAAAGACTCTCTGGAAGGCTGGCGATATTCACCGCTTGTTTAACTGGTGGTTTTCCATTGTCTGAAGAGTCCGCGTCCGACGGTGTGGCAATTGATTGAGCACGTGGTAGTTGAGGAGGGAGAGCAGGTGGCTTTTTAGAACTGGAGCAGTGACTGTTAACAGGGCCATGAAGTCTAATAAGGCCAGAAACAGACGCAGAAATGTTCCTCAGGCAGACAGCACACCCACACAGGTAATGGTATGTGCATGAGTTATTTTGGTCAAAATGGACGGAAGTGCTTCCAGAGGAAGTCTATTAAGTGCTTCTTGATGGTTGGTGGAGATGATGAGAGGTCAACTAGAGGTTGGGAGTTCTATAGTCACACTGTGAAGTGTCAACAAGGTGTGAGAATGCTAGCAATTTAGGTGGTGAGCTGAGGTGGACCTGGTCGTGTTCCAGCATGGTAAAGCTGATATAGTCGACAACGTCGAAGTTGTCGGGCAGCTTTTTGATTAGAAACATCAGATTTTGTATTTCAAGCCAATACATAACCTTAAAAGTATCTTGTGGAAAGTAGCTAGAGGCTGAACTCATTAGCTTTGATATAATTATTTTCATTATTAAACATGGATGATCTTTTCTAGAATCTGATTGACAACCCTGGCATACAGCATGCATACAGCATGTTGCAGCCCACCTTCATTGCATGCATTGTTGGGGAGGAAGAATAACAAAGCTAACCAATGTCACTTCAAAACAGCAAAGATCCACAACTGCGACAAACTGGGACATATCTGTACTATCTGCTGAGCTCCTAAAAACTGCACAGCAAACAAAGGAGGATATCAAAACATGCAAGCAGGTAATTCCAAATCAACGATGCTCTCGACATCAAGGAGTCAGTCAAAGTCAATATTTACGCAAATCAAAGGTGGAACATTTTGGAACATTTTGTCATGCCTCATTGTGAAAGAGTAGCAGCTCTGGGGTAGAGGAAAACAGAATGGGTTTGTACCTGGTAATCCAATTAAAGTAACTTCCTCAAAATGGATATATAGTAGTGACCATGGGAAAACAAAATCCTATGGAAGTTGACACTGGAGCTGGTGTGTCAATTATTCTATTGTCAAATGGAAGTTATATTTTCCAGACACCCTTGCAAAGCACTGAGATCCGAATAAAGATTTACACAAAATCTATCTGTTCTGGTTCAGTGTGATGTCACTGTGGAGTATGGTGACTAAGTGAAGAAACTGACAGTAACTGAGGTCGATGGAGACCAGAGTCCATTAGGCAGGGATTGTTTCAGCCAATTATGTCTCAATTGGTCTCAAATTTTCATAATGCAGAGTTCCTCGCTGGAAGACCTGATGCAGGAATATGCTGAATTATTTTGAGGTGAGTTAGGGACATTAAAGGACTTCAAAGTTTCCTTGCATCTGAAGGACTCACCTCAGCCAAAGCTTTTCCTACCAATGCTGACAACTACAACTATTTTTCTTAGTCTTTATCTCAGTAATCCTAAAATCTTATTGAGTTTTTGGGCCCATCATATTTTTTCTGCTCTCACATCTGGAATATTTTAAATGATCTTGTTAGTGGCAGAAATGTGAAATAACTGTTAATCTATGGTGATGCTTGTAATTAAAATGTTAGGGAAACAACGAAAAGGCAATAACATTGTCACATTCAGAAGAAGTGCCATAATTTTTTTGTCATTCTGCCATCTCCTATTTAGATTCTCCTGATGCCACCAGGAAGGAAGAGTAAAACAGTATCACCCACTTTGGGAAATGTTTGACATTGAGTCAGTCTCAGATTATCCCAGTCTCGTATTACCAAAGTTTGATGGTGCACTTGAGGACAAGCATTCATACAAGTATTCACACCACACGCCGACATGTGCCAGTCTGAGTTTATCCTTGTCATTCTATGCTTAGCTTTTGACAGCATTCTGCGAATGATTTCTTTGTCAATGTGAGTTGTGAGATGTAAGCCTTGGGATAAGCCACCATAAAGCAAGGGAGGGGGTGGACACAAGACAGGAAAGGGGAAGATAGAGAGAATTTGTAGTGGATTTTATTGGGTTTCTATGACTTCAGACATTCATGAATACATCAGAAGTGATATTTGTCAGAGATATGATGCAAAATTCGTCAAAGCCAATACTGCCTAGACACGATTCCTGTAAAACCTGAAGTATGGCAAGAGGTACATCACATGCACTGAAATTGTAGTGTTTAACTGACACAATGAAGTTACTATGATATTTTGAGATTGGTATGACTTAATTGGCCCACTTCCAGTTACCCTGAATGGCTACCGATACATTATTACTCTTGTGGATTAATTTTTCTTTGAGTGGCCAGAAGCAGAGCCTAACGGCCAGAAACACTGGCCAGTTTTTTGTTTTAAGTGACATGTTATAAAAATATACAAATTATGTATGAACAAGTTCATATTGAAAGCCATTCATTTTAGATTTGTGGAATTTTATTTGCATATTGCACTTCAGTGCAGAAATCTACAAAATTTGGTCCATTTGAATAATGTTCTGCAGCTGTGAGGCAATAATTACAAGTCATTTATTATTTTAGTTTTCATTGTTACATTAGCCAGTGCTTCCTATTGAAGTTGAAGATGAAAGGCCACAAAAAGAAACTGATGGGTCTGATGATACCAGTCCAACAAGTACCATTGCATTGATGAACTCAATTAGAACTAGCATCCACTATGCAGCTAAATCCATTATTGATCTGGCACAGATATGATACAAGAAGGATTATGATTAGAGGTTCTGCAATAAAGGTAGTTATATATTTTATAATATTGAATTTATGTAGAGTTATAAAATACGGTCATTTCATTGTATATAGGTCCTGAAATGCAGTACAAAGGTATTGTTTAGAAACTCCCAAAGGGACAGCTGTAAAGGTGAAAAGTTTGAGAAGAGATGGTTAGGGCCATATGTGATCAAGGAACATCTTGGTAAAGAGGAAGCTTGCCAATTCATCATCTGGGTGTCTGCTTAAAGGCAGTCAACATTTATCTCCTGAAAGAATATTTTGATGCCAACTTGTTTCAAAGCCTCTTCTGAATCTACAACTACTCAGAACTCTCAAAGTGTGATGGTGATAGTCTATCATTCATGACTCTTCAACATATGAAAGCTCGACATCACCACTTCCTCCACTTTTGCCACACTCAAAGAAACTGCAGTCAATGGTATGTCAATTCCATTTCTGCATGCATGTTAATAAACCAGCAGTCTACATATGTGTAGGCACCTCATCCCTTTTGATACAAACCATATCCAGCACTTTGCAGACTCTGTATTCACCAATGAACTTCTGATTGTGCCTCCCTCCTCTCCGTACTCAGGCCTTGCTCTTTCTACTTTAAAACAGTCACTTTCCTCAGGACAGTTCTAACTCCACACAAGCCCTACCATTACCATCTGTCAAACACCTTAATTGCTTTCTCACACTTTAGCTATGCATTGTTCTTCTGTTTCTCTCCAAGTCTCTGCCACACTTCACTAGAACCTCTTTCCCTTGCTTTTTTCTGGAATCTTGATCATAGAACATTAACTTATATAGTATATCATGCTCATAATCAGACTTTGGATATTGAGTTCATTATTCATAGGAAGAAGAAAAAAAGCTAAATAGTGTAATCTCCCCAGTATACCAATATATATCATCATATACACAATATTTTTCTTTTGCTATTTGTGGCAACGTCTGATTTTTGTTTTATATATAAATATGTGGCTAACTATGATTGTTTCTTCGCTATCAATGACAAAAATAATAATGATTTAAAATATAATGCACACCGCCGTATATATGTAACTAAGAACAACAACAGTAACAAATAAATACTTGGATAAGGACTCTGAGAAATAAACATAGTTGTCAGCATTGAATATGGCCTCACGTGGGCTATTTTTGGCCAGTTCAATAGAGTTATTCATATAGACAAAATCATCAGTAGAAGCGGCTGCATGCGATAACTCATGAAGAACAGTTCCAAATTTAGTATCATAGCCTTCTATGTCTGGCTGTTGATGATACAAATCACAGAAATACAGAGTTGTGCACCTGAAGCAGGTATAAGCGATGATATATTCATATTTATTGCAAAGATCACCATCAAAGTAGAAAATGTACCTTCTCGTCTCCATAGATTTATTGACTTTGGAATAATTCCATCGTACCAATGAATCGATAAAGGCGAAAACCAAAGTATTTATCAACTTACTGTACACGCTTGCTCTACTTTTGACTACGTTTTTTAAGTAGCATTGTATACCTTGATGGCAGTTGTGTTGTCATCAGATGTAGGTGTACCTCTGAATGACGGTGTCACGTAATCTCCTAGTTTGGAAATAACACGAGAGCCCATGAGCTTTACATCATCACGAATAACTTGTGCTTTGGTTGGTTTCGTTGCCCTATTTCCAAAGACTTTGAATGATTTGTTCATTTGAAGAGATAATCTGAGACTTCCTGTCTGATATGTTGCGTAGGTAATAAGTTATCATGGATCTCATTATGACCTTATACTCAGCATTAACTTTAAAACTGTAACACTGAGAAAGATCGATTGATGTAGAGATTGAAGATTTTGCCCGAACCAGTACGAACTCCTTTGAAGTTGGAGGTGTTCGTTGGTAGAGAAAACCATCATAGGGCAGTGGTTTTCCATCCTGAGTTATTTTCAAAGTGTATGAAGCAAGCTCATCGAGTGGTGTGTTTCGCTTCAGGAGGTAATAGTCTCGAGCCTCAGTGTTGGTGATCACCACTTCACACGTAATGTCCTTACCCACTTCATATCGACCAGAAGTGGATATTATTGCCATAAACAGTTTGCAGCTGCCACTGGTAACAGTGATAATGGATAAAAGGAAAGAAAGCCACATTTTTCTTCAATTATTGACATTAGCATCCAAATGTTCTCTCTACACAATATACTGTGGCACTACCAGTTAGCAGTATAAATCCAAGAAGAAGCTTTCCAATTGAGCTTCACATGTTTGACTACAAATGGTGTGGTAGAGCAATCATTGTATGCAACAGGTACATCATGTTTTTCAATAAGTCTGTCAGGAGTCATGACAAAGTACAAACGGGTGTGATTTTTATCATCTAAAGGTAATGGCAATCAAATTTCTGGAGCTGCATATACTTATGGCCTGCCACATAATGACATAATATTTGGACAAATGAAATGAGCAACAAAAATTTGAATGCATTTTCCCTGAATTTTTGGGCAAATATAGTTTGCCCTGACAAAATATAAAAAGGACATGGGAATTGTCACATAGATAACAAAAGCCAGTCATAGAGGAGCACAACATGTAGTAAATGTTACATGGTGGCAAAATTGCCTCCAGGTTCTAAAATGCAAAAACCACCTGTAAGAGTAGGTGTATAGCTATACCCAGGGTTACCAAGACAACAAAAGGGAATAGTGCAATATTGATAACAGATCATACACTGTTGTTAAACAGTGTAGACTGTATAATGCATTGCCATGACAGGCCCATTTTTTAATGCTGAATCAAGAAATGGGTTCGTTTTTCTACAGTTTGGAATCTTCTAGTGGTAAAACTTATGGCCTGGAGGTGTTTGTTGGTAAAGAAGACCATCATAGAGCACTGGATTTCCATTCTGAGTAAATTTGAATGTGTGTGAAGACAGCTCATTGAGTGGTATGTTTCTCGTCAGAAGGTAGCAGTCTTGATCCTCAGTGCTGGTGATCACAACTTTGCATGTAATGTCCTCCCCCACTTCATGTCAACAAGTAGTAAAAATTGTTGCCATAAACGGCTTGCAGCTGACGCTGCTAACAGAGATAATGGATAGAATCAGAGGAAACCACATTTTTCATGACGTTTTACCTGATGAATCACATCTGACAATCCTCTCTCACTCTCACTCTTTATCCGATTATACGTGGTATTAATTAATTCAATTGTCCCAGAACCTTTTTCATGTGACCTTATGGTGTGGTGTGTACTAAAAACGTGCTTGGTTTTTGTCTTGAGGGCTTTTCAGCCTTAGCGGTATATTGCCTGAAGAGAAAGCGGGTCCTTGGCTACCTAATTACAAAAGAAGTTAGACTTGCAAGCTTAAGTGCCCGCTGTGGATAACAAATTTCGAGGACCAAAGAGTATAATCGAGCATTCAGCTAAAGATCAGAGTTCTTTGATTCTTCAGAAACTTTTGATGGCGTGTCCAGCTATACTTGGCTGAGCCTTCGAAGCTCCTGGACAGAAGATGACCCCACACGCTAGCAATGGGTACGCTATAAATAATATTTATATTTGGAACGCGTAGCTGCTAGCTTGGCTAAGTTGAACTCTAGGTATGATACTGAGTTTTGTACGTGCATCCATAGGTTCTTTGTGTATCAAGTCTCAATACAATGTCCTACTAACCTACCATCACCCCCATGGGTGGGCATGAAAAGGAGAGAGCAGTGGAGCTGAAACAAGAAACCCTAACCCCTTGAACTTATGAAGCAACTTGAATTTGCCACTTTCTCACAGGTATTTCATATCATTTTATATGAATACAATGTAGTACATTGGTACATGGGAGAGAGAAGGTTATATTCCAATAACAGGACTATAAATTGTTTTTGTGCCACAATAGGTAGCAGTCAGTGCTCGCAATTCCAATGTGGCATAGCCATATGCCACATTCCTGGCAGTACCACTGGCTGTCCGATCTCTTCCTTCTGCTTCCTGACCATCCTTTGTGCAGAATGAAGGCATTTGTTATGGCCACATCGATCAGAAAGTAAAATACGTATTTGTAGGACTTTCTGCTTTTCACCCTGCACCTATAATATCCTCTGATCTGATCCCCTTTGTCCAAACCTCCCATGTATTTACGAGGCTGTATCGCTAAGGGACAGCTTATTTCCTCTCTGCTGCCATTGTTTATATGCCGAATGACTGAGGTGACACTCTTGGGGTCGCTGTTGGTATACATAAGCATGACGATTTTTCGGTCCTGCCAATTGTCTACAAAATGTAGAAATCTTGTAATAGTCCTGTACCTATCCCTGGATATTCTTTGGGGTATATGTTTGTAGTTGTGGATGGGGTCCCTCTTCCAATAGTCATCTGTGGACGGGTGGTGGTTAATTCCCATTAGAATGCTGAAGGCTATGAATGCTCGAATGTCATCCTCGGTAATTTCTTTCCAAGAAACATAGGCTTCAGCACCCATGACTTCTTCAGCATACTTGTTTGTCTGATCCACTATCTCTTCCACTATGTTAGGTGTTTAAAAAAAAGTTCAAATACCTCCAGTGGTGATTCCTGTATAGGAACTGTAGGTCCTACGGAATATGTGAATGGATAAATTGTAGGTTTGGTGACCAAACTGGAGGCAATGTCTGTGTGGAAGAGACAGTGGATGGCAAGGCTGAGGAGGTGGCAGTGGAAGCAATGAAAGAGGGTAATGGTTGGATTTGTTGTTGAGTCTGAGTTGGGGCTGAGGTGTGTAAGTAGGTGTGGTTGATACTGATGTTGGTTGAGGCATGGGTGTGGTCAATTCTGTTGTAGGTTGAGGCTAGAGTATGGAAGTCAGTGTGGTCAATACTGATGTGGTTTGAGGCTTGGGTGTGGTCAATACTGATGTGGTTTGAGGCTGGAGTGTGGTCGATACTGAAGTAGATAATGTTGTAGTGTTTGCAGAGTCTGATGTGGAAGCAACCACAGAGTCTTTTACTGAGATGGGTGTGGTAAAAGCAGCATTCAAATGTACTTGGGTCGATGGGTTGGGTAAAGGTGTCGTGTGTAATGCGGCAGGTATCGCGAAGGAATGAGCATCTTCCCTAAATATAATTATTTTATCAACATTTGTTCACTAAAATTTCCTTACCTTCCTGCAGGCCTTCAAATTCCTCAACACTTCCATCTGCAAATGGCTCATCCAAGTCCCTATCTGTATCCAATGCCTTGAAGTTCCAAAGAGAAACATTGTTTTTTTGCCATTATAGTTATCCTATTTTTAATATGTATAAGTCACAATTGTTTTCAAGATGTTATCTATATAATAAAGGCACTATCATGAACTTACAGTATTATAGAGCGGTATCGCAGCAATGGATCCTTCGTAAAGAGTTAGACAGCTAGGCTGCTTGGTATGACGCCATTTGGCGTCAACCGCCGTTATGAGCACGCAAGGGCGTGACGCCAATTGGCGTTCGGTTATAAAAATTGGCACTAAGGAGTTGTATGGCAATAGCTATGACTGACACAAGAAGCTAAGGTGTTCAGTGTCTTTATGACCCATCATGGCTGTGGTTTGCTGTCAGGTGCGAGATGAAGACATTATGCTAACTGGCTAATATTTCACTAAGCAGTTGTAAAATTGATATGAAAATAGCTCTGTCTGACATAATACACAAGAAGCTGAGGTGTTTGGTGTCTCAACAAACATGGTAGAAAATAAGCTCGTCACATATCAGATGAGCTGTAACAAGTGCCACATGTGAGTAGAGTAGAGAGCATGCACATGCACATGTGTATGCACTGCAAGCACTTTAATTATGAGCCATCATGGCTGTGGTTTGCTGTCAAGTGTGAGATGAAGTGGAATAGTGTGATATAACAGTGAGAAGGAAAAAACACTTCTTTTTGAATTGTCATTTGTTGTGTACCCATTTTAGTGTTCTTGCATACAGCCAGAATCCAGTGATTGTTATCCATTGCCAATGTTGCATGCAAAGCCTCTACTTGTGTGTGTATGTGTGTGTGGTTGGGTGTGTATGGTTCGTGTGCATGTGTATGCTGTGTGTGAGTTTGTGTGCATGTATGTGTGTCTGAAGCTGTATGTGTATGTGTGTGCATGTGTGTGTGGTGTGTGCGTGTGCATGTTTGGGTGCATCTGTATGTGTGTGGTGTGTTCGTACATAATTTGTGTGTACATGTGTGGTGTGTGTGTGCATATTTGTGTGTGTATGTGTGATGGCTCATAATTAAAATGCTTGCCGTGTGTACACATGTGCATGTGCGTGCTCTCTACTCTACTCACATGTGGCATTTGTGACAGCTCATCTGATAATGTGACGAGCTTATTTTCTACCATGTTTTCTCAAACACTGAACACCTTAGCTGGCTGTGTATTATGTCAGTCAGAGGTATTACCATGCATGGCCATATCAACTTTACAACTGCTTAGTGGCATACATCACCAATTAGCATATATAAAGAGTGAGAGGGAGAGAGGATTGGAAGATGCAAAATCAAATATTCATCACATAAAAATTCTTGAAAAATGTGGCTTCCTGTGATTCTAACCATTATCACTGTTAGCAGTGTCAGCTGTGAGCCATTTATGGCTACAATTTTTACTTCTCCTCGATACGAAGTGGGAGAGGACATTACATGCAAAGTCGTCATCACCAATACCAATGATCGAGACTACTACCTTTTGACGAGAAACACACCACTCGATGAGCTGGCTGCACACGCTTTCGAAATTACTCAGAATGGAAATCCAGTACACTATGATGGTCTTCTCTACCAACGAACACCTCCAACATTAAAGGAGTTCATACTGGTTCCTGCTAAATCCTCCCTCTCTACGACTATCGACCTTTCTCAGTCCTACAGCTTGAAAACTAATGTTGATCATAAAGTCATGCTGAAAACCATGATAAGCTATTACGAGTACAACATATCAGACACCAAGTCACAGTTTATCTCTTCCAATCCTCAATCATTTGTCGTGTTTGGAGATGAATCTGTAATGAAGCTTACAGAAGCATACGTTCTCTGTAGAATGCATCTTCTATAAAAGCAATGAAGCCTCACATGATTTATGGATCAGAAGCTTGGAAGACACGGTACTTTGCAGGTACACCTATGAATGGAGACACTTTAATCATGCTGAGAATGTACAGAGAAGCCTATAAAAAGCAGTGGACAGAGATGGAAACACCTACACTAATTTCTTTGGATATCGTTATGCTGGATATGTAAATTCTGTATGAGGTACCTATTTCAATATCAAGCTAGCTATGGAGAGAAAAACATTCACTTTCTACTTTGATGGAGAACACTGTGCAAAAGATTCTGGAATCGTTGCTTACACATTCCACGGAAGCACCACAATATATTTGTGTTCACTCTACCGCTATGCTGCAGACATACGAGGCCCCTTTACTAAAGTAGGAACTATTATTCACGAATTGTCGCATGCGATAGCATTTACTGACCCGTTGGCTTAACCAATTGTCAGGCATTGGCCAGATCTCGACCCGATCTGGCAATACGCAATGCTGACAACTACAACTGTTTATCTGAATCCTTATCTCAGTAAAATTGATAAGACTATGTGCTATTGCTGTTGTTCTGTGATGTTTACCAGTATAAATTCTAACCATTATTCAAATGTGATAGCATTATATATATATGTTTGGGTGGGATTGATGCCACTAAGGATTGTTGTATGTTACACGTATTATAATCTGATCAGAGTTTCATTTTAATGAATGGTGTATTCTCTAAAACCATCCACTACTCCTCAACCGAACTACTACAAGAATCTCTTCCTAGCCCTATGCCTAGCCCTAGCCCTAGCCCTAGCTCTAGCCCTCTTGACTATGTGCAATATAGTATATGGACTACTTTATAACTAAGCTGGTATAAGTGTGTGTGGATGGGCAAAGACCTTGTTGAAATAATGAGCATTCCAAATCCAGGTCTATTGCTGCAAGGTGGCTACTATTATCGACCACTCAAGATAGTGTACCTGCAAATCAATGCTTGAAGAAGGCGTCCGAACATGATCAGCTTCTGTTCGCTCTTTAAATAACCCATGCATTTATGATACGAAATTGAAAAATGTGCCTTCTTAGCTTTGATATCCAATTGCTGTATATTGCTTCTGGATGTAGATTGTTGAAATTTATGATGCTGTTATCCATTGGAAAGGTTTAGTACTGCTCTCATGACTTACTTCTAATAGGATGCTTTATAAGCCAGCCCCTGACATGATATCATACTTACCCTCTCCAGATTGTAGTGAGTTATAAAAATACAAAATCGAAGCATCTCCAGTTAATCATACTAAGTCAGAAATTTACTTTAGTCCCTATATAGCAAGCAACCATATAATGAGACAGTGATAACATTTTTGTGAACCCACACTGACCACAAACTATGAATATCAACGTAGCTCTTTTTGCATATAATGCAGATTGCTGACAGTCAGCTATCATTATTTTTTGGCTAGTAAGGTATTGGACACAAGGAAGCATGTACAATAATGTCCACAACACAACATTTATATTTTTACAAGTTTTCAGAGATCGAGGAAAAGGAGGCAAAAGAGAGATTAGTTCTCCAAAAGCAGCATCTATCATCAAATAAAGTTAATCCCCAGGATCTAGCCAAGGCATTACCAGCATTTAAAGGCAAACAAAACCATTGCCTTTAGAAAACTAACAGGCTAATACTACAGTTAGATCCCATTCACAAACCTAAGAAATCTTCTTATCTTATGACTTCCTCATCAGAAACAAAGCCATCAACTTCTGCTATAGCGCTAAGCTCTTCCACACCCATTCCAAGAATTATGGCTGTTGTGATCATCTTCTCCAGGCTCCACGTTCACAAAAATGCCAACCCAAGTAAGAAAATATGTCACTATCTTCTCCCCCGCTAGAGTTATCTACAGGTGAGTCAAGATTGCCACCCGGATACTAGAAAACTGGCCTTTGCGAGATTTCTTGTCCTAGTCATATTTAGGTCCCAAAATCGTAAAGGATTCCGTGTTTCAATATATTTTTGTGATGCGGTTGAGAAGCTAAAATGAGAGCGCCGAAACAGTATTGGGAACACATCATCATTATGACATCATCAAAAAAACTACACCTTTGGTTAGCATCTAAGCTAGGTCTAGCAATGCAATCTAGCAATGCAACAGATGATTTAGATTTTTTTTGCAAAATTCTTGTAATAAAGCTACCTTGCTATCTGACTTGACTAATGATCCTTCTACACTGGCAATGGAACATACACATCACCAGAACCAGTTTCTCCCCCTACTGTTTGATCTGCATGTTCGGCATAAACAAGAACCAAGTGGAAAAAGTTGTTATTCATGGATCATGTGAACCTCATGTGGCTTTCTATTTGACACTTGCTAGCTGGTGCATCTTGCATCTAGTTGTTATTTCACTATCACCTGAAGAAGCCCCAAGCATGTTGGCTGAGGTGTAGTCGATTTTTGTTAAATTTAAATATAGCTAGCTAAGTGCTTATTGGCCACATCTGTTCCGGCAGTAACATAGCAGTAAAATATTAGGACTTTTTTGCAGAAAAATGGGACCCTCCATAGTTCAATGGTGACTTTCTGGCATGTACAAACAGACAGTTTAGCACAATGAGTTGAATTCCATCTCACATAGCTACCCCCTCCCCTTCCACTCTCCGCCTTCCTCCCCTCCACCTGTTTTACCCACTCTTACATATGACATTGATTATCAGTACTTTGGCTGCTTACTAGCACATATTGTACAGTGTCTTTTATGACTATATTTGTGCTTGTCCATTTTATCTCATTTATTTGTTTGTTCGTTTATTTATTGTTAATATTCTTTAGTTTGTTTGTATGGACACCTTTTTCTACCATCACAAGGTTCAATCCTTCTGGAGTCATTAAGGTTGCCCTCTTTTTTTTATATTGGAATTCACATTGCTGACAGTCAGCAATCATTGTTTTTTGGCTATAAGCAGGTAAGGTATTGGAGACAAGGAAGTACAATAATGTCCACAACGCAACATATATATTTTTACATATGTAATTAAGTTTTCAGAGATGGAGGAAAAGGAGGAAAAAGAGAGATTAGTTCTCCAAAAGCAGCATCTATCATCAAATAAAGTTAAGTCCCAGGATATACTGAAGCTAGCTAGCCAAGGCATTTCTTGTCCTAGTCATTTTTAGGTCCTCAAAATCGTAAAGGATTCGGTGTTTCAATATTTTTTAGTGCCGCGGTTGAGAAGTTAAAGTGAGAGCGCCGAATCAGTATTGTTAGCACATCATCATTATGACATCATCAAAACCAAACTGCATCTTTGGTTAGCAATATCTAGGCTAGCTCTAGCAATGCAATCTAGCAATGCAACACATGATTTAGCTAAAGCTAAAAAAGTTTTTTGAAAAATTCTTCTGATATAGCTAGCTAGCTATGTGACTTGACTAATGATCCTTCCGCACTGGCAAACTCGAACATACACATCACCAGACCTGTTTCTCCCCCTTCTGTTTGATCTGCATGTTCGGCATATACAAGAATGAAGTGCAAAAAAGTTGTTATTCATGGCTCATGTGCACGTCATGTGGATTTCTATTTGATATTTTTAGCTGGTGCATCTTACATCCAGTTGTTATTTCACTATCACCTGAAGAAGCCCCAAGTATGTTGGCTGAGGTGAGAATTCAGTAGTCGATTTTTGTTAGTTTAAAAAAATTTAAATATATCTAGCTAAGTGCTTATTGGTCACATCTGGCCAGCTGCATTGCCAGGGCGTGAAAATTTTGCAGTTGTTGAGGCAGTGACCTAGCAGTGAAATATTTGGAATTTTTGGCAGAAAAATGAGACCTTACGTAGTTCAATGACGACGTTGTGGTATTTACAAACAGACAGTTTAAATAGCATAATGAATTGAATTTCATCTCACAGAGCTCCCCCCTCCCCTTCCACCCTCGGCCTTCCTCCCCTCCACCCGTTTGCTCCATTCTTACATACGACATTGATTATCAGTACTTTGTCTGCTTACTAGCACATATTGAACAGTGTCTTTTATGACTATATTGTGTTTGCCCATTTTATCTCATTTATTTGTTTGTTTGTTTATTTATTGTTAATATTCTTTGTTTGTTTGTTTATGGACACCTTTTTCTACCATCATCAGGTCCCCGTTCAATCCTTCTGGAGTCATTAAAGTTTTCCTCTTTTCCCCCCGATATTGGAATGCACATTATTTCAACAAGTACTTTGCCCACCCCACACACACATACACCAGTTACATAGGAAGTCCATATGTATTACACAGAATCGAGTCAGTCGAGATATTCTTGTGGTGGCTTTTTTTAAAAAGTAATTTACATGATATGTAAAATCTGTTCGGATTATAACATCAAAATATCCATAACATCTGACAAACCTTAGCGGCATCAAACACACCCTCACCATAACATATCAAACAATAATAACAATAACAATTGATAGAACCGCACACTACACAATAACAAGCACATGGTCTAATCAGAATACCGAGATAAGGATCCAGAAAGATAGTTGTAGTTGTCAGCAGTGCGTATTGCAGCTCGGGTTGAGATTGTGCCACGCCTTACACTTGCTTAGGTTATAGGCAATATCCTCAGTAAATGCCACTGTGTGCGGCAACTCGTGAATAATAGTTCCTAGTTTAGTATCATCGCCTCATGTGGCAGGAGCATGGCAGTAGAGTGAAAACAAATATATTGTGGTACTTCCGTGGAATGTGTAAGCAACGATTCCAGAATGATTTCTCCATCAAAGTAGAAAGTGAATGTTTTTCTCTCCATAGCTAGTTTTATATCACCTCTTACAGTGTTCACATATCCAACATTATGATATCCAAAGAAATTAGTATAGGTGTTTGCATCTCTGTCCACCGCTCGCATACTGATAGGTAGTTTTTTATAGACTTCCCTGTACATTCTGAGCGTGATTAAGGTGTCTCCGTTCATAGGTGTACATGCACCCATTCCATGCCCCACCCTTGTCACAGAGAGGGAGGATTTAGCTGGAAACAGTATGAACTCCTTTGACGTTGGAGGTGTTCGTTGGTAAAGAAGACCATTATAGAGCACTGGATTTCCATTCTGAGTAAATTTGAATGTGTGTGAAGCCAGCTCATTGAGTGGTGTGTTTCTCATCAGAAGGTAGTAGTCTCGATCCTCAGTGCTGGTGATCACAACTTTGCATGTAATGTCCTCCCCCACTTCATGTCAACCAGAAGTAAAAATTATTGCCATAAACGGCTCAAAGAGGGGGGACGGGAGAGGACCAAAGATCATTCCTCAGCTCACCATTCAACAGTTACTTTCTCCTCTGCCACCACTTCCCTACCCAATACATAACACACTCGCCCACCTTCTCCATCACTGCATCTTACTCCCTCCACATCTTTCCCAATAGCAATGCCACTTACTCTTCTAAATTCATCCAGATACTGGCCTGCCCTTACAATTCTGCGCACCTCATCCATAAGTACCAGCCGATCCCTCTCAAATTCCATGTTTGGCCAATTCTCAAAGTTTTATTGTTATTAGGTTAGTTACTAAATAGTCCCACACTGTGCTGCAATATATATGTGACTGCCTGGTTAATATCCCTGCCACGGTAACACTTACAATTCTCTTTTTAACTTTGACGCCATAACTATAGCCCCAAAATCGACTGGTTCACCTTCCTAGCCTTTCTCAACACTTAGAATCGCAAGAGACATCACTAAAAATAGAGTGGCTCCTTCACAATGTAGTACCCTCTGCCTTAACAGCAGAAATTGATTTAGTTGGTGGATAGGATTCCGTTCTTTCACGTGAGCTAGAAAGGTGGGGCTCAGCATGCAGATTTTCTGCCCATCCCTAGGTAGTTCTCTGGTCCGATTAGCTTGCCCCGTCACCAGCTCTTCCATGTGTCTGGAAGCTCCTTTATTAGTGTGACCGTGGGATCACAAGACCGACAGAATTGTTAGGCTCTTAGTTGAAGAAGCTGTACCAATATTCGGTGTCCTAGAAACTCTACTGATAGCCTCCTGTCAGGTGTATGTATATCTATAAACATTGTAACTGGATAATCTGACAAGCTTATTTTCTACCATGTCTGTTCAAACACTTAACACCTTAGCTGGCTGTGTATTATGTCAGTCATAGTTATTGCCATACTTGGTCATATCAAACTTACAACTGCTTAGTGAAATATTACGCACATATCACCAGTTAATATATATAAAGAGTGAGAGGGAGAGAGGATTGTCAAATGTGATTCATTACGTGGTGCACGGAAGGAGTCCCTCATCACAGAGAGCAAGCAACCAGGACCAGGAATGAGGCCTGCTCATACTGTGGCAAGGGGTGGCATGGAAGGAGTTCCTCATCACAGAGAGCAAGCAACCAGGACCAGGAGTGAAGCCTGTTCATACTGTGCAAGGGTGGGCATGGAAGGAGACCCTCATGACAGAGAACAAGCAACCAGGACCAAGGGAAGGCATGGAAGGAGTCCCTCATGAGGGAGAGCAAGCAACCAGGACCAGGAATTAAACCTGTTCATACTGTGGCAAGGGAGGGAGTCTCTTATCAAGATAGCAAGCAACCAGGACCAGGAACGAAGCCTGTTCATACTGGCAAGGGAGGGCATGGAAGGAGTCCCTCATGACAGAGAGCAAGCAACCAGGACCAGGAAATGAAGCCTGGTCATACTGTGGCAAGGGAGGGCATGGAAGGAGTCCCTCATCACGGAGAGCAAGCAACCAGGACCAGGAATGAAGCCTGTTCATACTGTGGCAAGAGGGGGCATGGAAGGAGTCCCTCATCATAGAGATAAAGCAACCAGAACCAGGCAAGGATGGGGCATGGAAGTAGTGCAACAGTTTTTTAGTGCAAAGAAAGGAATGTCCAGCATATGGCCGGAAATGCAGCCGGTGTGGTCGTGACCACCATTTTGAGCAAGTGTGCAGGAGTAAGCCCACCACCAAGAGTGAAGAGCATGAAGATGCCATTTTTGACTCGCAGTGCACCATCACCATGCATGGAGGAAAAAGAGGTGTCATCCTGGACCACCACCTATATAACAAATTGACTGATACATGTGTGAAACAGCCATCCCAACCTCAGCCATACATCAAGTTACAGATGAGGGTTCAATGCGAAGACTATGTACAATTCGGCTTCACTCTTCATGCCAATTGACAGACCGTTACCAGGGGCGTAGGAAGATGTTTTACATTGGGGGGGCACCAAATTTTCCTGTATATATTACTCTATGAATACGCACCAAAAATCTTATTAATATTTTCCAAAATAGTTACATCTACGTTGGTTAACGCATACAAATTCTTTAGCTATAAAGGATAGGTCAGTTTTGTCCTGGTGAACATACAACATGAATAGATTGTTCACCCTAGATTGACTCATGGTGCTTCATAGATAAGTTTTGAGCCTACGTAATGAGGAAAAGGATCACTCAGCCATTGCAGTAGTTACTGGAAACGTGAAGTATATTTTCCAAGACAATGTCAACTTCGCTAAGCATTATCTTATATATGTTACTCTGATTCACATGCTTGCAGCAATTGACCTTACACTTGTTACCAACAACATTGGAGCATGTTGAAATGCATTCTTTACCATGTCAGCTACCATTGGCAACTGGGAAACGAATCGATCTCTGCAAATGTCTTTTTCGAGATACTGCAATAGAGACTCGTCTGGCTGTAAAGTCTTTCCATTAGCTACATCAAGCAATAGAGACTCTAGCTTCTGAATCATTTGAAAATTAGCTGGATCAAATCTTCTCTCCACTTCCTCTTTTACAAGCTCTAATGCATAAAAATATATATGTCTGTACTTCTCCTTGGGTTCATGATAGCGATATGGCTCTTCACCCATCATCCAGCCATTTTGGCCTTTTTTCGATTCCTTGGCTGAGAGGGCTCATCTGTGAGTCCAGAAGATTTCTCAAGAACATCATCATAAAATAGGTTAAATCTGGACTCTGTACGCAGTGACCGATAATGAGCAAAAAGAAGATCTGCTCCTTGTGTGGCTTCTTGTAGACTTGTATCTTTTGCTTGGAGATTGGTACTGAATTGTTCAGATGCACTGAATATAACTTTAATCCGTAGAAGATATGAAACGTTTCCATATGATGAAGCAATCCATTGCCCTTTGCAGCATATACATCACTTCCCTTTGCAACTTCTTCCAGTGTGGCAGTGAGGTTGCTATAATTCTGTAGAATGCTATCAATTGAACGGTTTCTGAGAGTCCATCTGGTTGGACACAGATCTCTCAATGAAGGAGGAGATACTTCACTCCCTAGCGCTACTTGCATTCTGATGCTGTCAAAAAGAGTGAGTCACTTGGGTGAAAACTTAATGAGTTGCAGTAATGCATAGGTGAAATCTATGACATCTCGAATTAGCTCACATCATTTTGCAACACACTGTACACATAAATTCACACTAGATTGGTTGTGGTAGTGATTGATTTAATTAATGATTGTGGTTCATGAACTCACCTCATGCACTCTCCTGATATCATTCCTTGTTGATTGCTAGAATAGTTCTAATGAGAGTGAGACTGAGTGCTATCTGCACACTAGCTACACACTAGCTATTAAGGATATTTTATATTTGAATGACTAACTAAAATCTACTACATGTATATAGCTAGAATTGACCAGATAGCATAGCTAACCACATTTTGCATTAATGAGAACCAATTTAGATTACCTGAAATTATGGGGGGGCTCCAGCCCCTGGAGCCCCCCCTCTTCCTACGCCACTGGTTACTGTTCATGCCATGGCTGACACCGGATGTCAGAGCTCCTTAGTGGGCATCAACATTGTCCACAAACTCGGCCTCCACAAACGCAACCTGATACCGATCAGGATGAAGATGCACGCAGTCAACGATAACATCCTTGGAACAGTTATAATTATTGTGATTCTCTGGACTAGACAAGGCAGGCAACATCATTGAGACCCGCCAGTAAGGAGGCATGCACAGTGTTAAGGATCACTGATGGGTTTCCTACAATAGGCGAAATACCCCCAGACCAACACTCCACAAGTGCTACAGTCACCACACAATGCAATACTGTCTCCGACATCAACTCCCAACTAACATTAGATTGTGACTGCCCAAAATACACCTCACCACCACTACGTCCCAGGGAACCGCCAGTCCCTGCCACCGAGGAAAACCATGAGCAACTCGAGAAGTACTTGGCACAATACTATAACTACTTTCAACACATGCAAGCATCAGCCTCTACCCACGATGGAAGGTCCACCCATGAAGTTAATGATCAACCTCAATGCCAAACCCACCGCATACCACTCCACAACACCCATGCCAATCCACTTAGCAAGAAGAAGTCAAGGCAGACCCTCGACAGAGATGTCTGCCTAGGAGGGAGTCATCGAACCAGTCCCATAGGTGAACCTGTTACATGGTGCCACTGGATGGTTATATGTGCAAAGAAAATGGCAAGCCACGCAGGACGATCAACTTCCAACCTCTTAATACCCATGCCACCAGGGAGGCCCACCATCTCAATCTCCCTTCCACCAAGCCAGATCGATACCTCCCAACACAAAGAAGACGGTCTTCGTCGCCTGGAACGGTTATCATAGTGTCCGTATTCGCCAGGAGGATCAGTAGGTGGCCGAACATGATCTTCTGTTCGCTCTTTAACACTCTCACCGCCATAAGCGCCTACAGGCGCGAACTCGACATCGCTCGCGTACGGGAACGAGATACAGATTAAATTTTTTTACCAGGGGGTGCACGAAGGATATCTCTAAACCAGGGATTCTCAACCGTTCCTCCATCATTTACCCCCTCAGCCAGATGTATTTCAGCCAGATGTATTTCAACATTTACCCCCTTACTCCCATACAAAAAATGCATAGCCATCATAAAGGCACAGAAAAGTAAGAAACACATTTATTATCTAGGTTTTGCATAAAATATAGTAATATATTTTGATAAAGAAAGAAATTATATAGTCCATTCGTATCACCAAAAAAAAATCAAACAGAAAACCAGAAGCATTATCAGTGGGAACACTGCTGATTCATTGAATCAACCAGTTTATTTGTTCGAGGAGCTGTTGATGACAATGCTACTCTCATATCGTCATCAATTTTCATGCGCTTCCTGGCGTTTGTCTTCATTGCTACTAAATTTGAGAACCCTGATTCACATAAGACTATTAGTGACAAAAGGAAGAAACACTTGGAAGGCACGCTGAGTAAGAAGTAGGAATGAATCTGTGAGTTTTATCCAAAAATCAACACCAACCTTTTCAAATTCTTCTCTAAGATTAGCAGAGGATTGAAGATCAATCAGCTCATCTTTTGCTGGGTCGTCATCTTTCGTTTCTGACAGGTCAGTAGTAAAAGGTCTTATTATCCATCTCTCTGTAGGAATCATGTCTTTTGAAAAGTAGCCAGTGAAGTTTTCCTTCAAGATTTTCAAATGATCTGTGATGTCTTCATTTATCTCAGGTAACACACTTGGTCTTCCACTAATGACCTCATCCAAGTTTGGAAAATTTGCCAAGTTACTTTGATGAACTCTTTGTGCCCATAAGTCCATGTTTGCCTGCAATGCTGTTATCTTTTCACTTGCTTCAACAATGGTTACTGATGTTCCCTGGAGTTGTTTGTTGACTTGGTTAAGATGGGTAAATATAATTATCTGAGAGGTATATATTATATTCCCTAAAGAGGCAATGAACTTGGGATCAGCAAAATTTTCACAACGCTTTGAATCCCGGTCATGAAGAAAAATCTCTACCTCAGTACAGAGCTCAAACACACGATTAAGAATAAGTCCACATGGAAGCCACCTCACTTCAGTATGAAGCAAAAGAGTTGAATGCTCAGAACCCATCTCATCACAAAAAGCTTTGAACAAACGGTGATTCAGTGCTCGGGCACGAATAAAATTAACAGCCTCGGCAACTTTATGAAAAACCATTTTCAGATTCAGCCAATGCATGTTTATGAAGAATACAATGTGTTATTATCACATTGGGTGCCTTTTGCTTCAAAGTGAAGCCTGATCTCACTCCTATCATGGCTGGGGCTCCATCAGTACAGATTGAACCAACAATGTCTCATGTGAGATTGTTCCTTTCAGAGAAGTCTTGTGTTTTCTAGTAGCCTTTGTGAGATGTTCACAGAAGAGAAATTCATTCTTCAGTTCTTTTCCACATATGTAACGGACAAAAACAAGAAGTTGTGACAAATTTGCAACATCACAGGATTCATCAAGTTGCAAAGAAATTTTTGCTGGGATAGATTTGATCTGCTCAATAACTTGTTGACAAATATCTTGAGACATTTCAATAATATATAGTAGAATTATTTACCTCATTTTTTCTCCCCAGGGGGTAAATTTACCAGAATCCCGGTAAAAATACAATCAAAGAAAAATTCCAGTAGCACGTGATTCCGAAGTCACGGCAACAAAAATAATTATATAAATTTTATTTTTTTGACAATGATGACTTTACTTCACTGTGACCGTCCCGATAGCTTCTGGAGTCTCTTCTTCGGTGGAAAGCTGCAGAACCATCTACTGCAGACTCGCTATCTATCAAAATCCTACGGAGTAGAGGGAAAAAGTCGCTCCTGGATGGACTCTGTTGTTAGTAACTTTTTTTTATACTGTTGTAGACATAGAGATGCGTAACTTTTGTTTCCCTGGTTCAACAGAGCTGATTCATATACCAAGTTATAGCTCTTTCAATTTTCAATCGAATGATATGCTTTGTTTTGGTTACCAAAAAAGGTATGAAAATAAAAAATATTTAAAAAATTAAATAAATGTGTTGGCTAAAGTTGGCGGTGAAAGGGTTAAATGACCCATGCATTTATGATACGAAATTGAAAAATGTGCCTGATATCCATTATCCATTGCTTATGTATATTGCTTATGGTTGAAATTTATGACACTGTTATCCACTGGAAGGGTTTAGTACTGCTCTCATGACTGACAGCTAATAGGATGCCAGCTCCTGACATGTCTTACCCTCTCCATGTTGGGAATGATAAAAATACAAAATCGAAGCAGCTACAGTTAATGATTAATACTAGTCAGAAATTTACTTTAAGTCCCTATCAAGCAACCATATAATGATACAGTGATAACATTTTTGTGAACCCACACTGACCACAAACTATGATTATCAACATAGCTTATAATGCAGATTGCTAACAGTCAGCAATCATTGTTTTTTGGGGCTATAAGCAGCTAAGGTATTGGAGACAAGGAAGCATGTATAATAATGTCCACAACACAACATTTATATTTTTACATAATATATAATTAAGTTTTCATATATGGAGGGAAAAGGAAAAGCAGGCAAAAGAGGCAAAAGAGAGATTAGTTCTCCAAAAGCAGCATCTATCAAATAAAGTTAAGTCCCAGGATATACTGAAGCTAGCTAGCCAAGGCATTACCAGTGTACGCAAAAATTGCCATTGCGTTTAGAAAACTAACAGGCTAATACTACAGTTATATCCCATTCACAAACCTAATAAGTCTTCTTGTCTTATCACTTCCTCGTCAGAAACAAAACCACTATTTTGTGCTATAGCGCTAAGCTCTTCCACTCCCATTACAAGAGTTATGACTGTTGTGGTCATCTTTTCCATGGCTACGGAATATGTGAACGGATAAATTGTAGGTTTGGTGACCAAACTGGAGGCAATGTCTGTGTGGAAGAGACAGTGGATGGCAAGGCTGAGGAGGTGGCAGTGGAAGCAATGAAAGAGGGTGATGGTTGGATTTGTTGTTGAGTCTGAGTTGGGGCTGGGGTGTGTAAGTAGGTGTGGTTGATACTGATGTTGGTTGAGGCATGGGTGTGGTCAATTCAGTTGTAGGTTGAGGCTGGAGTATGGAAGTCAGTGTGGTCAATATACTGATGTGGTTTGAGGCTGGGGTGTGGTCAATACTGATGTGGTTTGAGGCTGGAGTGTGGTCGATACTGAAGTATCTGGAAGTGCATGTTGTAGTGTTTGCAGAGTCTGATGTGGAAGCAACCACAGAGTCTTTTACTGAGATGGGTGTGGTAAAAGCAGCATTCAAATGTACTTGGGTCGATGGGTTGGGTAAAGGTGTCGTGTGTAATGCGGCAGGTATCGCGAAGGAATGAGCATCTTCCCTAAATATATTTTATCAACATTTGTTCACTAAAATTTCCTTACCTTTTTGCAGGCCTTCTAATTCCTCAACACTTCCATCTGCAAATGGCTCATCCAAGTCCCTATCTGCATCCAATGCCTTGAGGACCTCCTTACAAAGAGAAACATTGTCTTTTTGTTATCCTATTTTTAATATGTATAAGTCACAATTGTTTTCAAGATGTTATAGCAAGTGCTATATAGTGCTATATAATAAAGGCACTATCATGAACTTACAGTATTATAGAGCGGTATCGCAGCAATGGATCCTTAGCCGATCGCGAGGCTGGCGCCATTTGGCGTCAACCGCCGTTCTGAGCGTGACGCCATATGAGCACGCAAGGGCGTGACGCCAAATGGCGTCTGAGCACGCACGCCAATTGGCGTCTATCGCGTTCGGTTATAAAAACTGGCTAATATTTCACTAAAGGAGTTGTAAAATTGATATGGCAATAGCTATGACTGACACAAGAAGCTAAGGTGTTCAGTGTCTTTATGACCCATCATGGCTGTGGTTTGCTGTCAGGTGCGAGATGAAGACATTATACTAACTGGCTAATATTTCACTAAGCAGTTGTAAAATTGATATGAAAATAGCTCTGACTGACATAATACACAAGAAGCTGAGGTGTTTGGTGTCTCAACAAACATGGCAGAAAATAAGCTCGTCACATATCAGATGAGCTGTAACAAGTGCCACATGTGAGTAGAGTAGAGAGCATGCACATGCACATGTGTATGCACTGCAAGCACTTTAATTATGAGCCATCATGGCTGTGGTTTGCTGTCAAGTGTGAGATGAAGTGGAATAGTGTGATATAACAGTGAGAACTTCTTTTTGAATTGTCATTTGTTGTGTACCCATTTTAGTGTTCTTGCATACAGCCAGAATCCAGTGATTGTTATCCATTGCCAATGTTGCATGCAAAGCCTCTACTTGTGTGTGTATGTGTGTGTGGGTGGGTGTGTGTGGTTCATGTGCATGTGTATGCTGTGTGTGAGTTTGTGTGCATGTATGTGTGTCTGAAGCTGTATGTGTATGTGTGTGCATGTGTGTGTGGTGTGTGCGTGTGCATGTTTGGGTGCATCTGTATGTGTGTGGTGTGTTCGTACATAATTTGTGTGTATATGTGTGGTGTGTGTGTGCATATTTGTGTGTGTATGTGTGATGGCTCATAATTAAAATGCTTGCCGTGTGTACACATGTGCATGTGCGTGCTCTCTACTCTACTCACATGTGGCATTTGTGACAGCTCATCTGATAATGTGACGAGCTTATTTTCTACCATGTTTTCTCAAACACTGAACACCTTAGCTGACTGTGTATTATGTCAGTCAGAGCTATTGCCATACATGGTCATATCAACTTTACAACTGCTTAGTGAAATATTAGGCATACATCACCAGTTAGTATAATTATATAAAGAGTGAGAGGGAGAGAGGATTGGCAGATGCAAAATCAAATATTCATCACAGAAAAATGTGGCTTCCTGTGATTCTAACCATTATCTCTGTTAGCAGTGTCAGCTGTGAGCCATTTATGGCTACAATTTTTACTTCTCCTCGATACGAAGTGGGAGAGGACATTACATGCAAAGTCGTCATCACCAATACCAATGATCGAGACTACTACCTTTCGACGAGAAACACACCACTCGATGAGCTGGCTGCACACACTTTCGAAATTACTCAGAATGGAAATCCAGTACACTATGATGGTCTTCTCTACCAACGAACACCTCCAACATTAAAGGAGTTCATACTGGTTCCAGCTAAATCCTCCCTCTCTACGACTATCGACCTTTCTCAGTCCTACAGCTTGAAAACTAATGTTGATCATAAAGTCATGCTGAAAACCATGATAAGCTATTACGAGTACAACATATCAGACACCAAGTCACAGTTTATCTTCTTCTTATCTCAGTAAATTGATAAGACTATGTGCTATTGCTGTTGTTCTGTGATGTGTACCAGTATAATATATTCTAATCAAAATTGAAATGTGATAAGCATTGTATATATATATATATGTTTGGGGGGGTTGATGCCGCTAAGGATTGTTGGATGTTACATGTATTATAATCTGATCAATGTTTCATTTTAATGAATTGCATATTTTCTAAAACCTTCCACTACTCAACTTCTACAAGAATCTTTTGACTGATTTGACTATAAATATCTGTGCAATATAGTATATGGACTACTTTATAACTAAGCTGGTATAAGTGTGTGTCACTGTGGGTGGGCAAAGACCTTGTTGAAATAATGAGCATTAGAAATTCAGGTCTATTCCTGCTACTATTATCTACCACTCAAGATATAGTACCTGCAAATCTAAGCATCGATTTGCTTTAAGTAGGTGGCCGAACATGATCTTCTGTTCGCTCTTTAACACTCACCGCCATAAGCGCCTACAGGCGCGAACTCGACATCGCACGCGTACGGGAACGAGATACAGATTAAATTTTTTTACCAGGGGGTGCGCGAAGGATATCTCTAAACCAGGGATTCTCAACCGTTCCTCCATCATTTACCCCCTCAGCCAGATGTATTTCAGCCAGATGTATTTCACCCCCTTACTCCCATACAAAAATTGCATAGCCATCATAAAGGCACAGAAAAGTAAGAAACACATTTATTATCTAGGTTTTGCATAAAATATAGTAATATATTTTGATAAAGAAAGAAATTATATAGTCCATTCGTATCACAAAAAAATTAAATCAAACAGAAAACCAGAAGCATTATCAGTGGGAACACTGCTGATTCATTGAATCAACCAGTTTATTTATTCGAGGAGCTGTTGATGACAACGCTACTCTCATATCGTCATCAATTTTCATGCGCTTCCTGGCGTTTGTCTTCATTGCTACTAAATTTGAGAACCCTGATTCACATAAGTATTAGTGACAAAAGGAAGAAACACTTGGAAGGCACGCTGAGTAAGAAGTGGGAATGAATCTGTGAGTTTTATCCAAAAATCAATACCAACCTTTTCAAATTCTTCTCTAAGATTAGCAGAGGATTGAAGATCAATCAGCTCATCTTTTGCTGGGTCGTCATCTTTCGTTTCTGACAGGTCAGTAGTAAAAGGTCTTATTATCCATCTCTCTGTAGGAATCATGTCTTTTGAAAAGTAGCCAGTGAAGTTTTCCTTCAAGATTTTCAAATGATCTGTGATGTCTTCATTTATCTCAGGTAACACACTTGGTCTTCCACTAATGACCTCATCCAAGTTTGGAAAATTTGCCAAGTTACTTTGATGATGAACTCTTCTTGCCCATAAGTCCATGTTTGCCTGCAATGCTGTTATCTTTTCACTTGCTTCAACAATGGTTACTGATGTTCCCTGGAGTTGTTTGTTGACTTGGTTAAGATGGGTAAATATATCTGAGAGGTATATATTATAATATTCCCTAAACAGGCAATGAACTTGGGATCAGCAAAATTTTCACACAGCTTTGAATCCCGGTCATGAAGAAAAATCTGTACCTCAGTACGGAGCTCAAACACACGATTAAGAATAAGTCCACATGGAAGCCACCTCATTTCAGTATGAAGCAAAAGAGTTGAATGCTCAGAACCCATCTCATCACAAAAAGCTTTGAACAAACGGTGATTCAGTGCTTGGGCACGAATAAAATTAACAGCCTCGGCAACTTTATGAAAAACCATTTTCAGATTCAGCCAATGCATGTTTGTGAAGAATACAATGTGTTATTATCACATTGGATGCCTTTTGCTTCACAAGTGCAAGTGAAGCCTGATCTCACTCTCATCATGGCTGGGGCTCCATCAGTACAGATTGAACCAACAATGTCTCATGTGAGATTGTTCCTTTCAGAGAAGTCTTGTGTTTTCTAGTAGCCTTTGTGAGATGTTCACAGAAGAGAAATTCATTCTTCAGTTCTTTTCCACATATGTAACGGACAAAAACAAGAAGTTGTGACAAATTTGCAACATCACAGTTCATCAAGTTGCAAAGAAATTTTTGCTGGGATAGATTTGATCTGCTCAATAACTTGTTGACAAATATCTTGAGACATTTCAATAATATATACAGTAGTAGAATTATTTACCTCATTTTTTATCCCCAGGGGGTAAATTTACCAGAATCCCGGTAAAAATACAATCAAAGAAAAATTCCAGGTAGCACGTGATTCCGAAGTCATGGCAACAAAAATAATTATATAAATTTTATTTTTTTGACAATGATGACTTTACTTCACTGTGACCGTCCCGATAGCTTCTGGAGGCTCTTCTTCGGTGGAAAGCTGCAGAACCATCTACTGCAGACTCGCTATCTATCAAAATCCTACGGAGTAGAGGGAAAAAGTCGCTCCTGGATGGACTCTGTTGTTAGTGACTTTTTTTTTTACTGTTGTAGACATAGAGATGCGTAACTTTTGTTTCCCTGGTTCAACAGAGCTGATTCATATACCAAGTTATAGCTCTTTCAATTTTCAATCGAATGATATGCTTTGTTTTGGTTACCAAAAAAGGTATGAAAATAAAAAATATTTAAAAAATTAAATAAATGTGTTGGCTAAAGTTGGCGGTGAAAGGGTTAAATGACCCATGCATTTATGATACGAAATTGAAAAATGTGCCTGATATCCATTATCCATTGCTTATGTATATTGCTTATGGTTGAAATTTATGACACTGTTATCCACTGGAAGGGTTTAGTACTGCTCTCATGACTGACAGCTAATAGGATGCCAGCTCCTGACATGTCTTACCCTCTCCATGTTGGGAATGATAAAAATACAAAATCGAAGCAGCTACAGTTAATGATTAATACTAGTCAGAAATTTACTTTAAGTCCCTATCAAGCAACCATATAATGATACAGTGATAACATTTTTGTGAACCCACACTGACCACAAACTATGATTATCAACATAGCTTATAATGCAGATTGCTAACAGTCAGCAATCATTGTTTTTTGGGGCTATAAGCAGCTAAGGTATTGGAGACAAGGAAGCATGTATAATAATGTCCACAACACAACATTTATATTTTTACATAATATATAATTAAGTTTTCATATATGGAGGGAAAAGGAAAAGCAGGCAAAAGAGGCAAAAGAGAGATTAGTTCTCCAAAAGCAGCATCTATCAAATAAAGTTAAGTCCCAGGATATACTGAAGCTAGCTAGCCAAGGCATTACCAGCGTACGCAAAAATTGCCATTGCGTTTAGAAAACTAACAGGCTAATACTACAGTTATATCCCATTCACAAACCTAATAAGTCTTCTTGTCTTATCACTTCCTCGTCAGAAACAAAACCACTATTTTGTGCTATAGCGCTAAGCTCTTCCACTCCCATTACAAGAGTTATGACTGTTGTGGTCATCTTTTCCATGGCTACGGAATATGTGAACGGATAAATTGTAGGTTTGGTGACCAAACTGGAGGCAATGTCTGTGTGGAAGAGACAGTGGATGGCAAGGCTGAGGAGGTGGCAGTGGAAGCAATGAAAGAGGGTGATGGTTGGATTTGTTGTTGAGTCTGAGTTGGGGCTGGGGTGTGTAAGTAGGTGTGGTTGATACTGATGTTGGTTGAGGCATGGGTGTGGTCAATTCAGTTGTAGGTTGAGGCTGGAGTATGGAAGTCAGTGTGGTCAATATACTGATGTGGTTTGAGGCTGGGGTGTGGTCAATACTGATGTGGTTTGAGGCTGGAGTGTGGTCGATACTGAAGTATCTGGAAGTGCATGTTGTAGTGTTTGCAGAGTCTGATGTGGAAGCAACCACAGAGTCTTTTACTGAGATGGGTGTGGTAAAAGCAGCATTCAAATGTACTTGGGTCGATGGGTTGGGTAAAGGTGTCGTGTGTAATGCGGCAGGTATCGCGAAGGAATGAGCATCTTCCCTAAATATATTTTATCGACATTTGTTCACTAAAATTTCCTTACCTTCTTGCAGGCCTTCTAATTCCTCAACACTTCCATCTGCAAATGGCTCATCCAAGTCCCTATCTGCATCCAATGCCTTGAGGACCTCCTTACAAAGAGAAACATTGTCTTTTTGTTATCCTATTTTTAATATGTATAAGTCACAATTGTTTTCAAGATGTTATAGCAAGTGCTATATAGTGCTATATAATAAAGGCACTATCATGAACTTACAGTATTATAGAGCGGTATCGCAGCAATGGATCCTTAGCCGATCGCGAGGCTGGCGCCATTTGGCGTCAACCGCCGTTCTGAGCGTGACGCCATATGAGCACGCAAGGGCGTGACGCCAAATGGCGTCTGAGCACGCACGCCAATTGGCGTCTATCGCGTTCGGTTATAAAAACTGGCTAATATTTCACTAAAGGAGTTGTAAAATTGATATGGCAATAGCTATGACTGACACAAGAAGCTAAGGTGTTCAGTGTCTTTATGACCCATCATGGCTGTGGTTTGCTGTCAGGTGCGAGATGAAGACATTATACTAACTGGCTAATATTTCACTAAGCAGTTGTAAAATTGATATGAAAATAGCTCTGACTGACATAATACACAAGAAGCTGAGGTGTTTGGTGTCTCAACAAACATGGCAGAAAATAAGCTCGTCACATATCAGATGAGCTGTAACAAGTGCCACATGTGAGTAGAGTAGAGAGCATGCACATGCACATGTGTATGCACTGCAAGCACTTTAATTATGAGCCATCATGGCTGTGGTTTGCTGTCAAGTGTGAGATGAAGTGGAATAGTGTGATATAACAGTGAGAACTTCTTTTTGAATTGTCATTTGTTGTGTACCCATTTTAGTGTTCTTGCATACAGCCAGAATCCAGTGATTGTTATCCATTGCCAATGTTGCATGCAAAGCCTCTACTTGTGTGTGTATGTGTGTGTGGGTGGGTGTGTGTGGTTCATGTGCATGTGTATGCTGTGTGTGAGTTTGTGTGCATGTATGTGTGTCTGAAGCTGTATGTGTATGTGTGTGCATGTGTGTGTGGTGTGTGCGTGTGCATGTTTGGGTGCATCTGTATGTGTGTGGTGTGTTCGTACATAATTTGTGTGTATATGTGTGGTGTGTGTGTGCATATTTGTGTGTGTATGTGTGATGGCTCATAATTAAAATGCTTGCCGTGTGTACACATGTGCATGTGCGTGCTCTCTACTCTACTCACATGTGGCATTTGTGACAGCTCATCTGATAATGTGACGAGCTTATTTTCTACCATGTTTTCTCAAACACTGAACACCTTAGCTGACTGTGTATTATGTCAGTCAGAGCTATTGCCATACATGGTCATATCAACTTTACAACTGCTTAGTGAAATATTAGGCATACATCACCAGTTAGTATAATTATATAAAGAGTGAGAGGGAGAGAGGATTGGCAGATGCAAAATCAAATATTCATCACAGAAAAATGTGGCTTCCTGTGATTCTAACCATTATCTCTGTTAGCAGTGTCAGCTGTGAGCCATTTATGGCTACAATTTTTACTTCTCCTCGATACGAAGTGGGAGAGGACATTACATGCAAAGTCGTCATCACCAATACCAATGATCGAGACTACTACCTTTCGACGAGAAACACACCACTCGATGAGCTGGCTGCACACACTTTCGAAATTACTCAGAATGGAAATCCAGTACACTATGATGGTCTTCTCTACCAACGAACACCTCCAACATTAAAGGAGTTCATACTGGTTCCAGCTAAATCCTCCCTCTCTATGACTATCGACCTTTCTCAGTCCTACAGCTTGAAAACTAATGTTGATCATAAAGTCATGCTGAAAACCATGATAAGCTATTACGAGTACAACATATCAGACACCAAGTCACAGTTTATCTTCTTCTTATCTCAGTAAATTGATAAGACTATGTGCTATTGCTGTTGTTCTGTGATGTGTACCAGTATAATATATTCTAATCAAAATTGAAATGTGATAAGCATTGTATATATATATATATGTTTGGGGGGGTTGATGCCGCTAAGGATTGTTGGATGTTACATGTATTATAATCTGATCAATGTTTCATTTTAATGAATTGCATATTTTCTAAAACCTTCCACTACTCAACTTCTACAAGAATCTTTTGACTGATTTGACTATAAATATCTGTGCAATATAGTATATGGACTACTTTATAACTAAGCTGGTATAAGTGTGTGTCACTGTGGGTGGGCAAAGACCTTGTTGAAATAATGAGCATTAGAAATTCAGGTCTATTCCTGCTACTATTATCTACCACTCAAGATATAGTACCTGCAAATCTAAGCATCGATTTGCTTTAAGTAGGTGGCCGAACATGATCTTCTGTTCGCTCTTTAACACTCACCGCCATAAGCGCCTACAGGCGCGAACTCGACATCGCACGCGTACGGGAACGAGATACAGATTAAATTTTTTTACCAGGGGGTGCGCGAAGGATATCTCTAAACCAGGGATTCTCAACCGTTCCTCCATCATTTACCCCCTCAGCCAGATGTATTTCAGCCAGATGTATTTCACCCCCTTACTCCCATACAAAAATTGCATAGCCATCATAAAGGCACAGAAAAGTAAGAAACACATTTATTATCTAGGTTTTGCATAAAATATAGTAATATATTTTGATAAAGAAAGAAATTATATAGTCCATTCGTATCACAAAAAAAAAAATCAAACAGAAAACCAGAAGCATTATCAGTGGGAATACTGCTGATTCATTGAATCAACCAGTTTATTTATTCGAGGAGCTGTTGATGACAACGCTACTCTCATATCGTCATCAATTTTCATGCGCTTCCTGGCGTTTGTCTTCATTGCTGCTAAATTTGAGAACCCTGATTCACATAAGTATTAGTGACAAAAGGAAGAAACACTTGGAAGGCACGCTGAGTAAGAAGTGGGAATGAATCTGTGAGTTTTATCCAAAAATCAATACCAACCTTTTCAAATTCTTCTCTAAGATTAGCAGAGGATTGAAGATCAATCAGCTCATCTTTTGCTGGGTCGTCATCTTTCGTTTCTGACAGGTCAGTAGTAAAAGGTCTTATTATCCATCTCTCTGTAGGAATCATGTCTTTTGAAAAGTAGCCAGTGAAGTTTTCCTTCAAGATTTTCAAATGATCTGTGATGTCTTCATTTATCTCAGGTAACACACTTGGTCTTCCACTAATGACCTCATCCAAGTTTGGAAAATTTGCCAAGTTACTTTGATGATGAACTCTTCTTGCCCATAAGTCCATGTTTGCCTGCAATGCTGTTATCTTTTCACTTGCTTCAACAATGGTTACTGATGTTCCCTGGAGTTGTTTGTTGACTTGGTTAAGATGGGTAAATATATCTGAGAGGTATATATTATAATATTCCCTAAACAGGCAATGAACTTGGGATCAGCAAAATTTTCACACAGCTTTGAATCCCGGTCATGAAGAAAAATCTGTACCTCAGTACGGAGCTCAAACACACGATTAAGAATAAGTCCACATGGAAGCCACCTCATTTCAGTATGAAGCAAAAGAGTTGAATGCTCAGAACCCATCTCATCACAAAAAGCTTTGAACAAACGGTGATTCAGTGCTTGGGCACGAATAAAATTAACAGCCTCGGCAACTTTATGAAAAACCATTTTCAGATTCAGCCAATGCATGTTTGTGAAGAATACAATGTGTTATTATCACATTGGGTGCCTTTTGCTTCACAAGTGCAAGTGAAGCCTGATCTCACTCTCATCATGGCTGGGGCTCCATCAGTACAGATTGAACCAACAATGTCTCATGTGAGATTGTTCCTTTCAGAGAAGTCTTGTGTTTTCTAGTAGCCTTTGTGAGATGTTCACAGAAGAGAAATTCATTCTTCAGTTCTTTTCCACATATGTAACGGACAAAAACAAGAAGTTGTGACAAATTTGCAACATCACAGTTCATCAAGTTGCAAAGAAATTTTTGCTGGGCTAGATTTGATCTGCTCAATAACTTGTTGACAAATATCTTGAGACATTTCAATAATATATACAGTAGTAGAATTATTTACCTCATTTTTTATCCCCAGGGGGTAAATTTACCAGAATCCCGGTAAAAATACAATCAAAGAAAAATTCCAGGTAGCACGTGATTCCGAAGTCATGGCAACAAAAATAATTATATAAATTTTATTTTTTTGACAATGATGACTTTACTTCACTGTGACCGTCCCGATAGCTTCTGGAGGCTCTTCTTCGGTGGAAAGCTGCAGAACCATCTACTGCAGACTCGCTATCTATCAAAATCCTACGGAGTAGAGGGAAAAAGTCGCTCCTGGATGGACTCTGTTGTTAGTGACTTTTTTTTTTACTGTTGTAGACATAGAGATGCGTAACTTTTGTTTCCCTGGTTCAACAGAGCTGATTCATATACCAAGTTATAGCTCTTTCAATTTTCAATCGAATGATATGCTTTGTTTTGGTTACCAAAAAAGGTATGAAAATAAAAAATATTTAAAAAATTAAATAAATGTGTTGGCTAAAGTTGGCGGTGAAAGGGTTAAATGACCCATGCATTTATGATACGAAATTGAAAAATGTGCCTGATATCCATTATCCATTGCTTATGTATATTGCTTATGGTTGAAATTTATGACACTGTTATCCACTGGAAGGGTTTAGTACTGCTCTCATGACTGACAGCTAATAGGATGCCAGCTCCTGACATGTCTTACCCTCTCCATGTTGGGAATGATAAAAATACAAAATCGAAGCAGCTACAGTTAATGATTAATACTAGTCAGAAATTTACTTTAAGTCCCTATCAAGCAACCATATAATGATACAGTGATAACATTTTTGTGAACCCACACTGACCACAAACTATGATTATCAACATAGCTTATAATGCAGATTGCTAACAGTCAGCAATCATTGTTTTTTGGGGCTATAAGCAGCTAAGGTATTGGAGACAAGGAAGCATGTATAATAATGTCCACAACACAACATTTATATTTTTACATAATATATAATTAAGTTTTCATATATGGAGGGAAAAGGAAAAGCAGGCAAAAGAGGCAAAAGAGAGATTAGTTCTCCAAAAGCAGCATCTATCAAATAAAGTTAAGTCCCAGGATATACTGAAGCTAGCTATATAGCCAAGGCATTACCAGCGTACGCAAAAATAGCCATTGCATTTAGAAAACTAACAGGCTAATACTACAGTTATATCCCATTCACAAACCTAATAAGTCTTCTTGTCTTATCACTTCCTCGTCAGAAACAAAACCACTATTTTGTGCTATAGCGCTAAGCTCTTCCACTCCCATTACAAGAGTTATGACTGTTGTGGTCATCTTTTCCATGGCTACGGAATATGTGAATTGATAAATTGTAGGTTTGGTGACCAAACTGGAGGCAATGTCTGTGTGGAAGAGACAGTGGATGGCAAGGCTGAGGAGGTGGCAGTGGAAGCAATGAAAGAGGGTGATGGTTGGATTTGTTGTTGAGTCTGAGTTGGGGCTGGGGTGTGTAAGTAGGTGTGGTTGATACTGATGTTGGTTGAGGCATGGGTGTGGTCAATTCTGTTGTAGGTTGAGGCTGGAGTATGGAAGTCAGTGTGGTCAATATACTGATGTGGTTTGAGGCTGGGGTGTGGTCAATACTGATGTGGTTTGAGGCTGGAGTGTGGTCGATACTGAAGTATCTGGAAGTGCATGTTGTAGTGTTTGCAGAGTCTGATGTGGAAGCAACCACAGAGTCTTTTACTGAGATGGGTGTGGTAAAAGCAGCATTCAAATGTACTTGGGTCGTGGGTTGGGTAAAGGTGTCGTGTGTAATGCGGCAGGTATCGTGAAGGAATGAGCATCTTCCCTAAATATATTTTATCAACATTTGTTCACTAAAATTTCCTTACCTTCTTGCAGGCCTTCAAATTCCTCAACACTTCCATCTGCAAATGGCTCATCCAAGTCCCTATCTGCATCCAATGCCTTGAGGACCTCCTTACAAAGAGAAACATTGTCTTTTTGTTATCCTATTTTTAATATGTATAAGTCACAATTGTTTTCAAGATGTTATAGCAAGTGCTATATAGTGCTATAAAGGCACTATCATGAACTTACAGTATTATAGAGCGGTATCGCAGCAATGGATCCTTAGCCGATCGCGAGGCTGACGCCATTTGGCGTCAACCGCCTTTCTGAGCGTGACGCCAAATGGCGTCAACCGCCGTTATGAGCACGCAAAAAAGTGACGCCAAATGGCGTCTGAGCACGCACGCCAATTGGCGTCTATCGCGTTCGGTTATAAAAACTGGCTAATATTTCACTAATAAAGGAGTTGTAAAATTGATATGGCAATAGCTATGACTGACACAAGAAGAAGCTAAGGTGTTCAGTGTCTTTATGACCCATCATGGCTGTGGTTTGCTGTCAGGTGCGAGATGAAGACATTATACTAACTGGCTAATATTTCACTAAGCAGTTGTAAAATTGATATGAAAATAGCTCTGACTGACATAATACACAAGAAGCTGAGGTGTTTGGTGTCTCAACAAACATGGCAGAAAATAAGCTCGTCACATATCAGATGAGCTGTAACAAGTGCCACATGTGAGTAGAGTAGAGAGCATGCACATGCACATGTGTATGCACTGCAAGCACTTTAATTATGAGCCATCATGGCTGTGGTTTGCTGTCAAGTGTGAGATGAAGTGGAATAGTGTGATATAACAGTGAGAACTTCTTTTTGAATTGTCATTTGTTGTGTACCCATTTTAGTGTTCTTGCATACAGCCAGAATCCAGTGATTGTTATCCATTGCCAATGTTGCATGCAAAGCCTCTACTTGTGTGTGTATGTGTGTGTGGGTGGGTGTGTGTGGTTCATGTGCATGTGTATGCTGTGTGTGAGTTTGTGTGCATGTATGTGTGTCTGAAGCTGTATGTGTATGTGTGTGCATGTGTGTGTGGTGTGTGCGTGTGCATGTTTGGGTGCATCTGTATGTGTGTGGTGTGTTCGTACATAATTTGTGTGTATATGTGTGGTGTGTGTGTGCATATTTGTGTGTGTATGTGTGATGGCTCATAATTAAAATGCTTGCCGTGTGTACACATGTGCATGTGCGTGCTCTCTACTCTACTCACATGTGGCATTTGTGACAGCTCATCTGATAATGTGACGAGCTTATTTTCTACCATGTTTTCTCAAACACTGAACACCTTAGCTGACTGTGTATTATGTCAGTCAGAGCTATTGCCATACATGGTCATATCAACTTTACAACTGCTTAGTGAAATATTAGGCATACATCACCAGTTAGTATAATTATATAAAGAGTGAGAGGGAGAGAGGATTGGCAGATGCAAAATCAAATATTCATCACAGAAAAATGTGGCTTCCTGTGATTCTAACCATTATCTCTGTTAGCAGTGTCAGCTGTGAGCCATTTATGGCTACAATTTTTACTTCTCCTCGATACGAAGTGGGAGAGGACATTACATGCAAAGTCGTCATCACCAATACCAATGATCGAGACTACTACCTTTCGACGAGAAACACACCACTCGATGAGCTGGCTGCACACACTTTCGAAATTACTCAGAATGGAAATCCAGTACACTATGATGGTCTTCTCTACCAACGAACACCTCCAACATTAAAGGAGTTCATACTGGTTCCAGCTAAATCCTCCCTCTCTACGACTATCGACCTTTCTCAGTCCTACAGCTTGAAAACTAATGTTGATCATAAAGTCATGCTGAAAACCATGATAAGCTATTACGAGTACAACATATCAGACACCAAGTCACAGTTTATCTTCTTCTTATCTCAGTAAATTGATAAGACTATGTGCTATTGCTGTTGTTCTGTGATGTGTACCAGTATAATATTTTCTAATCAAAATTGAAATGTGATAAGCATTGTATATATATATATGTTTGGGGGGGTTGATGCCGCTAAGGATTGTTGGATGTTACATGTATTATAATCTGATCAATGTTTCATTTTAATGAATTGCATATTTTCTAAAACCTTCCACTACTCAACTTCTACAAGAATCTTTTGACTGATTTGACTATAAATATCTGTGCAATATAGTATATGGACTACTTTATAACTAAGCTGGTATAAGTGTGTGTCACTGTGGGTGGGCAAAGACCTTGTTGAAATAATGAAGCATTAGAAATTCAGGTCTATTCCTGCTACTATTATCTACCACTCAAGATATAGTACCTGCAAATCTAAGCATCGATTTGCTTTAAGTAGGTGGCCGAACATGATCTTCTGTTCGCTCTTTAACACTCACCGCCATAAGCGCCTACAGGCGCGAACTCGACATTGCACGCGTACGGGAACGAGATACAGATTAAATTTTTTTACCAGGGGGTGCGCGAAGGATATCTCTAAACCAGGGATTCTCAACCGTTCCTCCATCATTTACCCCCTCAGCCAGATGTATTTCAGCCAGATGTATTTCACCCCATTACTCCCATACAAAAAATGCATAGCCATCATAAAGGCACAGAAAAGTAAGAAACACATTTATTATCTAGGTTTTGCATAAAATATAGTAATATATTTTGATAAAGAAAGAAATTATATAGTCCATTCGTATCACAAAAAAAAAAATCAAATAGAAAACCAGAAGCATTATCAGTGGGAATACTGCTGATTCATTGAATCAACCAGTTTATTTATTCGAGGAGCTGTTGATGACAACGCTACTCTCATATCGTCATCAATTTTCATGCGCTTCCTGGCGTTTGTCTTCATTGCTGCTAAATTTGAGAACCCTGATTCACATAAGTATTAGTGACAAAAGGAAGAAACACTTGGAAGGCACGCTGAGTAAGAAGTGGGAATGAATCTGTGAGTTTTATCCAAAAATCAATACCAACCTTTTCAAATTCTTCTCTAAGATTAGCAGAGGATTGAAGATCAATCAGCTCATCTTTTGCTGGGTCGTCATCTTTCGTTTCTGACAGGTCAGTAGTAAAAGGTCTTATTATCCATCTCTCTGTAGGAATCATGTCTTTTGAAAAGTAGCCAGTGAAGTTTTCCTTCAAGATTTTCAAATGATCTGTGATGTCTTCATTTATCTCAGGTAACACACTTGGTCTTCCACTAATGACCTCATCCAAGTTTGGAAAATTTGCCAAGTTACTTTGATGAACTCTTCTTGCCCATAAGTCCATGTTTGCCTGCAATGCTGTTATCTTTTCACTTGCTTCAACAATGGTGACTGATGTTCCCTGGAGTTGTTTGTTGACTTGGTTAAGATGGGTAAATATATCTGAGAGGTATATATTATATTCCCTAAACAGGCAATGAACTTGGGATCAGCAAAATTTTCACACAGCTTTGAATCCCGGTCATGAAGAAAAATCTCTACCTCAGTACGGAGCTCAAACACACAATTAAGAATAAGTCCACATGGAAGCCACCTCATTTCAGTATGAAGCAAAAGAGTTGAATGCTCAGAACCATCTCATCACAAAAAGCTTTGAACAAACGGTGATTCAGTGCTTGGGCACGAATAAAATTAACAGCCTCGGCAACTTTATGAAAAACCATTTTCAGATTCAGCCAATGCATGTTTGTGAAGAATACAATGTGTTATTATCACATTGGGTGCCTTTTGCTTCACAAGTGCAAGTGAAGCCTAATCTCACTCTCATCATGGCTGGGGCTCCATCAGTACAGATTGAACCAACAATGTCTCATGTGAGATTGTTCCTTTCAGAGAAGTCTTGTGTTTTCTAGTAGCCTTTGTGAGATGTTCACAGAAGAGAAATTCATCCTTCAGTTCTTTTCCACATATGTAACGGACAAAAACAAGAAGTTGTGACAAATTTGCAACATCACAGTTCATCAAGTTGCAAAGAAATTTTTGCTGGGCTAGATTTGATCTGCTCAATAACTTGTTGACAAATATCTTGAGACATTTCAATAATATATACAGTAGTAGAATTATTTACCGCATTTTTTATCCCCAGGGGGTAAATTTACCAGAATCCCGGTAAAAATACAATCAAAGAAAAATTCCAGGTAGCACGTGATTCCGAAGTCACGGCAACAAAAATAATTATATAAATTTTATTTTTTTGACAATGATGACTTTACTTCACTGTGACCGTCCCGATAGCTTCTGGAGGCTCTTCTTCGGTGGAAAGCTGCAGAACCATCTACTGCAGACTCGCTATCTATCAAAATCCTACGGAATAGAGGAAAAAAGTCGCTCCTGGATGGACTCTGTTGTTAGTGACTTTTTTTTAACTGTTGTAGACATAGAGATGCGTAACTTTTGTTTCCCTGGTTCAACAGAGCTGATTCATATACCAAGTTATAGCTCTTTCAATTTTCAATCGAATGATATGCTTTGTTTTGGTTACCAAAAAAGGTATGAAAATAAAAAATATTTAAAAAATTAAATAAATGTGTTGGCTAAAGTTGGCGGTGAAAGGGTTAATGACCCATGCATTTATGATACGAAATTGAAAAATGTGCCTGATATCCATTATCCATTGCTTATGTATATTGCTTATGGTTGAAATTTATGACACTGTTATCCACTGGAAGGGTTTAGTACTGCTCTCATGACTGACAGCTAATAGGATGCCAGCTCCTGACATGTCTTACCCTCTCCATGTTGGGAATGATAAAAATACAAAATCGAAGCAGCTACAGTTAATGATTAATGATTAATACTAGTCAGAAATTTACTTTAAGTCCCTATCAAGCAACCATATAATGATACAGTGATAACATTTTTGTGAACCCACACTGACCACAAACTATGATTATCAACATAGCTTATAATGCAGATTGCTAACAGTCAGCAATCATTGTTTTTTGGGGCTATAAGCAGCTAAGGTATTGGAGACAAGGAAGCATGTATAATAATGTCCACAACACAACATTTATATTTTTACATAATATATAATTAAGTTTTCATATATGGAGGGAAAAGGAAAAGCAGGCAAAAGAGGCAAAAGAGAGATTAGTTCTCCAAAAGCAGCATCTATCAAATAAAGTTAAGTCCCAGGATATACTGAAGCTAGCTAGCCAAGGCATTACCAGCGTACGCAAAAATAGCCATTGCGTTTAGAAAACTAACAGGCAGTTATATCCCATTCACAAACCTAAGAAGTCTTCTTGTCTTATCACTTCCTCGTCAGAAACAAAACCACTATCTTGTGCTATAGCGCTAAGCTCTTCCACTCCCATTACAAGAGTTATGACTGTTGTGGTCATCTTATCCATGGCTCCACATTCACAAAAAGGCCAACACAAGTATATAAGAACTCCCACGCTAGAGTTATCTACAGGCGAGTCAAGAGTGCCGCCTGTCACTAGAAAAATGGCTTCTGCAAGATTTCTTGTCCTAGTCATATTTAGGTCGTATAAAGGATTCCGTGTTTCAATATTTTTTAGTGACGCGGATGAGAAGCTAAATTGAGAGCACTGAAACAGTATTGGGAACACATCATCATTATGACATCATCAAAAACAAACTACACCTTTGGTTAGCATCTAGGCTAGGTCTAGCAATGCAATCTAGCAATGCAACACATGATTTAGAATTTTTTTGCAAAATTCTTGTAATATAGCTATATACCTAGCTATATATCTAACTTGACTAATGATCCTTCTACACTGGCAAAATAGAACATACACATCACCAGAACCAGTGTTCGGCATATTCAAGAACCAAGTGAAAAAAGTTGTGCTATATATCTAACTTGACTAATGATCCTTCTACACTGGCAAAATAGAACATACACATCACCAGAACCAGTTTTTTGATCTGCATGTTCGGCATATTCAAGAACCAAGTGAAAAAAGTTGTTATTCATGGATCATGTGAACCTCATGTGGCTTTCTATTTGACACTTGCTAGCTGGCGCATCTTGCATCCAGTTGTTATTTCACTATCACCTGCAAAAGCCCCAAGCATGTTTGCTGATGTGTAGTCGATTTTTGTTTAAAATTTAAATATAGTTAGCTAAGTGCTTATTGGCCACATCTGGCCAGCTGCATTGCTAGGGCTTGAAGACTTTAAACTCTTCCAGCAGTGAAATAGCAGTAAAATGTTAGGACTTTTTTTGGAGAAAAATGGTACCCTACATAGTTCAATGACGACTTTGTGGCATGTATAAACAGACAGTTTAGCACAATGGGTTGAATTCCATCTCACATAGCTACCTACCCCCTCACCTTCCACCATCCGTCTTCCTCCCCTCCACCCGTTTGCCCCACTCTTACATACGACATTGATTATCAGTACTTTGGCTGCTTACTATATAGCACATATTGAACAATGTCTTTTATGACTATATTTGTGTTTATCTCATTAATTTTTTTGTTTGTTTATTTATTGTTAAAAAAAATTTTTTTTATAAGTGGAAAAAAATCATTAAAGATAATATCATGATTTTTTTAAATTATTATTATATGAAACACAATAATTAATGAAAGTCTAATGAAATAAGTCCTCCAGGCTGGAGTCATTGTTAATATTCTTTAGTTTGTTTGTTTGTTAGTTTGGGGACACCGTTTTCTACCATCATCAGGTCCCCATTCAATCCTTCTGGAGTCATTAAGGTTGTCCTCTTTTTTTGATATTGGAATGCACATTATTTCAACAAGTACTTTGCCCACCCACACACACATACACCAGTTACATAGGAAGTCCATATGTATTACACAGAAGCTTTAAAGTCGAGTCAGTCAATGTAGAGGCTTTTTTTTAGAAGTAATGGTAGGTTTTACATGATATATGGAAACAGTTAAAATCTGTTCGGATTATATTATGAGTAACATCAAAATATCCATAACATCTTGACAAACCTTAGCGGCATCACCCACCCTCACCATAACATTTCAAACAATAATAACAATAACAATTGATAGAACCACACACTACACAACAACAAGCACATGGTCTTATCAGATTACCGAGATAAGGATTCAGAAAAATAGTTGTAGTTGTCAGCATTGCATATTGCAGCTCGGGTTGAGATTGTGACACGCCTTACACTTGTTTGGGTTGTCAGTAAATGCCATTGCATGCGGCAACTCGTGAATAATAGTTCCTAGTTTAGTATCATCACCACATGTGTCAGGAGCATAGCGGTAGAGTGAAAACAAATATAGTGTGGTGCTTCCATGGAATGTGTAAGCAATGATTCCAGAATGATTTCTCCATCAAAATAGAAAGCGAATGTTTTTCTCTCCATAGCTACATAGTTTGATATCAAAATAGGTACCTCTTAAAGTGTTCACATATCCAACATTACGATATCCAAAGAAATTAGTATAGGTGTTTGCATCTCTGTCCACAACTCGCATACTGATAGGTAGTTTTATTTTTTATAGACTCCTCTGTATATTCTGAGCGTGGTTAAGTTGTCTCTGTTCAAAGGTGTGCCTGCAAAGTACTGGATCTTATAAGTTTCTGATCCATAAATCATGTGTGGTTTCATAGTGTTTTTATAGAAGATGTATTTTTATGGGGAACTTCTGTTTCTGTAAGCTTCATTACAGATTCATCTCCAAACACAACAAATGATTGTGGATTGGAAGATATAGACTACTGTGACTTGGTGTCTGATATGTTGTACTCGTAATAACTTATCATGGTTTTCAGCATGACTTTTTTAGTTTTCTAGCTGTAGGACTGAGAAAGGTCGATTGTCACAGAGAGGGAGGATTTATCTGGAAAAAGTACAAACTCCTTTGACGTTTGAGGCATTTGTTGGTAAAGAAGACCATCATAGAGCACTGGATTTCCATTCTGAGTAAATTTGAATGTGTGTGAAGCCAGCTCATTGAGTGGTGTGTTTCTCGTCAGAAGGTAGTAATTTCGATCCTCAGTGCTGGTGATCACAACTTTGCATGTAATGTCCTCTCCCACTTCATGTCAACCAGAAGTAAATATTGTTGCCATAAACGGCTTGCAGCTGATGCTGCCAACAGAGATAATGGATAGAATCAGAGGAAGCCACATTTTTCATGGCGTTTTACCTGATGAATCACATCTGACAATCCTCTCTCCCTCTCACTCTCAAACTAGTGATACAGTATATGCCTAATATTTCACTAAGCAGTTGTAAAATTGATATGACCATGTATGGCAATAGCTCTGACTGACATAATACACAGCCAGCTAAGGTGTTCAGTGTTTGAACAAACATTGTAGAAAATAACTTGTCACATTATCAGATGAGCTCTGTTACAAGTGCCACATGTGAGTAGAGTAAAGAGCATGCACATGCAAATGTGTATGCACTGCAAGCACTTTAATTATGAGCCATCATGGCTGTGGTTTGCTGTCAGGTGCAAGTTGGAGATGAATAGAGTGATATAAATTGAGAAGAAAAAGAACATTTTTAATTGTCATTTGTTGCGCACCTATTTTGGTGTTCTTGCATACAGCCCGAATCCAGTGATTGTTATTCATTGCCAATGTCGCTTGCAAAGCCTGTACTAGTGTGTATGTGTGTGTGTTTGTGTGTGGGGGTGGGTGGGTGCGTGCGTGTGGTTTGTGTGCATGTGTATGCTGTGTGTGAGTTTGTGTGCATGTATGTGTGTCTGAAGCTGTATGTGGTGCATGTGCATGTGTGTGTGAACGTGTGTGTGTGGTGTGTGCATAATTTTGTGTGCGTGTGTGTGTGTGTTTGTGCTTAATTTGTGTGTGTGTTGTGTGTGTGTGATGTGTGTGTGTGTATGTGTGCATAATTGTGTGTGCATGTGTGTGTGTGTGTGTGTGTGTGTGAATATGTGTTTATGTTGTGTGTGTGTTTGTGTGCATGCATGCATCAGCCTTATCTTTAACCTAGAAATAGCTGTGGGTCTAGTCCATCCCTAGAAATGTATACCTCAAAACTGTCACCACATGGCATGAGGTGTTGTGAAAACTATTGATGGTGCAGACAAGCAGTCCCCACAGATGACAATATGTGAACATCTAGAGTGAGTTTGAACCTGCAATGAGAGACAGATTTGAGAGAAGTCAGGATAAAATAGTCTACAAGTTCAAATCAAGAATTATTTTCACGTAAAGAATGAAAATTTGACCTTACCATATTTGGCAATAGAATATTGCAGGCACACTGCACAGCTGCTGTAGCAAGTGATAGTAAGAAACTCAAGACTAAGTGTTAGACAATTACACTAGTAAATGATAACCATATTTGACTAATACTTCATTTGAATTTGTAGATGATAATGATTAATGTTAATTCTGTCTCTCATTGCACAGCTTCAAACTCACTCTTCATCTTCAGATATTGTCATCAGTGGGAACTGCTGGTCTTGCTTCACACCAAAGGGTTTTGTGAACCGTTTACAAGACCGGTCCTGTGATGAGAGTTTTGGGGTATTTCTGGAGTTAAGCTGCACCACATTAATGCATGCACTCAAGCACACACACACACACACATATACACTTCACTGGCTTTTCATGTACCAAATGCTAAGGGAAAACCCCTACAAAAATCACAGTGGATTCTGGCTGTAAGCAAGAGCATCAAAATGGATGCAAGAAATGATGATAAAAGTGTTTTTTCTTATTAATTCTCTTAGATGCTTATATCACACTATTCAACTCCATCTCGCACCTGACAGTAAACCACAGCCATGATGGCCATAATTAATGTGCATGCTCTCTACTCTGCTCACATGAGGCACTTGTGACAGCTCATCTGATAATGTGACGAGCTTATTTTCTACCATGTTTGTTCAAACACTGAACACCTTAGCTGGCTGTGTATTATGCCAGTCAGAGCTATTACCATACATGGTCATATCAACTTTACAACTGCTTTGTAAATATTAGGCATACATCATCAGTTAGTATATATAAAGAGTGAGAGGGAGAGAGGATTGGCAGATGCAAAATCAAAGATTCATCACATAAAACTTCTAGAAAAATGTGGCTTCCTGTGATTCTAACCATTATCACTGTTAGCAGTGTCAGCTGTGAGCCATTTATGGCTATATACAATTTTTACTTCTCCTCGATACGAAGTGGGAGAGGACATTACATGCAAAGTCGTCATCACCAATACCAATGATCGAGACTACTACCTTTTGACGAGAAACACACCACTCAATAAGCTGGCTGCACACGTTTTCGAAATTACTCAGAATGGAAATCCAGTACACTATGATGGTCTTCTCTACCAACGAACACCTCCAACATCAAAGGAGTTCATACTGGTTCTAGCTAAATCTTCCCTCTCTACGACTATCGACCTTTCTCAGTCCTACTGCTTGAAAACTAATGTTGATCATAAAGTCATGCTGAAAACCATGATAAGCTATTACGAGTACAACATATCAGACACCAAGTCACAGTTTATCTCTTCCAATCCTCAATCATTTGTCATGTTTGGAGATGAATCTGTAATGAAGCTTACAGAAGCACACGTTCTCCGTAAGAATGCATCTTCTATAAAAGCAATGCAGCCTCGCATGATTTATGGATCAGAAGCTTGGAAGACACCGTACTTTGCCGGTACACCTATGAACGGAGACACCTTAATCACGCTGAGAATGTACAGAGAAGCCTATAAGAAACTACCTATCAGTATGCGAGCAGTGGACAGAGATGGAAACACCTACACTAATTTCTTTGGATATCGTTATGCTGGATATGTAAATACTGTACGAGGTACCTACTTCAATATCAAGCTAGCTATGGAGAGAAAAACATTCACTTTCTACTTTGATGGAGAACACTGTGCAAAAGATTCTGGAATCGTTGCTTACACATTCCACGGAAGCACCACAATATATTTGTGTTAACTCTACCGCTATGCTGCAGACATACGAGGCCCCTTTACTAAAGTAGGAACTATTATTCACGAATTGTCGCATGCGGTAGCATTCACTGAAGATATTGCCTACGGCTTAACCAATTGTCAGGCATTAGCCAGATCTCGACCCGATCTGGCAATACGCAATGCTGACAACTACAACTGTTTCTCTGAATCCTTATCTCAGTAAATGTGCTATTGCTGTTGTTCTGTGATGTTTACCAGTATATATTCTAATCAACATTGAAATGTGAGAGCATTGTATATATATATGTTTGGGGGTGTTGATGCCGCTAAGGATTGTTGGATGTTACATGTATTATAATCTGATCAGTGTTTCATTTTAATGAATAATTGCATATTTTCTAAAACCTTCCACTACTCCTCAACTTCTACAAGAATCTTTTGACTGATTTGACTATAAATATCTGTGCAATATAGTATATGGACTACTTTATAACTAAGCTGGTATAAGTGTGTGTCACTGTGGGTGGGCAAAGACCTTGTTGAAATAATGAGCATTAGAAATTCAGGTCTATTGCTGCTACTATTATCTACCACTCAAGATATAGTACCTGCAAATCTAAGCATCAATTTGCTTTAAGTAGGTGGCCGAACATGATCTTCTGTTCGCTCTTTAACACTCTCACCACCATAAGTGCCTACAGGCGCGAACTCGACATCACACGTGTACGGGAACGAGATACAGATTAAATTTTTTTACCAGGGGGTGCGCGAAGGATATCTCTAAACCAGGGATTCTCAACCGTTCCTCCATCATTTACCCCCTCAGCCAGATGTATTTCAGCCAGATGTATTTCACCCCCTTACTCCCATACAAAAAATGCATAGCCATCATAAAGTCACAGAAAAGTAAGAAACACATTTATTATCTAGGTTTTGCATAAAATATAGTAATATATTTTGATAAAGAAAGAAATTATATAGTCCATTCGTATCACAAAAAAATAAAATCAAACAGAAAACCAGAAACATTATCAGTGGGAACACTGCTGATTCATTGAATCAACCAGTTTATTTATTCGAGGAGCTGTTGATGACAACGCTACTCTCATATCGTCATCAATTTTCATGCGATTCCTGGCATTTGTCTTCATTGCTACTAACTTTTAGAACCCTGATTCACATAAGTATATTAGTGACAAAAGGAAGAAACACTTGGAAGTCACGCTGAGTAAGAAGTGGGAATGAATCTGTGAGTTTTATCCAAAAATCAACACCAACCTTTTCAAATTCTTCTCTGAGATTAGCAGAGGATTGAAAATCAATCAGCTCATCTTTTGCTGGGTCGTCATCTTTCGTTTCTGACAGTTCAGTAGTAAAAGGTCTTATTATCCATCTCTCTGTAGGAATCATGTCTTTTGAAAAGTAGCCAGTGAAGTTTTCCTTCAAGATTTTCAAATGATCTGTGATGTCTTCATTTATCTCAGGTAACACACTTGGTCTTCCATGAATGACCTCATCCAAGTTTGCCAAGTTACTTTGATGAACTCTTCATCCAGCTTTGCCTGCAATGCTGTTATCTTTTCACTTGCTTCAACAATGGTTACTGATGTTCCCTGGAGTTGTTTGTTGACTTGGTTAAGATGGGTAAATATATCTGAGAGGTATATATATTCCCTAAATAGGCAATGAACTTGGGATCAGCAAAGTTTTCACACAGCTTTGAATCCCGGTCATGAAGAAAAATCTCTACCTCAGTACGGAGCTCAAACACACGATTAAGAATAAGTCCACATGGAAACCACCTCACTTCAGTATGAAGCAAAAGAGTTGAATGCTCAGAACCCATCTCATCACAAAAAGCTTTGAACAAACGGTGATTCAGTGCTCGGGCATGAATAAAATTAACAGCCTCGACAACTTTATGAAAAACCATTTTCAGATTCAGCCAATGCATGTTTGCAAAGAATACAATGTGTTATTATCACATTGGGTGCCTTTTGCTTCACAAGTGCAAGTGAAGCCTGATCTCACTCCCATCATGGCTGGGGCTCCATCAGTACAGATTGAACCAACAATGTCTCATGTGAGATTGTTCCTTTCAAAGAAGTCTTGTGTTTTCTAGTAGCCTTTGTGGTTTGTTGGAGATGTTCACAGAAGAGAAATTCATTCTTCAGTTCTTTTCCACATATATATGTAACGGGCAAAAACAAGAAGTTGTGACAAATTTGCAACATCACAGGATTCATCAAGTTGCAAAGAAATTTTTGCTGGGCTAGATTTGATCTGCTCAATAACTGTTGACAAATATCTTGAGACATTTCAATAATACGTCGATGAATTGTGGGGGAATGTCTTAAATCTTCGGTTTTGCTTCTTTCCCACATACATGTTCAACCATGTCTAAGGCACAAGGTATAATCAGCTTCTCGGCAATGTCAGAGGTTTCATTGCCTTTGCTATTCACTGCGCTACATGATAGCAAGCTGCAAGCATTGGTTTCTTCTTAGATACGAAGCCAAGTGTAGGGAGCCCTAAACCTAGCTCTCTTTACCTCAAATTTAGCATGGTCATTAGATGCATGGGCAGGATGTGTAGCTTCCAGATGCTGTAGTAGTGAAGGTTTCAGTGACCCATTTCCAAGAACTTTTGAGCACAGCAGACAATGAGGCTTCTCCACACCATCCACAACAATGAAGTCAAATCCATATTGTACATATGAATCCAGGTGTATGTATGTTTCTTGGACATGGCAATATCTGAAAAGAAATAATTATGTAATATATAAACTATGGCTACTAGGTCTATTCAACTAATATACTATATACCTGATACCAAGGTCAAAGGTATATAGTATAATTATTTGTTGAATAGACATAGTTCATATGTTATATATATACCTTGGCTGTTCTCTGATCTCCAGCAGCTAGCTATTGTGAGCTAGCTTAAACTAGCTATTTTCTCTGAGCTATAATGAGCTAGCTATAGTAAATATAAATTTTGGTTTGTAATGAGTTTTTCATGAATCGATATGCCAGTGAAGGGACATTGTGCTGAATAGCAGACCAAAGGCAATAGTGTGAATAATAAGTAACCTCAGGTAAGTTATATATACCTACCTGCTTAGAGGTCTATAAGCCTTATATTCCCTTTCCTTATTCAATTATCAGGTAGAATTATTTACCCCATGCCATGTCATTTTTTTATCCCCAGGGGGTAAATTTACCCTTGGCCTGCTCTAAACGGTATCAAAGAAAAATTCCAGACTGGTCACGGCAACAAAAATATATACTTTACTTCACTGTGACCGTCCCGATAGCTTCTGGAGGCTCTTCTTCGGTGGAAAGCTGCAAAGCCATCTACTGCAGACTCGCTATCTATCAAAATCCTACGGAGTAGAGGAAAAAAAGTCGCTCGTGGATGGATCTCCGACTTTTTTTGACATAGAGATGCGTAACTTTTGTTTCCCTGGTTCAATAGAGCTGATTCATATACCAAGTTATAGCTCTTTCAATTTGCAATCAAATAATATGCTTTGTTTTGGTTACCAAAAAAGGTATGAAATAAAAAATATTTAAAAGATTTAATAAAATTAATGTGTTGGCTAAAGTGGGCGGTGAAAGGGTTAAATGACCATGCATTTATGATACGAAATTGACTGATATCCATTATCCATTGCTTATGTATATTGCTTATGGTTGAAATTTATGACACTGTTATCCACTGGAAGGGTTTAGTACTGCTCTCATGACTGACAGCTAATATAAGCCAGCTCCTGACATGTCTTACCCATACTTGCCAACTTTCCATAAGTGAATTCCGGGACATTAATTTAATTATATATCGGCGCGATTTTTCGACCACGCCCCCTAATTAGCGTGCGCCTTTCCCCCATTAATTTTATACGCGTCGACCTAACTAACCGTCATCATAGAGGTAGTATTCTCTGTAGATTTCTGGAAGAGGCGGTTGAATTGATCCATTGAGAATTGATCCATTGAGGGCAAGATAAAAGAACAACAGAGGTTTCGTCAGAGGATTCTCAAGCCTTGAAAGAATGCTACAGACCTTAGCTTCCTCACAGGACAAGAAGAATGACTTCAAACCATCATACGGCCTGAGGTAACGATTCACACACTTCAGCAAGCTGAGCCATCGTGTGGGGCAATTCTTCAAAATCACCCCTGGCTCAGTGGTGAAAAGTGGACACCATAGGATGACAAATTGCTGCTTCCTCTTGCTGCTATGGAACTAGTAGAATATGTCGATGAAGAGCTGATCAATGTTCACTGGGAGTACCTTCAAACCAGTTTTGACTGTTAAATCAGCCAAATGGCAGATGCAACCAACATCATACAAAGTTGGGATCTCATCCTTAATCAGCTTCTGCACACCTGACCTCACTCCTTTCATAACATTGGTGGTATCAGACATGAAAGACACTGCATTGTCAAAGCTGAGCCCATTCTTAGTCAGTGACTCCTTCAAGGCTTGAAACAAGTTGGTAGCTGTATCAATGTTCACAACAGGCATATCCAAGAATCTCGTCCATACTTCACCTACCTGTGGATCAAGAAGCCTAAAAAGAATTATGCAAGACTTATATCTCTCTTGTCATGGGATTCATCAATCATCAAAGAGAATGGACAACTTGACATTGACTCCATAACTCTCTGTGTGAAGTAAGGAGCAAGAGCTTTCTTCACTATGGCGGTGGTTTTGGTGTGGGAACAGGATAATTTCTTTACAATTTCAGAGTCTGGGAACATCTTGCTGAAAAGCTTGGTGGCATGGTCATTAGACAGAAAGGATATGTTGTGCGTAGCAACAAATGTAACCTCTGCTTCGATTACTTGATCACTTCTCTGATGTTGGAAGAGAGAGGTGATTGGAATAGTTGATAGCACAGCCTTTGACATATCCTTATGTTTCTTGCTCTTGAGGTGAGATGTGACATCATTACGGCCACCATGGGTAACACCAAAGTCGATTGCACACAGAGTACATCGGGCATACAAGTGACCTAAAATGAAGGCAAGACTACTGACATTACTATTGCATTGAACACAAGCAGCACACTGGTACCCATGATGTTATTATTTACCCTGTATTCCATGTTTACTTACTTTGTCAATCAATTTCTTTATATATTTTTTATTTATACCTTTGAACCTATCCCCTGAAATTCTTTGATCCATTTATTGTCAAAATGGCATTCTCTCCTCTGCTTCTTTGCTACACTACCATTTTGCTGAGATTGCAATTATCATATAACGTACTGAGAAGTTTCACGTGAGTGCCGCACCTCCAATCGAAACAAGGTCAAAGGTTGTTTGGCACACCCGTAATTGTTTGTCTGAAGTTTTTCTCTGTGCTAAAAAGTGTCCTGTTTTTGTTGCTTTACAAGTGTTAAAGGACTAAACTAAACAGGCTTGAGTCTGCAGCGGCCATCTAAGCGAGTGGAAGCGCAAGGTGTGCGTAGCTGTAAATTCCGGGACATTTCCGGGACAAGGACACCACCGGGACAAAGCTCAAAATTCCGGGACTGTCCCGGCCATTCCGGGACGGTTGGCAACTCTGCTTACCCTCTCCATGTTGGGAGTGATAAAAATACAAAATCGAAGCAGCTCCAGTTTTAATGATTAATACTAAGTCAGAAATTTACTTTAAGTCCCTAGCAAGCAACCATATAATGATACAGTGATAACATTTTTGTGAACCCACACTGACCACAAACTATGATTATCAACATAGTTCTTTTTGCATATAAGCTAACAGTCGGCAATCATTGTTTTTTTTGGCTATAAGCAGCTAAGGTATTGGAGACAAGGAAGCATGTATAATAATGTCCACAACACAACATTTATATTATATAATTAAGTTTTCAGAGATGGAGGAAAAGGAGAAAAGAGCGATTAGTTCTCCAAAAGCAGCATCTATCAAATAAATTTAAGTCCCAGGATATACTCAAGCTAGCTAGCCAAGGCATTACCAGTGTACTTAAAAATAGCCATTGCATGTAGAAAACTAACAGGCTAATACTACAGTTAGATCCCATTCACAAACCTAAGACGTCTTCTTGTCTTATCACTTGCTCGTCAGAAACAAATCCACCACTTTCTGCTATAGAGCTAAGCTCTTCCACTCCCATTCCAAGAGTTATGACTGTTGTGGTCATCTTTTCCATGGCTCCACATTCACAAAAAGGCCAACCCAAGTATATAAGAAAATAAGTCACTCTCTTCTCCCACGCTAGAGTTATCTACAGGCGAGTCAAGAGTGCCGCCTGTAACTAGAATCTGCGAGATTTCTTGTCCTAGTCATATTTAGGTCCTCAAAATCGTAAAGGATTCCTTGTTTCAATATTTTTTAGTGACGCGGATGAGAAGCTAAATTGAGAGCACGTAACAGTATTGGGAACACATCATCATTATGACATCATCAAAAACAAACTACATCTTTGGGTAGCATCTAGGCTAAGTCTAGTAATGTAATCTAGCAATGCAACACATGATTTAACTAAAGCCAAGAATTTTTTTGCAAACTTCTTGTAATATCGCTACCTAGCTATATATCTAACTTGATTAATGATCTTTCTACACTGGCAAAATGGAACATACACATCACCAGAACCAGTCTCTCCCCCTACTGTTTGATCTGCATGTTCGGCATATTCAAGAACCAAGTGAAAAAAGTTGTTATTCATGGATCATGTGAACCTCATGTGCCTTTCTATTTGACACTTGCTAGCTGGTGCATCTTGGATCCAGTTGTTATTTCACTATCACCTGCAAAAGCCCCAAGCATGTTGGCTGATGTGTAGTCGATTTTTGTTAGAATTTAATATAGCTAGCTAAGTGCTTATTGGCCACATCTGGCCAGCTTCATTGCTAGGGCTTGAAGAATTTTAATTGTTCCAGCAGTGAAATAGCAGTAAAATGTTACGACTTTTTTTTGAGAAAAATGGTACCCTACATAGTTCAATGACGACTTTGTAACATGTACAAACAGACAGTTTAGCACAATGAGTTGAATTCCGCTACCCCCTCCCTTTCTACCCTCTGCCTTCCTCCCCTCCACCCGTTTACCCCACTCTTACATACGACATTGATTATCAGTACTACTTTGGCTGCCTACTAGCACATATTGTACAGTGTCTTTTATGACTATATTTGTGCTTGCCCATTTTATCTCATTTATTTGTTTGTTTGTTTATTTATTGTTAATATTCATTGTTAATATTCTTTAGTTAGTTTGTTTGTTTGTTTAGGGACACCTTTTTCTACCATCATCAGGTCCCCTTCAATCCTTCTGGAGTCATTAGGGTTGTCCTCTTTTTTCAATATTGGAATGCCCATTATTTCAACAAGTACTTTGCCCACCCACACACATACAACACCAGTTACATAGGAAGTCCATATATATTACACAGAAGCTTTAAAGTCGAGTCAGTCAATGTAGAGGCTTTTTTGAGAAGTAATGGAAGGTTTTACATAATATGTAAACAGTTAAAATCTGTTCGGATTATATTATGAGTAACATCATAACATCTGACAAACCTTAGCGGCCTCAAACCCACCCTTACCATAACATTTAAAACAATAACAATTGATAGAACCACACACTACACAACAACAAGCACATGGTCTTATCAGATTACCGAGATAAGGATTCAGAAAAATAGTTGTAGTTGTCAGCATTGCATATTGCAGCTCGTGTTGAGATTGTGCCACGCCTTACACTTGCTTAGGTTGTAGGCAATATACTCAGTAAATGCCACTGCGTGCGGCAACTCGTGAATAATAGTTCCTAGTTTAGTATCGTCGCCTCATGTGTCAGGAACAGAGCGGTAGAGTGAAAACAAAATATAGTGTAGTGCTTCCATGGAATGTGTAAGCAATGATTCCAGAATGATATCTCCATCAAAGTAGAAAGTGAATGTTTTTCTCTCCACAGCTAGTTTGATAATAAAATAGGTACCTTTTACACTGTTCACATATCCAACATTATGATATCCAAAGAAATTAGTATAGATGTTTGCATCTCTGTCCACCACTCGCATACTGATAGGTAGTTTTTTTATAGACTTCTCTGTACATTCTGAGCGTGGTTAAGTTGTCTCTGTTCAAAGGTGTGCCTGCAAAGTACGGGATCTTGTAAGTTTCTGATCCATAAATCATGTGTGGTTTCATTGTTTTTTTATAGAAGATGCATTTTTATGGGGAACTTCTGTTTCTGTAAGCTTCATTACAGATTCATCTCCAAACACAACAAATGATTGTGGATTGGAAGATATAGACTGGGACTTGGTGTCTGATATGTTGTACTCGTAATAACTTATCATGGTTTTCAGCATGACTTTTTGAACAATATTAGTTTTCAAGTTGTAGGGCTGAGAAAGGTCGATTGTCACAGAGAGGGAGGATTTAGCTGGAAACAGTACGAACTCCTTTGACTGGAGGTTTTTGTTGGTAAAGAAGACCATCATAGAGCACTGGATTTCCATTCTGAGTAAATTTGAATGTGTGTGAAACCAGCTCATTGAGTGGTGTGTTTCTCGTCAGAAGGTAGCAGTCTCGATCCTCAGTGCTGGTGATCACAACTTTGCATGTAATGTCCTCCCCCACTTCATATCAACCAGAAGTAAAAATTGTTGCCATAAAAGGCTTGCAGCTGATGCTGCTAACAGAGATAATGAATAGAATCAGAGAAAACCTCATTTTTCATGGCGTTTTACCTGATGAATCACATCTTACAATCCTCTCTCACTCTCACTCTTTATAACTGGTGATATATGTCTAATATTCACTAAGCAGTTGTAAAATTGATATGACCATGTATGGCAATAGCTCGGACTGACATAATATGCAGCAGCTAAGGTGTTCAGTGTTTGAACGAACATGGTAGAAAATAAGCTCGTCACATTCTCAGATGAGCTGTCACAAGTGCCACATGTGAGTAGAATAAAGAGCATGCACATGCACATGTGTATGCACTGCAAGCACTTAAATTATGAGCCATCATGGCTGTGGTTTGCTGTCAGGTGCAAGTTGGAGATGAATAGTGTGATATAAATTGAGAAGAAAAAGAACATTTTTAAATTGTCATTTGTTGCGCACCTATTTTGGAGTTCTTGCATACAGCCAGAATCCAGTGATTGTTATCCATTGCCAATGTTGCATACAAAGCCTGTACTAGTGTATGTGTGTGTTTGTGTGTGTAGGTGGGTGGGTGCGTGCGTGTGGTTTGTGTGCATGTGTATGCTGTGTGTGAGTTTGATTTCATGTAAGTATGTCTGAAGCTGTGTGTGTATGTGTGTGCATGTGTGTGTGTGAACGTGTGTGTGGTGTGTGTGTGGTGTGTGCATAATTTTGTATGCATGTGTGTGTGTGTGCATGTTTGGGTGCATCTGTATGTGTGTGTTGTGTTCGTAAAAATAATTTGTGTGTACATGTGTGGTGTGTGTGTGCATATTTGTGTGTGTATGCATGTGTGATGTGTGTGTGTGCATAATTGTGTGCATGTGTGTGTGTGTGTGTGTGTGTCTGTGTGTGTGAATATGTGTGTATTTGTGTGTGTTTTATGTGTGTTTGTGTGCAAGCATGCATCAGCGTTATCCTTAACCTAGAAATAGCCGTGGGTCTAGCATCCCTAGAAATATATACCTCAAAACTGTCAGCACATGGCATGAGGTGTTGTGAAAACCATTGATAGTGAAAGACCAGCAGTCAAGAGTGAGTCTGAACCTGCAATGAGAGACAGATTTTAGAGAAGTCACATTTTTCAGGATAAAATAGTTTACAAGTTCAAATTAAGAATTATTTTCAGGTAAAGATGAAAATTTGACCTTAACATATTTGGCAATAAAATATTGCAGGCACACTGCACAGCTGCTGTAGCAAGTGATAGTAGGAAACTCAAGACTAAGTGTTAGACAATTACACTAGTAAATGATAGCTCACAATTACACTAGTAAATTATAGCCATATTTGACTAACACTTCATTTGAATTTGTAGATGATAATGATTAATGTTAATTCTGTCTCTCATTGCACAGCTTCAAACTCACTCTTCATCTTCAGATATTGTCATCAGTGGGGACTGCTGGTCTTGCTCATAGGAAAGGGTTTTGTGGAACTTTCACAAGACCGGTCCTGTGATGATAGTTTTGGGGTATTTATGGGGCTAAGCTAAGGCAGATGCATGCACACACATTAATGCATGCATGCACTCAAGCACACACACACACACATATACACTTTACAGGCTTTTCATGCACCAAATGCTAAGGGAAAACCCTTACAAAAATCACATTGGATTCTGGCTGTAAGCAAGAGCATCAAAATGGATGCAAGAAATGATGATAAAAGTGTTTTTTCTTATTAATTCTCTTAGATTATATCACACTATTCAACTCCATCTCGCACCTGACAGCAAACCACAGCCATGATGGCTCATAATTAAATTGCTAGCAGTGCGTACACATGTGCATGTGCATGCTCTCTACTCTACTCACATGTGGCACTTGTGACAGCTCATCAGATAATGTGACGAGCTTATTTTCTACCATGTTTGTTCAAACACCGGACACCTTAGCTGGCTGTGTATTATGTCAGTCAGAGCTATTGCCATACATGGTCATATCAACTTTACAACTGCATAGTGAAATATTAGGCATACATCACCAGTTAGTATATATAAAGAGTGAGAGGGAGAGAGGATTGGCAGATGCAAAATCAAAGATTCATCACATAAAACTTTTAGAAAAATGTGGCTTCCTGTGATTCTAACCATTATCGCTGTTAGCAGTGTCAGCTGTGAGCCATTTATGGCAACAATTTATACTTCTCCTCGATACGAAGTGGGAGAGGACATTACATGCAAAGTCGTCATTACCAATACCAATGATCGAGACTACTACCTTTTGACGAGAAACCCCTCACTCGATGAGCTGGCTGCACATGCTTTCGAAATTACTCAGAATGGAAATCCAGTACACTATGATGGTCTGCTCTACCAACGAACACCTCCAACATCAAAGGAGTTCATACTGGTTCCAGCTAAATCCGTCCTCTCTACGACTATCGACCTTTCTCAGTCCTACAGCTTGAAAACTAATGTCGATCATAAAGTCATGCTGAAAACAATGATATATAAGCTATTACGATTACAACATATCAGACACCAAGTCACAGTTTATCTCTTCCAATCCTCAATGATTTGTCGTGTTTGGAGATGAATCTGTAATGAAGCTTACAGAAGCACAGGTTCTCCGTAAGAATGCATCTTCTATAAAAGCAATGAAGCCTCGCATGATTTATGGATCAGAAGCTTGGAAGACACCGTACTTTGCAGGTACACCTATGAACGGAGACACCTTAATCACACTTAGAATGTACAGAGAAGCCTATAAAAAACTACCTATCAGTATGCGAGCAGTGGACAGAGATGGAAACACCTACACTAATTTCTTTGGATATCGTTATGCTGGATATGTAAATACTGTACGAGGTACCTATTTCAATATCAAGCTAGCTATGGAGAGAAAAACATTCACTTTCTACTTTGATGGAGAACACTGTGCAAAAGATTCTGGAATCGTTGCTTACACGTTCCACGGAAGCAACACAATATATTTGTGTTCGCTCTACCGCTATGCTGCAGAGGTACGAGGCCCCTTTACTAAAGTAGGAACTATTATTCACGAATTGTCGCATGCGGTAGCATTCACTGAAGATATTGCCTACGGCTTAACCAATTGTGAGGCATTGGCCAGATCTCGACCCGATCTGGCAATACGTAATGCTGACAACTACAACTGTTTCTCTGAATCCTTATCTCAATAAATTGATAATACTATGTGCTATTGCTGTTGTTCTGTGATGTGTACCAGTATAAATTCTAATCATTATTGAAATGTGATAGCAAAGTAGAGCATTGTATATATGAAGGGCTCAGAACCTGAGTCATGTAACCCACAAAAAAATTCAATTTTTACCTGATTACTGTTGTACACATCAGTATAATAATAAGTCCCTGTTTCGGTAGTGATTGTGTAAACTGTTGCAGTGTTATTACCAAAAAGAAATTACCCCTCACAGGAAGTAGCTGAACTTCTTGTGCCAAAGTGATGTAACCCTCAAGTCATGTGATACAATTGTACAGTGCTAATACTATAGACCACTGGTACAGACTTTTTTTAACTTGTTAGCTATGAGTTCTCCTGGTCCTTTATCTGCTACTGGTACAGAAAGCCTTTTAGAGACATCTATGTCGGAGAGGACCAAGCGGAAGTGTTTCAGAAACAGTGGTCAGGAGTATGTGAATGCTTCTCAAAAGAAAATAGTGATAGTCTTACTCCAGCGTTGTCCTGACTTTCCTTTCACCAAAATTGACCACAATTTTATGGTATCAGGACACTAATTTTTGCCTAATGATAGAGATTTTGGCAGCATAGAGACAGCAAGGAGAAAATGGCAGCATTTATATGTGCCACATCACTGGTATAGCTTGATTCGTACTGCACGACAAAACAATCATTTCACTTTGTGTATAATGGAAGGGAAGGACTTTGTTTCTCTTGATGGACTCAAGAAGTGCATCATGAATCGGGAAAAAACTACATGTGATAACAAAGAAAAATAAAATGGATTCAAGTTCAGAAAGATTAGCCCATGCAGTTTCATTTTCGATACTCTCATAATGACATTGAACCATGGAAAGTTGTTGATATCATGAAAAAGACAAAAGGACAGCCTGTTAGCTTTATCAATACTCCCTTTCCACAACTCTACCCTAATGGCAGGATGGTGAATAAGAAGAAAGTGGATGACCTAATGGTTGTACTACAGTTTGTCCCACCAGTATATCATGATTTCTATAAGAAACTTCAATCTGGTGAGGCAGCAAGCGAGTCTGAATAATGTTAAATCGTACGCTCAATGACAAACAGCTAAAAAATAAGTTGTTGTTTCTTTTTTGTGCCCAATAGTTTTTGTTAAACATACTTAAAGTTCTATCATATTTGGATATCATAAAATTTATATGACCTACGATTTTATTACGAACCATGAACTTTGACAGCTTGTATCATAAAAGTAAGGTTGTGAGGGTTATGTTACATGACTCTGGTTCTCGGCCCTTCATATATATGTTTGGGTGGGATTGATGCCACTAAGGATTGTTGGATGTTACAACGTATTATAATCTGATCAAAGTTTGAATTGCGTATTCTCTAAAACCTTCCACTACTCCTCAACTGAACTTCTACAAGAATCTCTTTAATGATTTGACTATAAATTTTCTGTGCAATATAGATATATGGACTACTAACATAGCTGGTATAAGTGTGTGTGGGTGGGCAAAGACCGAGTTGAAATAATGAGCATACCAATATCCAGGTCTATTGCTAAGGTAGCTATTATCTACCATTCAAGATATAGTACCTGCAAATCTAGCATCAACTTGCTTGAAGAAGGTGACCAAACATGATCGGCTTCTGTTCGCTCTTTAAATGACCCATGCATTTATGATACGAAATTGAAAAATGTGCCATCTTATCTTTGATATCCATTGCTGTATATTGCTTCTGGATGTGGATTGTTGAAATTTATGACACTATTAACCACTGGAAGGGTTTAGTACTGCGCACATGACTGAGAGCTAATAGGATGCTTTATAAGCCATGATATCATACTTACCCTCTCCAGATTGTTGGGAGTTATAAAAATACAAAATCGAAGAAGCTCCAGTTAATCATTAATACTAAGTCAGAAATTTACTTTAAGTCCCTAGAAAGCAACCATATAATGGGACAGTGATAACATTTTTTTGTGAGCACACACTGACCACAAACTATGATTACCAACATAGTTCTTTTTGCATATAATGCAGATTGCTTACAGCAATCATTGTTTTTTAGCGCTAAGGTATTGGAGACAAGGAAGCATGTATAATAATGTCCACAACACAACATTTATATTTTTACATATATAATTAAGTTTTCAGAGATGGAGGAAAAGGAGGCAAAAGAGAGATTAGTTCTCCAAAAGCAGCATCTATCAAATAGAGTTAAGTCCCAGGATATACGAAGCTAGCTAGCCAAGGCATTACCAGCGATTAATGGCCATAGCCTTTAGAAAACTAACAGGCTAATACTACAGTTAGATCCCATTCACAAACCTAAGAAGTCTTCTTATCTCATGACTTCCTCGTCAGAAACAAAGACTGCTATAGCGCTAAGCTCCATACGACTGTTGTGGTCATCTTTTCCAAGGCTCCACATTCACAAAAATGTCAACCCAAGTATGAAAATAAGTGACTATCTTCTCCCCCACTAGAGTTATCTACAGGCAAGTCAAGAGTGCCGCCTGTCACTAGAAAAATGGCTTCTGCGAGATTTCTTGTTACCTAGTCATTTTTAGGTCCTCAAAATTGTAAAGGATTCCGTGTTTCAATATTTTTTAGTGACACGATTGAGAAGCTAAACTGAGAGCGCCGAAACAGTATTAGGAACACATCATCATTATGACATCATCATAACCAAACTACACCTTTGGTTAGCATCTAGGCTAGGTCTAGCAATGCAATCTAGCAATGTAACACCTGATTTAGCTAAAGCTAAGAATTCTTTTGCAAAATTCTTATAATATAGCTCCCTAGCTATCTGACTTGACTAATGATCCTTCTACACTGGCAAAATGGAACATACACATAACCAGAACCAGTTTCTCCCCCTACTGTTTGACTGCATGTTCGGCATATATAAGAACCAAGTGAAAAAAGTTGTTATTCATGGCTCATGCGCACGTCATGTGGCTTTCTATTTGACACTTGCTAGCTGGTGCATCTTACATCCAGTTGTTATTTCACTATCACCTGAAAAAGCCCCAAGCATGTTAAGAAGTGTGGGGTGTTTGGAGTATGTAATGACTGCACTAACGTTCAAGTAAACTACCTCATAAATGAAGAAGAAAACCCTGGAAAGGGTGCTGATTGTGTTATTAGTCTTGTGCACCATTACTTGGAGAATTATGGTTCTGGAGCATCTGATGTCCTCCTTCAAACAGATAATTGTGTCGGACAGAACAAAAACAATTGTACCATGCAATACCTTGTCTGGCGCACCATGACAAAACGAGATTTAAGTGTTGAATTATCGTTCATGCTGACTGGTCATACTAAGTTTTCTCCTGATCGTTTTTTTGGCTTGTTCAAGAAACTCTACAGGCATTCTTCTGTTGATACAATCCAAGGAATTGCTACATTGGTAAAGCAATCTTCATTGAAGGGACAAAACATTCCTCAGCTGATATGCGACTCCAATGGACATCGCCTGGTTCACTTTTACAACTGGACATCATTCCTCAGTCAGTTTTTTAAACAAATTCCAAATGTAACATCCTTCCACAACTTCAAAGCAGCTCATGATTTTTATGGGGAGATTCGCCTGAAAGAATATTCTGACAGTGCAGAGCAACGGCTACCAATTCTAAAACCGGGAATCAGTCTGATAAATCTTGATTCGATGCCTACTGAAAAAACAATACCTGGCTTGGATTTGAAACGGCAGTGGTATTTGTTTGAGCAAATACGCCCTCACTGCAAGACCAATTTGTCAAAAGATTTAACTTGCCCTCGGCCAAGTGCTCCCAAGAATTCAGATCTGATTCCTCATAATTCTGATGATGAAGTTGGAGAAAATCAACCATGTTAAAAAAAGAGACGCATAGTAACATGTGGTGTTTGCAAACAACAAGGACATACAAAGCGCACATGCCCAAGTACAAGAAATTAGTTACACTTCCTGTCTATGAGGAAGTAAACAGGAAGTACGTTTTTTAACCATAACTCTATAATTATGTACAATATGAAAATGAAACCTTTACCACATGTTTTATAATGCATCAGTGCACCATTTCTGAGTATGAACTAAAAACTTCACATTTAGCCCAAATCGTCCCTTTTCCTGTGGACTGTCACATATTATGTTTTAACTGAAGCTTTCTCTGTTAATTATTGTCACAAGAGGCAAAGTTCTGTGGAAACAAACTGAACATTTGATGGGACAAAACTCACTTTCTTGCTGACTCAGCTCAATATTTCATGTGTAGCTCCTAAAAACTTCACAGCAAACAAAGGAGGATATCAAAAGCATGCAAGCAGGTAATTCCAAACCAACGATGCTCTCAACATCAAGGAGTCAGTCAAAGTCAATATTTATGCAAATCAGTGGCGGAACATTTTGAAACATTTTGTCATCATTGACCCTAAAACTCTGAGATCCAGATTTAAAAAAATTTCACAAAAAAGAATCTATCTGTTCTGGTTCAGCGTGATGAGTATGGTAACCAAGTGTAGAAACTGACAGTAAATGAGGTCGATGGAGACCCGAGTCCATTAGGCAGGGATTGTTTCAGCCAATTATGTCTCAATCGGTCTCAAATTTTCATAATGCAGAGTTCCTCGCTGGAAGATCTGATGCAGAAATTTGCTGAATTATTTTGAGGTGAGTTAGGGACTTCAAAGTTTCCTTGCATCTGAAGGACTCACCTCAGCCAAAGTTTTTCCTACTAATGCTGACAACTACAACTATTTTTCTTAGTCTTTATCTCAGTGATCCTAAAATCTCGTTGAGTTTTTGGACCTGTCATATTTTTCCTGCTCTCACATCTGGAATATTTTAAACGATCTTGTTAGTGGCAGAAATGTGAAATAAATGTTAATCTATGGTGATGCTAGTAATTAAAATGTTAAGGAATTTTAGGAAACAACGAAAAGCCAATAACATTGTCACATTCAGAAGAAGTGCCATAATTATTTGGTCATTCTGCCATCTCCTATTTAGATTGTCCTGATGCCACCAGGAAGGAAGAGTAAAACAGTATCACCCACTTTGGGAAATGTTTGACGTTGAGTCAGTCTCAGATTATCCCAGTCTCGTATTACCAAAGTTTGATGACGGTGCACTTGAGGACAAGCATTCATACAAGTATTCACACCACATGCCGACATGTGCCAGTCTGAGTTTATCCTTGTCAATGCTTAGCTTTTGACAGCATTCTGCGAATCTGTGTTACATTTGTGCTTCTCGGTCAGTGTCTTTGGATTAATAATTATGCTCAAGGTTTGTGAATGATTTCTTTGTCAATGTGAGTTGTGAGATGTAATAATAAATAAGCCTTGGAATAAGCCACCATAAAGCAAGGGAGGGGGTGGACACAAGACAGGAAAGGGGAAGGGCAGACACAAGACCCACACCAGGGTGTCAGAGGATATTCTGTCCTCCCCCCCCCCCCCCCCCCCCTCGAGATAATATATCCCACCCAGACTGACAAAAAACCTAGGAGATATAGTCTCCCACCCCCAGGATCTGTTGTCCTGTGATACCGGTGTGGCAGAGTTTATAGAATAGAATTGCCCTCATGCTGAAATAGTATGGCTGAAGCTGGGAAAACAGAGTGGTGGAAGAAGGTAGTCAATGGAGAGTTACCACACTATAATTGAATATGCCTGTAGCATTATGAGTTCTGTAAATGACTATGAACAACATAGTAAAATTATAGCACACACATCCAAATAGTTGAGCATCAGCAAGTGGCTCTATAATAATTTATGCTGAGGGGGGTGGGGGGTTGGGGAAAGCTGAACTCGGGGTTTTTTAAAGTGATACGAGGACATTTGGGATGGAATAAAATGATGGAGAGAATTTGTAGTCGATTTTATTGGGTTTCTATGACTTCAGACATTCATGAATACATCAGAAGTGATATTTGTCAGAGATGCAATGATGCAAAATTCGTCAAAGCCAATACTGCCTAGACCCGATTCCTGTAAAACCTGTAGTATGGCAAGAGGTACATCACATGCACTGAAATTGTAGTGTTTAACTGACACAATGAAGTTACTATGATATTTTGAGATTGGTATTGACTTAATTGGCCCACTTCCAGTTACCCTGAATGGCTACCGATACATTATTACTCTTGTGGATTATTTTTTCTTTGAGTGGCCAGAAGAAAGCCGAAGGATAACTGGCCAGAAACACTGGCCAGTTTTTTAATTTAAGTGACATGTTATAAAAATATACAAATTATGTATGAACAAGTTCATATTGAAAGCCATTCATTTTAGATTTGTGTGTCTAAAATCATTTATTTCCTATTAAGGATGGGAGTTTGTTTAGAAAGTGAATCCAAGTCTTTTTCAATTAATAAGGTTCATCACAAAGTGACTTCTGCTTATCACACTCAGAGTAACAGTGTCGTAAAGTATTTCAATCAAAGTTTGCAAAGAGCATTACTAAAGCAAGTAAATTGTGATCAAAATGATTGGGATCAACACATTGATGGAATTTTATTTGCATATTGCACTTCAGTGCAGAAATCTACAAAATTTGGTCCATTTGAAATAATGTTCTGCAGGTGTGAGGCAATAATTACAAGTCATTTATTATTTTAGTTTTCATTGTTACATTAGCCAGTGCTTCCTATTGAAGTTGAAGATGAAAGGTCACGTGAAGAAACTGATGGGTCTGATGATACTAGTCCAACAGGTACCATTGCATTGATGAACTCAATTAGAAATAGCAACCATTATGCAGCTAAATCCATTATTGATCTGGTACAGATATGGATTATGATTAGAGGTTCTGCAATAAAGGTAGTTATATATTTTATAATATTGAATTTATGTAGAGTTATAAAATACGGTCATTTCATTGTATATAGGTCCTGAAATGCAGTACAAAGGTATTGTTTAGAAACTCCCAAAGGGACAGCTGTAAAGGTGAAAAGTTTGAGAAGAGATGGTTAGGGCCATATGTGATCAAGGAACATCTTGGTAAAGAGGAAGCTTGCCAATTCATCATCTGGGTGTGTGCTTAAAGGCAGTCAACATTTATCTCCTGAAAGAATATTTTGATGCCAACTTGTTTCAAAGCACTTTTCTGAATCTACAACTACTCAGAACTCTTCTTCTAGCTCAAAGTGTGATGGTGATAGTCTATCATTCATGACTCTTCAACATATGAAAGCTCGACATCACCACTTCCTCCACTTTTGCCACACTCAAAGCAACTGCAGTCAATGGTATGTCAATTCCATTTCTGCATGCATGTTAATAAAACAGCAGTCTACATATGTGTAGGCACCTCATCCTTTTTGATACTTCAAACCATATCCAGCACTTTGCAGACTCTGTATTCACCAATGAACTTCTGATTGTCCCTCCCTCCTCTCCGTGCTCAGGCCTTGCTCCTTCTACTTTAAAACAGTCACTTTCCTCAGGACAGTTCTAACTCCACACAAGCCCTACCATTACCATCTGTCAAATACCTTAATTGCTTTCTCACACTTTAGCTATGCATTGTTCTTCTGTTTCTCTCCAAGTCTCTGCCACACTTCACTAGAACCTCTTTCCCTTGCTTTTTCTGGAATCTTGATCATAGAACATTAACTTATTATAGTATATCATGCTCATAATCAGACTTTGGATATTGAGTTCATTATTCATAGGAAGAAGAAAAAAAACTAAATAGTGTCATCTCCTCAGTATACCAATATATATCATCATATACATAATATTTTTCTTTTGCTATTTGTGGCAACGTCTGATTTTTGTTTTATATATAAATATGTGGCTAACTATGATTGTTTCTTCGCTATCAATGACAAAAATAATAATGATTTAAAATATAATGCACACCGCCGTATATATGTAACTAAGAACAACAACAACAGTAACAAATAAATACTTGGATAAGGACTCTGAGAAATAAACATAGTTGTCAGCATTGAATATGGCCTCACGTGGGCTATTTTTGGCCAGTTCAATAGAGTTATTCATGCCATAGACAAAATCATCAGTAGAAGCGGCTGCATGCGATAACTCATGAAGAACAGTTCCAAATTTAGTATCATAGCCTTCTATGTCTGGCTGTTGACGATACAAATCACAGAAATACAGAGTTGTGCACCGGAAGCAGGTATAAGCGATGATATATTCATATTCATTGCAAAGATCACCATCAAAGTAGAAAATGTACCTTCTCGTCTCCATAGATTTCTTGACTTTGGATTAATTCCATCCTACCCATGAATCAATAAAGGCGAAAACCAATTTATCAACTTACTGTACTCGCTTGCTCTATTTTTGACTACATTTTTTTAGTAGCATTGTATACCTTGATGGCAGTTGTTTTGTCATCAGATGTAGGTGTACCTCTGAATGATGGTGTCACGTAATCTCCAAGTTTGGAAATAACACGAGAGCCCATGAGCTTTACATCATCACGAATAACTTGTGCTTTGGTTGGTTTCGTTGCCCTATTTCCAAAGACTTTGAATGATTTGTTCATTTGAAGAGATAATCTGAGACTTGCTGTCTGATATGTTGTGTAGGTAATAAGTTATCATGGATCTCATTATGACCATATACTCAGCATTAACTTTAAAACTGTAACACTGAGAAAGATCGATTGATGTAGAGATTGAAGATTTTACCTGAACCAGTACGAACTCCTTTGAAGTTGGAGGTGTTCGTTGGTAGAGAAAACCATCGGTTTTCCATCCCGAGTTATTTCGAAAGTGTGTGATGCCAACTCATTGAAGGGTGTGTTTCGCTTCAGGAGGCAATAGTCTTGAGCCTCAGTGTTGGTGATCACCACTTCACACGTCATGTCCTTACCCACTTCATATCGACCAGAAGTGGAGATTATTGCCGTAAACAGTTTGCAGCTACCACTGGTAACAGTGATAATCGATAAAAGGAAAGAAAGCCACATTTTTTCCCAATTATTGACATTAGCATCCAAATGTTCTCTCTACACAATCTACTGTGGCACTACCAGTTAGCTTTGTACTGCCAAGAAGAAGCTTCCCAATTGAGCTTCACATGTTTAAAATAGCTCACTACAAATGGTGTGGTAGAGCAATCATTGTATGCAACAGGTAGCTACATCATGTTTTTCAATAAGTCTGTCAGGAGTCATGACAAAGTACAAACGGGTGTGATTTTTATCATCTAAAGGTAATGGCAAACAAATTTCTGGAGCTGCATATACTTATGGCCTGCCACATAATGACATAATATTTGGACAAATGAAATGAGCAACAAAAATTTGAATGCATTTTCCCTGAATTTTTTGGCAAATATAGTTTGCCCTGACAAAATATAAAAAGGACATGGGAATTGTCACATAGATAATACAAAAGCCTGTCATAGAGGATCACAACATGTAGTAAATCTTACATGGTGGCAAAATTGCCTCCAGGTTCTAAAATGCAAAAACTACCTGTAAGAGTAGATGTATAGCTATACCCAGGTTTACCAAGACAACAAAAGGGAATAGTGCAATATTGATAACAGATCATACACTGTTGTTAAACAGTGTAGACTGTCCAATGCATTGCCATGACAGGCCCATTTTTTAATGCTGAATCAAGAAATGGGTTAGTTTTTCTACAGTTTGGAATCTTCTAGTGGTAAAACGTATGGCCTGGAGGTGTTTGTTGGTAAAGAAGACCATCATAGAGCACTGGATTTCCATTCTGAGTAAATTTGAATGTGTGTGAAGCCAGCTCATTGAGTGGTGTGTTTCTCGTCAGAAGGTAGCAGTCTTGATCCTCAGTGCTGGTGATCACAACTTTGCATGTAATGTCCTCCCCCACTTCATGTCAACCAGAAGTAAAAATTGTTGCCATAAACGGCTTGCAGCTGACGCTGCTAACAGAGATAATGGATAGAATCAGAGGAAACCACATTTTTCATGACGTTTTACCTGATGAATCACATCTGACAATCCTCTCTCACTCTCACTCTTTATCCGATTATACGTGGTATTAATTAATTCAATTGTCCCAGAACCTTTTTCGTGTGACCTTATGGTGTGGTGTGTACTAAAAACGTGCTTGATCTTTGTCTTGAGGGCTTTCCAGCCTTAGCGGTATATTGCCTGAAGAGAAAGCGGGTCCTTGGCTACCTGATTACAAAAGAAGTTAGTCTTGCAAGCTTTAGTGCCCGCTGTGGATAACAAATTTCGAGGAATAATCGAGCGTTCAGCTAAAGATCGGAGTTCTTTGATTCTTCAGAAACTTTCTATGGCGTGTCAAGCTATACTTGGCTGAGCCTTGGAAGATCCTGGACAGAAGATGACCCCACATGCTAGCAATGGAGAAAGAAAGGTACGCTATAAATAATATTTATATTTGATAACGCGTAGCTGCTAGCTTAGCTAAGCTGAACTCTAGGTATGATACTGAGTTTTGTACGTGCATCCATAGGTTCTTTGTGTATCAAGTCTCAATACAATGTCCTACTAACCTACCATCACCCCCATGGGTGGGCATGAAAAGAGAGCAGCGGAGCTGAAACAAGAAACCCTAACCCCCTAACTATGAAGCAACTTGAATTTGCCACTTTCTCACAGGTATTTCATATCATTCTATATGAATACAAAGTAGTACATTGGTACATGGGAGAGAGAAGGTTATATTCCAATAACACGACTATAACCAATAACAGTACTATAATCTGTTTTTGTGCCACAATAGGTCATGGGTGTTCGCGATTCCAGCTTGGCATAGGCATATGCCACATTCCTGGCAGTACCACTGGCTGTCCGATCTCTTCTGTTGCTGGTAGGTATAAGTGCAACGTCCTCGACTGCGCTTCCCAGATATTGCATGGTTCTTTATTGGGAAGTGGAGGAAAGGAAGACTCTTGATAATAGAGCCACACCCAGCTCTGCGTTGGATAGAATAACTTCCGATTATCTCCTTGGCCAGCTGAATCCTGAACTTCTTGATCCAAGTTCACTTCTGCTTCCTGACCATCCTTTGTGCAGAATGAAGGCATTTGTTATGGCCACATCGAACAGAAAGTAAAATACGTATTTGTAGGACTTTCTGCTTTTCACCCTGCACCTTTAATATCTGATCTGATCCCCTTTGTCCACACCTCCCATGTATTTATTGTAAGCTGTATAGCTAAGGGACAGCTCTCTGCTGCCATTGTTTATATGCCGAATGACTGAGGTGACACTCTTGGGGTCGCTGTTGGTATATATAAGCATGACGATTTTTCGGTCCTGCCATGCATTTGCACACACTTTTCCACATTGAGTGGTTAGTGACTGGCCCATAAAAATGTTTAGAAGTTCAAATAATGATTATCTCATAGTAACATGAACTGATATACAACCCAAATATACAACCCAAAATGTTTGTGGCGTTATACTAACTTGTGTTTATCTAGTGCACATTTTACCTTTTCTTGAATTTGGCTTTCTTCAGCTCCTCGGGGAAACCATGCCTGTCTTTCCTGGCAGTCCCACATCAATAAATCCCTCTCCTCTCCAAATCAACCAACAGACTATGGGAGGTAAAAAAGCTGTCAAAGTACACGTGTTGCCACTTGCCCTGTAGGTCCTCAGTTAGGCCCTTGACTACTCTTGCCCACAAGTGGTGCTCAACTGCACCTTTCTTTTTCCCTGTGTATTTCTCGAACTGTGTGAAAAAATGTTTCGGCTATCAGACCTAACCCACACCTTGATTCCTCTTTTGATTGGTTTCATTGGCATGTATTGCTTCAGGGATGAATGACCTTGAAAGTTGATCATGGCCTCATCGATTGCAATCTCGCAGTTCGGCCTGTATATTGATGAAAATTTGTGTTGAAAATGGCTGACAAGAGGTCGGATTTTCCCCAGCCTTTCATTTTCACTGCCCCTTGGGGAAAGTGTACAATTGTCTACAAAATGTAGAAATCTTGTAATAATAGTCCTGTACCTATCCCTGGATATTCTTTGGGATATAGGTTTATAGTTGTGGATGGGGTCCCTCTTCCAATAGTCGTCTGTGGATGGCTGGTGGTTAATTCCCATTAGAATGCTGAAGCCTATGAATGCTCGAATGTCATCGTCGGTAATTTCTTTCCAAGAAACATAGGCTTCAGCACCCATGACTTCTTCAGCATACTTGTTTGTCTGATCCACTATCTCTTACACTATGTTAGGTGTTTTAAAAAAAGTTCAAATACCTCCAGTGGTGATTCCGGTATAGGTCCTACGGAATATGTGAATGGATAAATTGTAGGTTTGGTGACCAAACTGGAGGCAATGTCTGTGTGGAAGAGACAGTGGATGGCAAGGCGGCAGTGGAAGCAATGAAAGAGGGTGATGGTTGGATTTGTTGTTGAGTCTGAGTTGGGGCTGGGGTGTGTAAGTAGGTGTGGTTGATACTGATGTTGGTTGAGGCATGGGTGTGGTCAATTCTGTTGTAGGTTGAGGTTTGAGTATGGAAGTGAGTGTGGTCAATATACTGATGTGGTTTGAGGCTTGGGTGTGGTCAATACTGATGTGGTTTGAGGCAGGGGTGTGGTCGATACTGGTAGTTTGAGGCTTGGGTGTGGTCAATACTGATGTAGTTTGAGGCTGGGGTGTGGTCAATACTTATGTGGTTTGAGGCTGGAGTGTGGTCGATATATGGAAGTACATGTTGTCGATAGCGATGGTGGTAAAAGGTGGCAGGTAGCAGTAGTGTTTGCAGAGTCTGATGTGGAAGCAACCACGGAGTCTTTTACTGAGATGGGTGTGGTAAAAGCAGCATTCAAATGTACTTGGGTCGATGGGTTGGGTAAAGGTGTCGTGTGTAATGCGGCAGGTATCGCGAAGGAATGAGCATCTTCCCTAAATATATTTTATTATAATTATTATTATTCAACATTTGTTCACTAAAATTTCCTTACCTTCCTGCAGGCCTTCAAATTCCTCAACACTTCCATCTGCAAATGGCTCATCCAAATCCCCATCTGCATCCAATGCCTTGAGGACCTCCTTACAAAGAGAAACATTGTCTTTTTGCCATTATATTTTTAATATGTATAAGTCACAATTGTTTCAAGATGTTATAGTAAGTGCTATATAGTGCTATATAATAAAGGCACTATCATGAACTTACAGTATTATAGAGCGGTATCGCAGCAATGGATCCTTCGTAAAGAGTTAGACAGCTAGCCGTTCGCGCGAATAAAAAGGATGACGCCATTTGGCGTCAACCGCCGTTCTGAGCACGCAAGGGCGTGACGCCAAATGGCGTCAACAGCCGTTCTGAGCACGCACGCCAATTGGCGGCTATCGCGTTCGGTTATAAAAACTGGCAGTTGTGAAATTGATATGGCAATAGCTATGACTGACACAAGAAGCTAAGGTGTTCAGTGTCTTTATGACCCATCATGGCTGTGGTTTGCTGTCAGGTGCGAGATGAAGACATTATACTAACTGGCTAATATTTCACTAAGCAGTTGTAAAATTGATATGAAAATAGCTCTGACTGACATAATACACAGAAGCTAAGGTGTTTGGTGTCTCAACAAACATGGTCGAAAATAAGCTCGTCACATATCAGATGAGCTGTAACAGGTGCCACATGTGAGTAGAGTAGAGAGCATGCACATGCACATGTGTATGCACTGCAAGCACTTTAATTATGAGCCATCATGGCTGTGGTTTGCTGTCAAGTGTGAGATAAAGTGGAATAGTGTGATATAACAGTGAGAAGGAAAAACACTTATTTTTGAATTGTCATTTGTTGTGTACCCATTTTGGTGTTCTTGCATACAGCCATAATCCAGTGATTGTTATCCATTGCCAATGTTGCATGCAAAGCCTCTACTTGTGTGTGTATGTGTGTGTGGGTGTGTGTGTGTGGTTCATGTGCATGTGTATGCTGTGTGTGAGTTTGTGTGCATGTATGTGTGTCTGAAGCTGTATGTGTATGTGTGTGCATGTGTGTGTGGTGTGTGCATGTGCATGTTTGGGTGCATCTGTATGTGAGTGGTGTGTTCGTACATAATTTGTGTGTATATGTGTGGTGTGTGTGTGCATATTTGTGTGTGTATGTGTGATGGCTCATAATTAAAATGCTTGCCGTGTGTACACATGTGCATGTGCGTGCTCTCTACTCTACTCACATGCATTTGTGACAGCTCATCTGATAATGTGACGACCTTATTTTCTACCATGTTTTCTCAAACACTGAACACCTTAGCTGGCTGTGTATTATGTCAGTCAGAGCTATTGCCATACATGGTCATATCAACTTTACAACTGCTTAGTGAAATATTAGGCATACATCACCAGTTAGTATATATAAAGAGTGAGAGGGAGAGAGGATTGGCAGATGCAAAATCAAATATTCATCACATAAAACATCTAGAAAAATGTGGCTTCCTGTGATTCTAACCATTATCGCTGTTAGCAGTGTCAGCTGTCAGCCATTTATGGCTACAATTTTTACTTCTCCTCGATACGAAGTGGGAGAGGACATTACATGCAAAGTCGTCATCACCAATACCAATGATCGAGACTACTACCTTTCGACGAGAAACACACCACTCGATGAGCTGGCTGCACACACTTTCGAAATTACTCAGAATGGAAATCCAGTACACTATGATGGTCTTCTCTACCAACGAACACCTCCAACATTAAAGGAGTTCATACTGGTTCCAGCTAAATCCTCCCTCTCTACGACTATCGACCTTTCTCAGTCCTACAGCTTGAAAACTAATGTTGATCATAAAGTCATGCTGAAAACCATGATAAGCTATTACGAGTACAACATATCAGACACCAAGTCACAGTTTATCTCTTCCAATCCTCAATCATTTGTCGTGTTTGGAGATGAATCTGTAATGAAGCTTACAGAAGCACACGTTCTCCGTAAGAATGTATCTTCTATAAAAGCTCGCATGATTTATGGATCAGAAGCTTGGAAGACACCTGGTACACCTATGAACGGAGACACCTTAATCACGCTCAGAATGTACAGAGAAGCCTATAAAAAACTACCTATCAGTATGTGAGCAGTGGACAGAGATGGAAACACCTACACTAATTTCTTTGGATATCATTATGCTGGATATGTAAATACTGTACGAGGTACCTACTTCAATATCAAGCTAGCTATGGAGAGAAAAACATTCACTTTCTACTTTGATGGAGAACACTGTGCAAATGATTCTGGAATCGTTGCTTACACATTCCACGGAAGCACCACAATATATTTGTGTTCACTCTACCGCTATGCTGCAGACATACGAGGCCCCTTTACTAAAGTAGGAACTATTATTCACGAATTGTCGCATGCGGTAGCATTCACTGAAGATATTGCCTACGGCTTAACCAATTGTCAGGCATTAGCCAGATCTCTACCCGATCTGGCAATACGCAATGCTGACAAATGTTTCTCTGGATCCTTATCTCAGTAAATTGATAAGACTATGTGCTATTGCTGTTGTTCTGTGATGTGTACCAGTATATATTCTAATCAACATTGAAATGTGATAGCAAGGTAGAGCATTGTATATATATATATATGTTTGGGGGGGGGGTTGATGCCGCTAAGGATTGTTGGATGTTACATGTATTATAATCAGGTCAGTGTTTCATTTTAATGAATTGCATATTTTCTAAAACCTTCCACTACTCCTCAACTTCTACAAGAATCTTTTGACTGATTTGACTATAAAATTAATATCTGTGCAATATAGTATATGGACTACTTTATAACTAAGCTGGTATAAGTGTGTGTTACTGTGGGTGGGCAAAGACCTTGTTGAAATAATGAGCATTAGTAATTCAGGTCTATTGCTGCTACTATTATCTACCACTCAAGATATAGTACCTGCAAATCTAAGCATCAATTTGCTTTAAGTAGGTGGCTGAACATGATCTTCTGTTCGCTCTTTAACACTCTCACCGCCATAAGCGCCTACAGGCGCGAACTCGACATCGCTCGCATACGGGAACGAGATACAGATTTTAAAAAATTACCAGGGGGTGCGCGAAGGATATCTCTAAACCAGGGATTCTCAACCGTTCCTCCATCATTTACCCCCTCAGCCAGATGTATTTCAGCCAGATGTATTTCAACATTTACCCCCTTACTCCCATACAAAAAATGCATAGCCATCATAAAGGCACAGAAAAGTAAGAAACACCTTTTATTATCTAGGTTTGCATAAAATATAGTAATATATTTTGATAAAGAAAGAAATTATATAGTCCATTCGTATCACAAAAAAATTAAATCAAACAGAAAACCAGAAGCATTATCAGTGGGAACACTGCTGATTCATTGAATCAACCAGTTTATTTATTCGAGGAGCTGTTCATGACAACGCTACTCTCATATCATCATCAATTTTCATGCGATTCCTGGCGTTTGTCTTCATTGCTACTAAATTTGAGAACCCTGATTCACATAAGTATTAGTGACAAAAGGAAGAAACACTTGGAAGGCACGCTGAGTAAGAAGTGGGAATGAATCTGTGAGTTTTATCCAAAAATCAACACCAACCTTTTCAAATTCTTCTCTAAGATTAGCAGAGGATTGAAGATCAATCAGCTCATCTTTTGCTGGGTCATCATCTTTCGTTTCTGACAGTTCAGTAGTAAAAGGTCTTATTATCCATCTCTCTGTAGGAATCATGTCTTTTGAAAAGTAGCCAGTGAAGTTTTCCTTCAAGATTTTCAAATGATCTGTGATGTCTTCATTATCTCAGGTAACACACTTGGTCTTCCACTAATGACCTCATCCAAGTTTGTAAAATTTGCCAAGTTACTTTGATAAACTCTTCGTGCCCATAAGTCCATGTTTGCCTGCAATTCTGTTATCTTTTCACTTGCTTCAACAATGGTTACTGATGTTCCCTGGAGTTGTTTATTGACTTGGTTAAGATGGGTAAATATATCTGATAGGTATATATATTCCCTAAACAGGCAATGAACTTGGGATCAGCAAAGTTTTCACACAGCTTTGAATCCCAGTCATGAAGAAAAATCTCTACCTCAGTACGGAGCTCAAACACACGATTAAGAATAAGTCCACATGGAAGCCACCTCACTTCAGTATGAAGCAAAAGAGTTGAATGCTCAGAACCCATCTCATCACAAAAAGCTTTGAACAAACGGTGATTCAGTGCTCGGGCATGAATAAAATTAACAGCCTCGACAACTTTATGAAAAACCATTTTCAGATTCAGCCAATGCATGTTTGTGAAGAATACAATGTGTTATTATCACATTGGGTGCCTTTTGCTTCACAAGTGCAAGTGAAGCGCCTGATCTCACTCCCATCATGGCTGGGGCTCCATCGGTACAGATTGAACCAACAATGTCTCATGTGAGATTGTTCCTTTCAAAGAAGTCTTGTGTTTTCTAGTAGCATTTGTGGTTTGTTGGAGATGTTCAAAGAAGAGAAATTCATTCTTCAGTTCTTTTCCACATATGTAACGGACAAAAACAAGAAGTTGTGACAAATTTGCAACATCACAGGATTCATCAAGTTGCAAAGAAATTTTTGCTGGGCTAGATTTGATCTGCTCAATAACTTGTTGACAAATATCTTGAGACATTTCAATAATACGTCGATGAATTGTGGGGGAATGTCTTAAATCTTCTGTTTGCTTCTTTCCCACATACATGTTCAACCATGTCTAAGGCACAAGGTATAATCAGCTTCTCGGCAATGTCAGAGGTTTCATTGCCTTTGCTATTCACTGCGCTACATGATAGCAAGCTGCAAGCATTGGTTTCTTCTTAGATACGAAGCCAAGTGTAGGGAGCCCTAAACCTAGCTCTCTTTACCTCAAATTTAGCATGGTCATTAGATGCATGGGAAGGATGTGTAGCTTCCAGATGCTGTAGTAGTGAAGGTTTCAGTGACCCATTTCCAAGAACTTTTGAGCACAGCAGACAATGAGGCTTCTCCACACCATCCACAACAATGAAGTCAAATCCATATTGTACATATGAATCCAGGTGTATGTACGTTTCTTGGACATGGCAATATCAGAAAAGAAATAATTATGTAATATATAAACTATGGCTACTAGGCTAATAATTATACTATATACCTGAGACCAAGGTCAAAGGTATATAGTATATTAGTTGAATAGACCTAGTAGCCATAGTTCATATGTTATAATTATATATACCGTGGTTGTTCTCTGATCTCCAGCAGCTAAACTATTGAGCTATTGTGAGCTAGCTTAAACTAGCTATTTTCTCTGAGCTATAATGAGCTAGCTAGCTATAGCTATAGTAAATATACATTTTGGTTTGTAATGAGTTTTTCATGAATCGATATGCCAGTGAAGCTGAACAGCAGACCAAAGGCAATAGTGTGAAGAAATAGTAACCTCAGCTAAGTTATATATACCAACCTGCTTAGAGGTCTATAAGCCTTATATTCCCTTTCCTTATTCAATTATCAGGTAGAATTATTTACCTCATTTTTTATACCCAGGGGGTAAATTTAAATACAATCAAAGAAAAATTCCAAGTCACGGCAACAAAAATAATTATTATATATTTTTTTTGACAATGATGACTTTACTTCACTGTGACCGTCCCGATAGCTTCTGGAGGCTCTTCTTCGGTGGAAAGCTGCAGAGCCATCTACTGCAGACTCGCTATCTATCAAAATCCTACGGAGTAGAGGAAAAAAGTCGCTCCTGGATGGACTCTGTTGTTAGTGACTTTTTTTAAACTGTTGTAGACATAGAGATGCGTAACTTTTGTTTCCCTGGTTCAACAGAGCTGATTCATATACTAAGTTATAGCTCTTTCAATTTGCAATCGAATGATATGCTTTGTTTTGGTTACAAAAAAAGTTATGAAAATAAAAAATATTAAAAAAGGTGTTGGCTAAAGTTGGGGTTAAATGACTCGTGCATTTATGATACGAAATTGAATTTGATATATTGCTTATGTATATTGCTTATGGATGTGGATTGTTGAAATTTATGACACTGTTATCCACTGGAAGGGTTTAGTACTGCTCTCATGACTGACAGCTAATAGGATGCTTTATAAGCCAGCTCCTGACATGATATCATACTTACCCTCTCCATGTTAGGAGTGATAAAAATACAAAATCGAAGCAGCTCCAGTTAATGATTAATACTAAGTCAGAAATTTACTTGAAGTCCCTATCAAGCACCCATATAATGATACAGTGATAACATTTTTGTGAACCCACACTGACCACAAACTATGATTATCAACATAGTTCTTTTTGCATATAGTGCAGATTGCTAACAGTCAGCAATCATTATTTTTGGGGGCTATAAGCAGCTAAGGTATTGGAGACAAGGAAGCATGTATAATAATGTCCACAACACAACATTTATATTTTTACATAATATATAATTAAGTTTTCATATAATTATGGAGGGAAAAGGAAAAGCAGGCAAAAGAGGCAAAAGAGAGATTAGTTCTCCAAAAGCAGCCTCTATCAAATAAAGTTAAGTCCCAGGATATACTGAAGCTAGCTAGCCAAGGCATTACCAGCATACGCAAAAATAGCCATTGCGTTTAGAAAACTAACAGGCTAATATACTACAGTTATATCCCATTCACAAACCTAAGAAGTCTTCTTGTCTTATCACTTCCTCGTCAGAAACAAAACCACTATTTTGTGCTATAGCGCTAAGCTCTTCCACTCCCATTACAAGAGTTATGACTGTTGTGGTCATCTTTTCCATGGCTCTACATTCACAAAAAGGCCAACCCAAGTATATAAGAACTCCCACGCTAGAGTTATCTACAGGCGAGTCAAGAGTGCCGCCTGTCACTAGCTTCTGCGAGATTTCTTGTCCTAGTCATATTTAGGTCCTCAAAATCGTATAAAGGATTCCGTGTTTCAATATTTTTTAGTGACGCGGTTGAGAAGCAGAGCACCGAAACAGTATTGGGAACACATCATCATTATGACATCATCAAAAACAAACTACACCTTTGGTTAGCCAATGCAATCTAGCAATGCAACACATGATTTAGAATTTTTTTGCAAAATTCTTGTAATATAGCTACCTAGCTATATATATAACTTGACTAATGATCCTTCTATACTGGCAAAATGGAACATACACATCACCAGAACCAGTTTTTGTTCTGCATGTTCGGCATATTCAAGAACCAAGTGAAAAAAGTTGTTATTCATGGATCATGTGAACCGCATGTGGCTTTCTATTTGACACTTGCTAGCTGGTGCATCTTGCATCCAGTTGTTATTTCACTATCACCTGCAAAAGCCCCAAGCATGTTTTAGTCGATTTTTGTTTAAAATTTAAATATAGTTAGCTAAGTGCTTATTGGCCACATCTGGCCAGCTGCATTGCTAGGGCTTGAAGACTTAAATTCTTCCAGCAGCAGTAAAATGTTAGGGCTTTTTTTGGAGAAAAATGGTACCCTACATAGTTCAATGACGACTTTGTGGCATGCAGTTTAGCACAATGAGTTTAATTCCATCTCACGCAGCTACCCCCTCCCCTTCCACCCTCCTCTTTCCTCCCCTCCACCCATTTGCCCCACTCTTACATACGACATTGATTATCAGTACTTTGGCTGCTTACTAGCACATATTGTACAGGGTCTTTCAATGACTATATATTTTGTGCTTGCCCATTTTATCTCATTTTTTGTTTGTTTGTTTATTTATTTATTTATTGTTTAGTTTGTTTGTTTATGGACACCTTTTTCTACCATCCCCAGGGCCCCCCCCCCCGTTCAATCCTTCTGGAGTCATTAAGATTGTCAATATTGTAATGCACATTATTTCAACAAGTACTTTGCCCACCCACACACACATACACCAGTTACATAGGAAGTCCATATGTATTACACAGAAGCTTTAAAGTCGAGTCAGTCAATGTAGAGGCTTTTTTTAGAAGTAATGGAAGGTTTTACATGCTATTAAACAGTTAAAATCTGTTCGGATTATATTATGAGTAACATAAAAATATCCATAACATCTTGACAAGCCTTAGCGGCATCACACCCACCCTCACCATAACATTTCAAACAATAATAACAATAACAATTGATAGAACCACAGACTACACAACAACAAGCACATGGTCTAATCAGATTACCGAGATAAGGATTCAGAAAAATAGTTGGAGTTGTCAGCATTGCGTATTGCAGCTCATGTTGAAATTGTGACACGCCTTACACTTGCTTAGGTTGTAGGCAATATCCTCAGTAAATGCCATTGTGTGTGGCAACTTGTGAATAATAGTTCGTAGTATTGTCGCCTCATGTGTCAGGAGCAGTGAAAACAAAATATAGTGTGGTGATTCTGTGGAATGTGTAAGCAATGATTCCAGAATGATATCTCCATCAAAGTAGAATATCAAAATAGGTACCTCTTAAAGTGTTCACATATCCAACATTATGATATCCAAAGAAATTAGTATAGGTGCTTGCATCTCTGTCCACCGCTCGCATACTGATAGGTATTTTTTTATAGACTTCTCTGTACATTCTGAGTGTGGTTAAGTTGTCTCTGTTCAAAGGTGTGCCTGCAATGTAAGGGATCTTGTAAGTTTCTGATCCATAAATCATGTGTGGTTTCATTGTTTTTTATAGAAGATGCATTTTTATGGAGAACTTCTGCTTCCTTAAGCTTCATTACAGATTCATCACTAAACACAACAAATGATTGTGGATTGGAAGATATAGATTGTGACTTAGTGTCTGATATGTTGTACTCGTAATAACTTATCATAGATTTCAGCATGACTTTTTAGTTTTCAAGCTGTAGGACTGAGAAAGGTGGATTGTCACAGAGAGGGAGGATTTAGCTGGAAAAAGTACGAACTCCTTTGACGTTGGAGGCATTTGTTGGTAAAGAAGACCATCATAGTGCACTGGATTTCCATTCTGAGTAAATTTGAATCTGTGTGAAACCAGCTCATTGAGTGGTTTGTTTCTCGTCAGAAGGTAGTAGTTGCGATCCTCAGTGCTACTGATCACAACTTTGCATGTAATGTCCTCCCCCACTTCATGTCAAACAGAAGTAAAAATTGTTGCCATAAACGGCTTGCAGCTGATGCTGCCAACAGAGATAATGGATAGAATCAGAGGAAGCCACATTTTTCATGGCGTTTTACCTGATGAATCACATCTGACAATCCTCTCTCACTCTCACTCTTTATAACTGGTGATATATGCCTAATATTTTACTAAGCAGTTGTAAAATTGATATGTCCATGTATGGCAATAGCTCGGACTGACATAATATGCAGCAGCTAAGGTGTTCAGTGTTTGAACAAACATGGTAGAAAATAAGATCGTCACATTCTCAGATGAGCTGTCACAAGTGCCACATGTGAGTAGAGTAAAGAGCATGCACATGCACATGTGTATGCACTGCAAGCACTTTAATTATGAGCCATTATGGCTGTGGTTTGCTGTCAGATGCGAGATGGAGTGGAATAGTGTGATATAAATTGAGAAGAAAAAGAACATTTTTAATTGTCATTTGTTGCGCACCTATTTTGGTGTTCTTGCATACAGACAGAATCCAGTGATTGTTATCCATTGCCAATGTTGCATGCAAAGCCTGTACTAGTGTGTGTGTGTGTGTTTGTGTGTGTCGGTGGGTGGGTGTGTGCGTGTGGTTTGTGTGCATGTCTATGCTGTGTGTGAGTTTATGTTCATGTAAGTGTGTGTGAAGCTGTGTGTGTATGTGTATGCATGTCCATGTGTGTGTGTGAACGTGTGTGTGTGGTGTGTGCATAATTTTGTGTGCGTGTGTGTGTGTGTTTGTGCTAATTTGTGTGTATGTTTCTGGTGTGTATGTGTGCATAATTGTGTGTGCATGTGTGTGTGTGTGAATATGTATGTATTTGTGTTTATGTTGTGTGTGTGTTTGTGTGCATGCATACATCAGCCTTATCCTTAACCTAGAAATAGCCGTTGCTCTAGTCCATCCCTAGAAATGTATACCTCAAAACTGTCACCACATGGCATGAGGTGTTGTGAAAACCATTTGATGGTGCAGACAAGCACTCCCCACAGATGACAATATGTGAACAACAAAAGTGAGTTTGAACCTGCAATGAGAGACAGATTTTAGAGAAGTCAATTTTTTTAGGACAAAATAGTCTACAAGGAATTATTTTCAGGTAAAGATGAAAATTTGACCTTACCATATTTGGCAATAGAATATTGCAGGTACACTGCACAGCTGCTGTAGCAAGTGATAGTAAGAAACTCAAGTCTAAGTGTTAGATAATTACACTAGTAAATGATATAATCCTTTACCATATTTGACTAACACTTCATTTGAATTTGTAGATGATAATGATTAATGTTAATTCTGTCTCTCATTGCACAGCTTCAAACTCGCTCTTCATCTTCAGATATTGTCATCAGTGGGGACTGCTGGTCTTGCTTCACACCTAAGGGTTTTGTGAACCGTTTACAAGACCGGTCCTGCGATGAGAGTTTTGGGGTATTTCTGGAGTTAAGCTGCACACACATTAATGCATGCATGCACTCAAGCACACACACACACACATATACACTTCACTGGCTTTTCATGCACCAAATGCTAAGGGAAAACCCTACAAAAATCACATTGGATTCTGGCTGTAAGCAAGAGCATCAAAATGGATGCAAGAAATGATGATAAAAGTGTTTTTCTCTTAGATGCTTATATCACACTATTCAACTCCATCTCGCACCTGACAGCAAACCACAGCCATGATGGCTCATAATTAAAGTGCTTGCAGTGCATACACATGTGTATGTGCATGCTCTCTACTCTACTCACATGTGGCACTTGTGACAGCTCATCTGATAATGTGACGAGCTTATTTTCTACCATGTTTGTTCAAACACTGAACACCTTAGCTGGCTATGTATTATGTCAGTCAGAGCTATTACCATACAATACATGGTCATATCAACTTTACAACTGCTTTGTAAATATTAGGCATACATTACCAGTTAGTATATATAAAGAGTGAGAGGGAGAGAGGATTGGCAGATGCAAAATCAAAGATTCATCACATAAAAGTTCTAGAAAAATGTGGCTTCCTGTGATTCTAACCATTATCACTGTTAGCAGTGTCAGCTGTGAGCCATTTATGGCTACAATTTATACTTCTCCTCGATACGAAGTGGGAGAGGACATTACATGCAAAGTCGTCATCACCAATACCAATGATCGAGACTATTACCTTTTGACGAGAAACACACCACTCGATGAGCTGGCTGCACACACTTTCGAAATTACTCAGAATGGAAATCCAGTACACTATGATGGTCTTCTCTACCAACGAACACCTCCAACATCAAAGGAGTTCATACTGGTTCCAGCTAAATCCATCCTCTCTACGACTATCGACCTTTCTCAGTCCTACAGCTTGAAATCTAATGTTGATCATAAAGTCAAGCTGAAAACCATGAGCTATTACGAGTACAACATATCAGACACCAAGTCACAGTTTATCTCTTCCAATCCTCAATCATTTGTCGTGTTTGGAGATGAATCGGTAATGAAGCTGACTGAAGCCCAAGTTCTCCGTAAGAATGCATCTTCTATAAATGCAATGTAGCCTCGCATGATTTATGGATCAGAAGCTTGGAAGACACCTTACTTTGCAGGTACACCTATGAACGGAGACACCTTAATCACGCTCAGAATGTACAGAGAAGCCTATAAAATACTACCTATCAGTATGCGAGCAGTGGACAGAGATGGAAACACCTACACTAATTTCTTTGGATATCGTTATGCTGGATATGTAAATACTGTACGAGGTACCTATTTCAATATCAAGCTAGCTATGGAGAGAAAAACATTCACTTTCTACTTTGATGGAGAACACTGTGCAAAAGATTCTGGAATCGTTGCTTACACATTCCATGGTAGCACCACAATATATTTGTGTTCGCTCTACCACTATGCTGCAGAGGTACGAGGCCCCTTTACTAAAGTAGGAACTATTATTCACGAATTGTCGCATGCGGTAGCATTCACTGAAGATATTGCCTACGGCTTAACCAATTGTCAGGCATTGGCCAGATCTCGACCTGATCTGGCAATACGCAATGCTGACAACTACAACTGTTTCTCTGAATCCTTATCTCAGTAAATTGATAAGACTATGTGCTATTGCTGTTGTTCTGTGATGTGTACCAGTATAAATTCTAATCATTATTGAAATGTGATATCAAGGTATTGTATTATATATATATATGTGTGTGTGTGTGGGTGGGATTTAATTCCACTAAGGATTGTTGGATGTTACACGTAGTATAATCTGATCAAAGTTTAATTTTAATGAATTGCATATTCTCTAAAGCCTTCCACTACTCCTCAACCAAATTTCTACAAGAATCTTTTGAATGATTTGACTATAAATTTTCTGTGCAATATAGTATATGGAACTTTATAACTAAGCTGGTATAAGTGTGTGTTGGTGGGCCAAGATCTTGTTGAAATAATGAGCATACCAATATCCAGGTCTATTGCTGCAAGGTGGCTACTATTATCTACACTCAAGATATAGTACCTGCAAATCTAAGCATCAACTTGCTTGAAGAAGGTGACCGAACATGATCAGCTTCTGTTCGCTCTTTAAATGACCCTTGCATTTATGATACAAATTTGAAAAATGTGCCTTCTTATCTTTGATATCCTTTGCTTTTGGATGTGGATTGTTAGAAATTTATGACACTGTTATCCACTGGAAGGGTTTACATGACTGACAGCTATATAATAAGGATGCTTTATAAGCCAGCCCCTGACATGATATCATACTTACCCTCTCCAGATTGTTGGGAGTTATAAAAATACAAAATCGAAGCAGCCCCAAATACTAAGTCAGAAATTTACTTGAAGTCCCTATATAGCAAGCAACCACATAATGGGACAGTGATAACATTTTTGTGAACCACACTGACCACAAACTATGATTATCAACATAGTTCTTTTTTGCATGTAATGCAGATTGCTGATAGTTAGCAATCATTGTTTTTTGGCTATAAACAGCTAAGTTATTGGAGACAAGGAAGCATGAGACAAGGAAGCGTGTAATAATGTCCACAACACAACATTTATATTTTACATATATAATTAAGTTTTCAGAGAGGGAGGAAAAGGAGGCAAAAGAGAGTCTCCAAAAGCAGCATCTATCATCAAATAAAGTTAAGTCCCCGGATATACTGAAGCTAGCTAGCCAAGGCATTACCAGCATTTAAAGGCAAAAATAGCCTTGCCTTTAGACAACTAACAGGCTAAAACTACAGTTAGATCCCATTCACAAACCTAAGAAGTCTTCTTATCTCATGACTTCCTCGTCAGAAACAAAGCCTGCTATAGCGCTAAGCTCTTCTACTCCCATTCCAAGAGTTACGACCTGTGTGGTCATCTTTTCCAAGGCTCCACGTTCACAAAAAGGTCAACCCAAGTATGAAAATAAGTCACTATCTTCTCCCCAGCTAGAATTATCTACAGGCGAGTCAAGAGTGCCGCCTGTCACTAGAAAAATGGCTTCGAGATTTCTTGTCCTAGTCTTTTTAGGTCCTCAAAATCATAAAAGATTCCGTGTTTCAGTGACGCTGTTGAGAAGCTAAACGCGCGTAACGGTATTGGGAGTACATCATCATTATGACATCATCAGAACCAAACTGCACCTTTGGTTAGCAATATCTAGGCTAGGTCTAGCAATGCAATCAAGCAAAGCAACACATGATTTAGCTAAAGCTAAGAATTTTTTGGCGAAATTCTTGTGATATAGCTAGCTAGCTATCTGACTTGACTAATGATCCTTCTACACTGGCAACCTCGAACATACACATCACCAGAACCAGTTTCTCCCCCTTCTGTTTGATCTGCATGTTCGGCATATACAAGAACCAAGCGGAAAAAGTTGACACAGTGGCTTTCTATTTGACACTTGCTAGCTGGTGCATCTTAGATCTAGTTGTTATTTCACAATAACCTGAAGAAGCCCCAACCATGTTGTCTGAGGTGTGAGTTCGGGTACTCAATTTTTGTTAGTTTTAAAAAATTTAAATATATCTAGCTAAGTACTTATTGGTCACATCTGGCCAGCTGCATTGCTAGGGCTTGAAGACTTTAACCTGTTCAGGCAGTGACATAGCAGTGAAATATTTGGACTTTTTTGGCCGAAAAATGGGACCCTACATAGTTCCATGACTTTGTGGCATGTACAAACAGACAGTTTAGCACAATGAGTTGAATTCCATCTCACGCAGCTACACCATTCCCTTCCACCCTCCGCCTTCCTCACCTCCACCCATTTGCCCCACTCCTACATACGACATTGATTATCAGTACTTTGGCTGCTTAATAGTACAGTGTCTTTTATGACGCTTGCCCATTTTATTTCATTTATTTGTTTGTTTTTTTGTTTAACCGTTGTTAAGTTTGTTTGTGGACACCTTTTTCTACCATCATCAGGTCCCCTTTCAATCCTTCCGGAGTCATTAAGGTTGTCCTCTTTTTTTGAAATTGGAATGCACGTTATTTCAACAAGTACTTTGGACACCACACACACATACACCAGTTACATAGGAAGTTCATATGTATTACACAGAAGCTTTAAAGTCGAGTCAGTCAATGTAGAGGCTTTTTTGAGAAGTAATGGAAAGTTTTACATGATATGTAAACAGTTAAAATCTGATTATGAGTAACATCAAAATATCCATAACATCTGACAAACCTTAGCGGCATTAAACCGACCCACACCATAACATTTAAAACAATAATAACAATAACAATTGATAGAACCACACACTACACAACAACAAGCACATGGTCTAATCAGATTACCGAGATAAGGATTCAGAAAAATAGTTGTAGTGGTCAGCATTGCGTATTGCAGCTCGGGTTGAGATTGTGCCACGCCTTACACCTGCTTAGGTTGTAGGCAATATCTTCAGTAAATGCCACTGCGTGCGGCAACTTGTGAATAATAGTTCCTAGTTTAGTATCGTTGCCTCATGTGTCAGGAGCAGAGCAGTAGAGTGAAAACAAATATAGTGTGGTGCTTCCGTGGAATGTGTAAGCAATGATTCCAGAATGATTTCTCCATCAAAGTAGAAAGTGAATGTTTTTCTCTCCACAGATAGTTTGATATCAAAATAGGTACCTCTTACAGTGTTCACATATCCCGATATCTAAAGAAATTAGTATAGTTGTTTTGCATCTCTGTCCACCACTCGCATACTGATAGGTAGTTATTTTTATAGACTTCTCTGTACATTCTGAGCATGGTTAAGGTGTCTCTGTTCAAAGGTATGCCTGCAAAGTACAGGATCTTGTAAGTTTCTGATCCATAAATCATTTGTGGTTTCATTGTTTTATAGAAGATGCATTTTTATGGGGAACTTCTGTTTCTGTAAGCTTCATTACAGATTCATCTCCAAACACAACAAATGATTGTGGATTGGAAGATATGGACTGTGACTTGGTGTCTGATATGTTGTACTCGTAATAACTTATCATGGTTTTCCGCATGACTTTTTGAACATTAGTTTTCAAGCTGTAGACTGAGAAAGGTCGGTTATTGTAGAGAGGGAGGATTTAGCTGGAACCAGTATGAACTCCTTTGACGTTGGAGGTGTTCGTTGGTAAAGAAGAGCACTGGATTTCCATTCTGAGTAAATTTGAATGTGTGTGAAGCCAACTCATTGAGTGGTGTGTTTCTCCTCAGAAGGTAGCAGTCTTGATCCTCAGTGCTGGTGATCACAACTTTGCATGTAATGTCCTCCCCCACTTCATGTCAACCAGAAGTAGAAATTGTTGCCATAAACGGATTGTAGCTGATGCTGCTAACAGAGATAATGGATAGAATCAGAGAAAACCACATTTTTCATGGCATTTTACCTGATGAATCACATCTGACAATCCTCTCTCCCTCTCACTCTCAAACTGGTGATACAGTATATGCCTAACATTTCACTAAGCAGTTGTAAAATTGATATGACCATGTATGGCAATAGCTCTGACTGACATAATACACAGCCAGCTAAGGTGTTCAGTGTTTGAACAAACATGGTAGAAAATAAGCTCGTCACATTATTAGATGAGCTGTCACAAGTGTCACATGTGAGTAGAGTAAAGAGCATGCACATGCACATGTGTATGCACTGCAAGCACTTTAATTATGAACCACCATGGCTGTGGTTTGCTGTCAGGTGCGAGTTGGAGATGAATAGTGTGATATAAATTGAGAAGAAAAAGAACATTTGTAATTGTCATTTGTTGCGCACCTATTTTGGTGTTCTTGCATACAGCCAGAATCCAGTGATTGTTATCCATTGCCAATGTTGCATGCAAAGCCTGTACTAGTGTGTAAATGTGTGTGTGTGTGTGTTTGTGTGTGTAGGTGGGTAGGTTGGTGGGTGCGTGTTGTTTGTGTGCATGTCTATGGTGTGTGTGAGTTTGTGTGCATGTATGTGTGTCTGAAGCTGTATGTGTATGTGTGTGCATGTGCATGTGTGTGTGTGAACGTGTGTGTGGTGTGTGCATAATTTTGTGTGCATGTGTGTGTGTGTGCATGTTTGGGTGCATCTGTATGTGTGTGGTGTGTTCGTACATAATTTGTGTACATGTGTGGTGTGTGTGTGCATATTTGTGTGCTTATGTGTGTGTGATGTGTGTGTGTGTGCATAATTGTGAGCATGTGTGTGTGTGTGTGGTTGTGAATATGTGTGTATTTGTGTGTGTGTGTTTATGTGTGTTTGTGTGCATGCATGCATCAGCCTTATCCTTAACCTAGAAATAGCCGTGGGTCTAGCATCCCTAGAAATATATACCTCAAAACTGTCAGCACATGGCTTGAGGTGTTGTGAAAACCATTGGTAGTGCAAGACCAGCAGTCACCACAGATGGCAATATGTGAACATCAAGAGTGAGTTTGAACCTGCAATTAGTGACAAATTTTAGAGAAGTCACATTTTTCAGGACTAAATAGTTTACAAGTTCAAATTAAGAATTATTTTCAGGTAAAGATGAACCTTACCATATTTGTCAATAGAATATTGCAGGCACACTGCACAGCTGCTGTAGCAAGTGATAGTAAGACTACGTGTTAGACCAATACACTAGTAAATGATAGCTCACCTACAATATTTGACTAACACTTCATTTGAATTTACAGAAGATAACGATTAATGTTAATTCTGTCTCTCATTGCACAGCTTCAAATTCACTCTTCATCTTCAGATATTGTCATCAGTGGGGATGGCTGGTTTTGCTCACACCAAAGGGTTTTGTGAAACTTTCACAAGACCGGTCCTGTGATGAGAGTTTTGGGATATTTCTGGAGCTAAGATAAGGCAGATGCATGCATACACATTAATGCATGCATGCACTCAAGCACACCCACCCACACATAGGAGAGAAAAACATTCACTTTCTACTTTGATGGAGAACACTGTGCAAAAGATTCTGGAATCGTTGCTTACACATTCCACGGAAGCACCACAATATATTTGTGTTCGCTCTACCGCTATGCTGCAGAGGAACGAGGCCCCTTTACTAAAGTAGGAACTATTATTCACGAATTGTCGCATGCGGTAGCATTCACTGAAGATATTGTCTACGGCTTAACCAATTGTGAGGCATTAGCCAGATCTCGACCCGATCTGGCAATACGCAATGCTGACAACTACAACTGTTTCTCTGAATCCTTATCTCAGTAAATTGATAAGACTATGTGCTATTGCTGTTGTTCTGTGATGTGTACCAGTATAAATTCTAATCATTATTGAAATGTGATAGCAAAGTAGAGCATTGTATATATGAAGGGCTCAGAACCAGAGTCATGTAACCCACAAAAAAATTCCATTTTTTACTTGATTACTGTTGTACACATCAGTATAATAATAAGTACCCTGTTTTGGTAGTGATTGTGTAAACTGTTGCAGTGTTATTACCAAAAAGAAATTACCCCTCACAGGAAGTGGCTGAACTTCTTGTGCCAAAGTGATGTAACCCTCAAGTCATGTGATACAATTGTACAGTGCTAATACTATAGACTACTGGTACAGACTTTTTTTAACTTGTTAGCTATGAGTTCTCCTGGTCCTTTATCTGCTACTGGCACAGAAAGCCTTTTAGAGACATCTATGTCGGAGAGGACCAAGAGGAAGTGTTTCAGAAACAGTGGTCAGGAGTATGTGAATGCTTCTCAAAAGAAAATAGTGATAGTCTTACTCCAGTGTTGTCCTGACTTTCCTTTCACCAAAATTGACCACAATTTTATGTTATCAGGACACTAATTTTTGCCTAATGATAGAGATTTTGGCAGCATAGAGACAGCAAGGAGAAAATAGCAGCATTTATATGTGCCACATCACTGGTATAGCTTGATTCGTACTGCACGACAAAACAATCATTTCACTTTGTGTATAATGGAAGGGAAGGACTTTGTTTCTCTTGATGGACTCAAGAAGTGCATCATGAATCGGGAAAAAACTACATGTGATAACAAAGAAAAAATTAATTGATTCAAGTTCAGAAAGATTAGCCCATGCAGTTTCATTTTCGATACTCTCATAATGACATTGAACCATGGAAAGTTGTTGATATCATGAAAAAGACAAAAGGACAGCCTGTTAGCTTTATCAATACTCCCTTTCCACAACTCTACCCTAATGGCAGGATGGTGAATAAGAAGAAAGTGGATGACCTAATGGTTGTACTACAGTTTGTCCCACCAGTATATCATGATTTCTATAAGAAACTTCAATCTGGTGAGGCAGCAAGCGAGTCTGACTAATGTTAAATCGTACGCTAAATGACAAACAGCTAAAAAATAAGTTGTTGTTTCTTTTTTGTGCCCAATAGTTTTTGTTAGACATACTTAAAGTTCTATCATATTTGGATATCATAAATATGACCTACGATTTTATTACGAACCATGAACTTTGACAGCTTGTATCATAAAAGTAAGGTTGTGCGGGTTACATGACTCTGGTTCTAGGCCCTTCATATATATGTTTGGGTGGGATTGATGCCACTAAGGATTGTTGGATGTTACACGTATTATAATCTGATCAAAGTTTGAATTGCGTATTCTCTAAAACCTTCCACTACTCCTCAACTGAACTTCTACAAGAATCTCTTTAATGATTTGACTATAAATTTTCTCTGCAATATAGATATATGGACTACTTTATAACTAACATAGCTGGTATAAGTGTGTGTGGGTGGGCAAAGACCGAGTTGAAATAATGAGCATACCAATATCCAGGTCTATTGCTAAGGTAGCTATTATCTACCATTCAAGATATAGTACCTGCAAATCTAGCATCAACTTGCTTGAAGAAGGTGACCAAACATGATCGGCTTCTGTTCGCTCTTTAAATGACCCATGCATTTATGATACGAAATTGAAAAATGTGCCATCTTATCTTTGATATCCATTGCTGTATATTGCTTCTGGATGTGGATTGTTGAAATTTATGACACTATTAACCACTGGAAGGGTTTAGTACTGCGCACATGACTGAGAGCTAATAGGATGCTTTATAAGCCATGATATCATACTTACCCTCTCCAGATTGTTGGGAGTTATAAAAATACAAAATCGAAGAAGCTCCAGTTAATCATTAATACTAAGTCAGAAATTTACTTTAAGTCCCTAGAAAGCAACCATATAATGGGACAGTGATAAAAAAAAATTGTGAGCCCACACTGACCACAAACTATGATTACCAACATAGTTCTTTTTGCATATAATGCAGATTGCTTACAGCAATCATATTTTTTTAGCGCCAAGGTATTGGAGACAAGGAAGCATGTATAATAATGTCCACAACACAACATTTATATTTTTACATATATAATTAAGTTTTCAGAGATGGAGGAAACGGAGGCAAAAGAGAGATTAGTTCTCCAAAAGCAGCATCTATCAAATAGAGTTAAGTTCCAGGATATACGAAGCTAGCTAGCCAAGGCATTACCAGCGATTAATGGCCATAGCCTTTAGAAAACTAACAGGCTAATACTACAGTTAGATCCCATTCACAAACCTAAGAAGTCTTCTTATCTCATGACTTCCTCGTCAGAAACAAAGACTGCTATAGCGCGAAGCTCCATACGACTGTTGTGGTCATCTTTTCCAAGGCTCCACGTTCACAAAAAGGTCAACCCAAGTATGAAAATAAGTGACTATCTTCTCCCCCACTAGAGTTATCTACAGGCAAGTCAAGAGTGCTGCCTGTCACTAGAAAAATGGCTTCTGCGAGATTTCTTGTTACCTAGTCATTTTTAGGTACTCAAAATTGTAAAGGATTCCGTGTTTCAATATTTTTTAGTGACACGATTGAGAAGCTAAACTGAGAGCGCCGAAACAGTATTAGGAACACATCATCATTATTACATCATCAGAACCAAACTACACCTTTGGTTAGCATCTAGGCTAGGTCTAGCAATGCAATCTAGCAATGTAACACCTGATTTAGCTAAAGCTAAGAATTCTTTTGCAAAATTCTTATAATATAGCTCCCTAGCTATCTGACTTGACTAATGATCCTTCTACACTGGCAAAATGGAACATACACATAAATAGAACCAGTTTCTCCCCCTACTGTTTGACTGCATGTTCGGCATATATAAGAACCAAGTGAAAAAAGTTGTTATTCATGGCTCATGCACACGTCATGTGGCTTTCTATTTGACACTTGCTAGCTGGTGCATCTTACATCCAGTTGTTATTTCACTATCACCTGAAAAAGCCCCAAGCATGTTAAGAAGTGTGGGGTGTTTGGAGTATGTAATGACTGCACTAACGTTCAAGTAAACTACCTCATAAATGAAGAAGAAAACCCTGGAAAGGGTGCTGATTGTGTTATTAGTCTTGTGCACCATTACTTGGAGAATTATGGTTCTGGAGCGTCTGATGTCCTCCTTTAAACAGATAATTGTGTCGGACAGAACAAAAACAATTGTACCATGCAATACCTTGTCTGGCGCACCATGACAAAACGAGATTTAAGTGTTGAATTATCGTTCATGCTGACTGGTCATACTAAGTTTTCTCCTGATCGTTTTTTTGGCTTGTTCAAGAAACTCTACAGGCATTTTTCTGTTGATACAATCCAAGAAATTGCTACATTGGTAAAGCAATCTTCATTGAAGGGACAAAACATTCCTCAGCTGATATGCGACTCCAATGGACATCGCCTGGTTCACTTTTACAACTGGACATCATTCCTCAGTCAGTTTTTAAACAAATTCCAAATGTAACATCCTTCCACAACTTCAAAGCAGCTCATGATTTTTATGGGGAGATTCGCCTGAAAGAATATTCTGACAGTGCAGAGCAATGGCTACCAATTCTAAAACCGGGAATCAGTCTGATAAATCTTGATTCGATGCCTACTGAAAAAACAATACCTGGCTTGGATTTGAAACGGCAGTGGTATTTGTTTGAGCAAATACGCCCTCACTGCAAGACCAATTTGTCAAAAGATTTAACTTGCCCTCGGCCAAGTGCTCCCAAGAATTCAGATCTGATTCCTCATAATTCTGACGATAAAGTTGGAGAAAATCAACCATGTTAAAAAAAGAGACGCATAGTAACATGTGGTGTTTGCAAACAACAAGGACATACAAAGCGCACATGCCCAAGTACAAGAAATTATTTATATTTCCTGTCTATGAGGAAGTAAACAGGAAGTACGTTTTTTAACCATAACTCTATAATTATGTACAATATGAAAATGAAACCTTTACCACATGTTTTATAATGCATCAGTGCACCATTTCTGAGTATGAACTAAAAACTTCACATTTAGCCCAAATCGTCCCTTTTCCTGTGGACTGTCACATATTATGTTTTAACTGAAGCTTTCTCTGTTAATTATTGTCACAAGAGGCAAAGTTCTGTGGAAACAAACTGAACATTTGATGGGACAAAACTCACTTTCTTGCTGACTCAGCTCAATATTTCATGTGTAGCTCCTAAAAACTTCACAGCAAACAAAGGAGGATATCAAAAGCATGCAAGCAGGTAATTCCAAACCAACGATGCTCTCAACATCAAGGAGTCAGTCAAAGTCAATATTTATGCAAATCAGAGGCGGAACATTTTGAAACATTTTGTCATCATTGTGAAAGAGTAACAGTTCTGGGGTAGAGGAAAACAGAATGGGTTTGTAGCTGGTAATCCAATTAAAACTTCCCCAAAATGGGTAGTAGTGACCATGGCTATGGAAGGAAAACAAAATCCTATGGAAGTTGACACTGGAGCTGGTGTGTCAATTATTCTATTGTCAAATGGAAGTTATATTTTCCAGACACCCTAAAACTCTGAGATCCAGATAAAAATTTACACAAAAAAGAATCTATCTGTTCTGGTTCAGCATGATGTCACTGTGGAGTATGGTAACCAAGTGTAGAAACTGACAGTAAATGAGGTCGATGGAGACCCGAGTCCATTAGGCAGGGATTGTTTCAGCCAATTATGTCTCAAATCGGTCTCAAATTTTCATAATGCAGAGTTCCTCGCTGGAAGACCTGATGTTGAGGTGAGTTAGGAACTTTCCTTGCATCTGAAGGACTCACCTCAGCCAAAGTTTTTCCTACCAATGCTGACAACTACAACTATTTTTCTCAGTCTTTATCTCAGTGATCCTAAAATCTCGTTGAGTTTTTGGGCCCGTCATATTTTTCCTGCTCTCACATCTGGAATATTTTAAACGATCTTGTTAGTGGCAGATATGTGAAATAACTGTTAATCTATGGTGATGCTAGTAATTAAAATGTTAAGGAATTTTAGGAAACAACGAAAAGCCAATAACATTGTCACATTCAGAAGAAGTGCCATAATTATTTGGTCATTCTGCCATCTCCTATTTAGATTGTCCTGATGCCTGCCACCAGGAAGGAAGAGTAAAACAGTATCACCCACTTTGGGAAATGTTTGACGTTGAGTCAGTCTCAGATTATTCCAGTCTCGTATTACCAAAGTTTGACGGTGCACTTGAGGACAAGCATTCATACAAGTATTCACACCACATGCCGACATGTGCCAGTCTGAGTTTATCCTTGTCAATGCTTAGCTTTTGACAGCATTCTGTGAATCTGTGTTACATTTGTGCTTCTCGGTCAGTGTGTTTGGATTAATAATTATGCTCAAGGTTTGTGAATGATTTCTTTGTCAATTTGAGTTGTGAGATGTAATAATAAATAAGCCTTGCAATAAGCCACCATAAAGCAAGGGAGGGGGTGGACACAAGACAGGAAAGGGGAAGGGCAGACACAAGACACACACCAGGGTGTCAGAGGATATTCTGTCCCCCCCCCCCCCCCTCGAGATAATATATCCCACCCAGACTGACAAAAAACCTAGGAGATATAGTCTCCCACCCCCAGGATCTGTTGTCCTGTGATACCGGTGTGGCGGAGTTTATAGAATAGAATTGCCCTCATGCTGAAATAGTATGGCTGAAGCTGGGAAAACAGAGTGGTGGAAGAAGGTAGTCAATGGAGAGTTACCACACTATAATTGAATATGCCTGTAGCATTATGAGTTCTGTAAATGACTATGAACAACATAGTAAAATTATAGCACACACATCCAAATAGTTGAGCATCAGCAAGTGGCTCTATAATAATTTATGCTGAGGGGGGTGGGGGGGCAGGGAAAGCTGAACTCGGGGTTTTTTTAAGTGATACGAGGACATTTGGGATGGAATAAAATTATGGAGAGAATTTGTAGTCGATTTTATTGGGTTTCTATGACTTCAGACATTCATGAATACATCAGAAGTGATATTTGTCAGAGATGCAATGATGCAAAATTCGTCAAAGCCAATACTGCCTAGACCCGATTCCTGTAAAACCTGAAGTATGGCAAGAGGTACATCACATGCACTGAAATTGTAGTGTTTAACTGACACAATGAAGTTACTATGATATTTTGAGATTGGTATTGACTTAATTGGCCCACTTCCAGTTACCCTGAATGGCTACCGATACATTATTACTCTTGTGGATTATTTTTTCTTTGAGTGGCCAGAAGAAAGCCGAAGGATAACTGGCCAGAAATACTGGCCAGTTTTTTGTTTTAAGTGACATGTTATATAAATATACAAATTATGTATGAACAAGTTCATATTGAAAGCCATTCATTTTAGATTTGTGTGTCTAAAATCATTTATTTCCTATTAAGGATGGGAGTTTGTTTAGAAAGTGAATCCAAGTCTTTTTCAATTAATAAGGTTCATCACAAAGTGACTTCTGCTTATCACACTCAGAGTAACAGTGTCGTAAAGTATTTCAATCAAAGTTTGCAAAGAGCATTACTAAAGCAAGTAAATTGTGATCAAAATGATTGGGATCAACACATTGATGGAATTTTATTTGCATATTGCACTTCAGTGCAGAAATCTACAAAATTTGGTCCATTTGAAATAATGTTCTGCAGGTGTGAGGCAATAATTACAAGTCATTTATTATTTTAGTTTTCATTGTTACATTAGCCAGTGCTTCCTATTGAAGTTGAAGACGAAAGGTCACAAGAAGAAACTGATGGGTCTGATGATACTAGTCCAACAAGTACCATTGCATTGATGAACTCAATTAGAAATAGCATCCATTATGCAGCTAAATCCATTATTGATCTGGTACAGATATGGATTATGATTAGAGGTTCTGCAATAAAGGTAGTTATATATTTTATAATATTGAATTTATGTAGAGTTATAAAATACGGTCATTTCATTGTATATAGGTCCTGAAATGCAGTACAAAGGTATTGTTTAGAAACTCCCAAAGGGACAGCTGTAAAGGTGAAAAGTTTGAGAAGAGATGGTTAGGGCCATATGTGATCAAGGAACATCTTGGTAAAGAGGAAGCTTGCCAATTCATCATCTGGGTGTGTGCTTAAAGGCAGTCAACATTTATCTCCTGAAAGAATATTTTGATGCCAACTTGTTTCAAATCACTTTTCTGAATCTACAACTACTCAGAACTCTTCTTCTAGCTCAAAGTGTGATGGTGATAGTCTATCATTCATGACTCTTCAACATATGAAAGCTCGACATCACCACTTCCTCCACTTTTGCCACACTCAAAGCAACTGCAGTCAATGGTATGTCAATTCCATTTCTGCATGCATGTTAATAAAACAGCAGTCTACATATGTGTAGGCACCTCATCCTTTTTGATACTTCAAACCATATCCAGCACTTTGCAGACTCTGTATTCACCAATGAACTTCTGATTGTCCTTCCCTCCTCTCCGTGCTCAGGCCTTGCTCCTTCTACTTTAAAACAGTCACTTTCCTCAGGACAGTTCTAACTCCACACAAGCCCTACCATTACCATCTGTCAAACACCTTAATTGCTTTCTCACACTTTAGCTATGCATTGTTCTTCTGTTTCTCTCCAAGTCTCTGCCACACTTCACTAGAACCTCTTTCCCTTGCTTTTTTCTGGAATCTTGATCATAGAACATTAACTTATTATAGTATATCATGCTCATAATCAGACTTTGGATATTGAGTTCATTATTCATAGGAAGAAGAAAAAAAGCTAAATAGTGTCATCTCCCCAGTATACCAATATATATCATCATATACACAATATTTTTCTTTTGCCAACGTCTGATTTTTGTTTTATATATAAATATGTGGCTAACTATGATTGTTTCTTCGCTATCAATGACAAAAATAATAATGATCTAAAATATAATGCACACCGCCGCAACAACAACAGTAACAAATAAATACTTGGATAAGGACTCTGAGAAATAAACATAGTTGTCAGCATTGAATATGGCCTCACGTGGGGCCAGTTTAATAGAGTTATTCATATAGACAAAATCATCAGTAGAAGCGGCTGCATGCGATAACTCATGCAGAACAGTTCCAAATTTAGTATCATAGCCTTCTATGTCTGGCTGTTGACGATACAAATCACAGAAATACAGAGTTGTGCACCTGAAGCAGGTATAAGCGATGATATATTCATATTTATTGCAAAGATCACCATCAAAGTAGAAAATGTACCTTCTCGTCTCCATAGATTTATTGACTTTGGAATAATTCCATCGTACCAATGAATCGATAAAGGCGAAAACCAAAGTATTTATCAACTTACTGTACACGCTTGCTCTACTTTTGACTACGTTTTTTAAGTAGCATTGTATACCTTGATGGCAGTTGTTTTGTCATCAGATGTAGGTGTACCTCTGAATGACGGTGTCACGTAATCTCCTAGTTTGGAAATAACACGAGAGCCCATGAGCTTTACATCATCACGAATAACTTGTGCTTTGGTTGGTTTCGTTGCCCTATTTCCAAAGACTTTAAATGATTTGTTCATTTGAAGAGATAATCTGAGACTTCCTGTCTGATATGTTGCATAGGTAATAAGTTATCATGGATCTCATTATGACCTTATACTCAGCATTAACTTTAAAACTGTAACACTGAGAAAGATCGATTGATGTAGAGATTGAAGATTTTGCCCGAACCAGTACGAACTCCTTTGAAGTTGGAGGTGTTCGTTGGTAGAGAAAACCATCATAGGGCAGTGGTTTTCCATCCCGAGTTATTTTGAAAGTGTATGAAGCAAGCTCATCGAGTGGTGTGTTTCGCTTCAGGAGGTAATAGTATCGAGCCTCAGTGTTGGTGATCACCACTTCACACGTAATGTCCTTACCCACTTCATATTGACCAGAAGTGGATATTATTGCCGTAAACAGTTTGCAGCTGCCACTGGTAACAGTGATAATGGATAAAAGGAAAAAAGCCACATTTTTCTTCAATTATTGACATTAGCATCCAAATGTTCTCTCTACACAATATACTGTGGCACTACCAGTTAGCAGTATAAAGCCAAGAAGAAGCTTTCCAATTGAGCTTCACATGTTTGACTACAAATGGTGTGGTAGAGCAATCATTGTATGCAACAGGTACATCATGTTTTTCAATAAGTCTGTCAGGAGTCATGACAAAGTACAAACGGGTGTGATTTTCATCATCTAAAGGTAATGGCAATCAAATTTCTGGAGCTGCATATACTTATGGCCTGCCACATAATGACATAATATTTGGACAAATGAAATGAGCAACAAAAATTTGAATGCATTTTCCCTGAATTTTTGGGCAAATATAGTTTGCCCTGACAAAATATAAAAAGGACATGGGAATTGTCACATAGATAACAAAAGCCTGTCATAGAGGAGCACAACATGTAGTAAATCTTACATGGTGGTAAAATTGCCTCCAGGTTCTAAAATGCAAAAACCACCTGTAAGAGTAGGTGTATAGATATACCCAGGGTTACCAAGACAACAAAAGGGAATAGTGCAATATATTGATAACAGATCATACACTGTTGTTAAACAGTGTAGACTGTATAATGCATTGCCATGACAGGCCCATTTTTTAATGCTGAATCAAGAAATGGGTTCGTTTTTCTACAGTTTGGAATCTTCTAGTGGTAAAACTTATGGCCTGGAGGTGATTGTTGGTAAAGAAGACCATCATAGAGCACTTGATTTCCATTCTGAGTAAATTTGAATGTGTGTGAAGCCAGTGGTGTGTTTCTCGTCAGAAGGTAATAGTCTCGATCCTCAGTGCTGGTGATCACAACTTTGCATGTAATGTCCTCCCCCACTTCATGTCAACCAGAAGTAAAAATTGTTGCCATAAACGGCTTGCAGCTGATGCTGCCAACAGAGATCATGGATAGAATCAGAGGAAGCCACATTTTTCATGGCGTTTTACCTGATGAATCACATCTGACAATCCTCTCTCACTCTCACTCTTTATCCGATTATACGTGGTATTAATTAATTCAATTGTCCCAGAACCTTTTTCGTGTGACCTTATGGTGTGGTGTGTACTAAAAACGTGCTTGATCTTTGTCTTGAGGGCTTTCCAGCCTTAGCGGTATATTGCCTGAAGAGAAAGCGGGTCCTTGGCTACCTGATTACAAAAGAAGTTAGTCTTGCAAGCTTTAGTGCCCGCTGTGGATAACAAATTTCGAGGAATAATCGAGCGTTCAGCTAAAGATCGGAGTTCTTTGATTCTTCAGAAACTTTCGATGGCGTGTCCAGCTATACTTGGCTGAGCCTTGGAAGATCCTGGACAGAAGATGACCCCACATGCTAGCAATGGAGAAAGAAAGGTACGCTATAAATAATATTTATATTTGGCAACGCGTAGCTGCTAGCTTACCTAAGCTGAACTCTAGGTATGATACTGAGTTTTGTACGTGCATCCATAGGTTCTTTGTGTATCAAGTCTCAATACAATGTCCTACTAACCTACCATCACCCCCATGGGTGGGCATGAAAAGAGAGCAGCGGAGCTGAAACAAGAAACCCTAACCCCCTAACTATGAAGCAACTTGAATTTGCCACTTTCTCACAGGTATTTCATATCATTCTATATGAATACAAAGTAGTACATTGGTACATGGGAGAGAGAAGGTTATATTATTCCAATAACAGGACTATAACCAATAACAGTACTATAATTTGTTTTTGTGCCACAATAGGTCATGGGTGTTCGCAATTCCAGCTTGGCATAGCCATATGCCACATTCCTGGCAGTACCACTGGCTGTCCGATCTCTTCTGTTGCTGGTAGGTATAAGTGCAACGTCCTCGACTGCGCTTCCCAGATATTGCATGGTTCTTTATTGGGAAGTGGAGGAAAGAAAGACTCTTGATAATAGAGCCACACCCAGCTCTGCGTTGGCTAGAATAACTTCCGATTATCTCCTTGGCCAGCTGAATCCTGAACTTCTTGATCCAAGTTCACTTCTGCTTCCTGACCATCTTTGTGCAGATTGAAGGCATTTGTTATGGCCACATCGATCAGAAAGTAAAATACGTATTTGTAGGACTTTCTGCTTTTCACCCTGCACCTTTAATATCCTCTGATCTGATCCGCTTTGTCCACACCTCCCATGTATTTATTGTAGGCTGTATAGCTAAGGAACAGCTTATTTCCTCTCTGCTGCCATTGTTTATATGCCGAATGACTGAGGTGACACTCTTAGGGTCGCTGTTGGTATACATAAGCATGACGATTTTTCGGTCCTGCCATGCATTTGCACACACTTTTCCACATTGAGTGGTTAGTGACTGGCCCATAAAAATGTTTAGAAGTTCAAATAATGATTATCTCATAGTAACATGAACTGATATACAACCCAAATATACAACCCAAAATGTTTGTGGCGTTATACTAACTTGTGTTTATCTAGTGCACATTTTACCTTTTCTTGAATTTGGCTTTCTTCAGCTCCTCGGGGAAACCACGCCTGTCTTTCCTGGCAGTCCCACATCAATAAATCCCTCTCCTCTCCAAATCAACCAACAGACTATGGGAGCTGTCAAAGTACACGTGTTGCCACTTGCCCTGTAGGTCCTCAGTTAGGCCCTTGACTACTCTTGCCCACAAGTGGTGCTCAACTGCACCTTTCTTTTTCCCTGTGTATATCTCGAACTGTGTGAAAAAATGTTTCGGCTATCAGACCTAACCCACACCTTGATTCTTCTTTTGATTGGTTTCATTGGCATGTATTGCTTCAGGGATGAATGACCTTGAAAGTTGATCATGGCCTCATCGATTGCAATCTCGCAGTTCGGCCTGTATATTGATGAAAATTTGTGTTGAAAATGGCTGACAAGAGGTCGGATTTTCCCCAGCCTGTCATTTTCACTGCCCCTTGGGGAAAGTGTACAATTGTCTACAAAATGTAGAAATCTTGTAATAATAGTCCTGTACCTATCCCTGGATATTCTTTGGGATATAGGTTTATAGTTGTGGATGGGGTCCCTCTTCCAATAGTCGTCTGTGGATGGCTGGTGGTTAATTCCCATTAGAATGCTGAAGCCTATGAATGCTCGTATGTCATCCTCGGTAATTTCTTTCGAAGAAACATAGGCTTCAGCACCCATGACTTCTTCAGCATACTTGTTTGTCTGATTCACTATCTCTTACACTATGTTAGGTGTTTTAAAAAAAGTTCAAATACCTCCAGTGGTGATTCCGGTATAGGTCCTACGGAATATGTGAATGGATAAATTGTAGGTTTGGTGACCAAACTGGAGGCAATGTCTGTGTGGAAGAGACAGTGGATGGCAAAGCTGAGGAGGTGGCAGTGGAAGCAATGAAAGAGGGTGATGGTTGGATTTGTTGTTGAGTCTGAGTTGGGGCTGGGGTGTGTAAGTAGGTGTGGTTGATACTGATGTTGGTTGAGGCATGGGTGTGGTCAATTCTGTTGTAGGTTGAGGCTGGAGTATGGAAGTCAGTGTGGTCAATACTGATGTAGTTTGAGGCTGGGGTGTGGTCAATACTAAGCAACCACGGAGTCTATTACTGAGATGGGTGTGGTAAAAGCAGCATTAAATTGTACTTGGGTCGATGGGTTGGGTAAAGGTGTCGTGTGTAATGCGGCAGGTATCGCGAAGGAATGAGCATCTTCCCTAAATATATTTTATTATAATAATTATTATTCAACATTTGTTCACTAAAATTTCCTTACCTTCCTGCAGGCCTTCAAATTCCTCAACACTTCCATCTGCAAATGGCTCATCCAAATCCCCATCTGCACCAATGCCTTGAGGACCTCCTTACAAAGAGAAACATTGTCTTTTTGCCATTATATTTTTAATATGTATAAGTCACAATTTTTCAAGATGTTATAGTAAGTGCTATATAGTGCTATATAATAAAGGCACTATCATGAACTTACAGTATTATAGAGCGGTATCGCAGCAATGGATCCTTCGTAAAGAGTTAGACAGCTAGCCGTTCGCGCGAATAAAAAGGATGACGCCATTTGGCGTCAACCGCCGTTCTGAGCAATTGGCGTCTATCGCGTTCGGTTATAAAAACTGGCTAATATTTCACTAAGGAGTTGTAAAATTGATATGGCAATAGCTATGACTGACACAAGAAGCTAAGGTGTTCAGTGTCTTTATGACCCATCATGGCTGTGGTTTGCTGTCAGGTGCGAGATGAAGACATTATACTAACTGGCTAATATTTCACTAAGCAGTTGTAAAATTGATATGAAAATAGCTCTGACTGACATAATACACAAGAAGCTAAGGTGTTTGGTGTCTCAACAAACATGGTCGAAAATAAGCTCGTCACATATCAGATGAGCTGTAACAGGTGCCACATGTGAGTAGAGTAGAGAGCATGCACATGCACATGTGTATGCACTGCAAGCACTTTTCATGGCTGTGGTTTGCTGTCAAGTGTTAGATAAAGTGGAATAGTGTGATATAACAGTGAGAAGGAAAAACACTTATTTTTGAATTGTCATTTGTTGTGTACCCATTTTGGTGTTCTTGCATACAGCCAGAATCCAGTGATTGTTATCCATTGCCAATGTTGCATGCAAAGCCTCTACTTGTGTGTGTATGTGTGTGTGGGTGTGTGTGTGTGGTTCATGTGCATGTGTATGCTGTGTGTGAGTTTGTGTGCATGTATGTGTGTCTGAAGCTGTATGTGTATGTGTGTGCATGTGTGTGTGGTGTGTGCGTGTGCATGTTTGGGTGCATCTGTATGTGTGTGGTGTGTTCGTACATAATTTGTGTGTATATGTGTGGTGTGTGTGTGCATATTTGTGTGTGTATGTGTGATGGCTCATAATTAAAATGCTTGCCGTGTGTACACATGTGCATGTGCGTGCTCTCTACTCTACTCACATGTGGCATTTGTGACAGCTCATCTGATAATGTGACGACCTTATTTTCTACCATGTTTTCTCAAACACTGAACACCTTAGCTGGCTGTGTATTATGTCAGTCAGAGCTATTGCCATACATGGTCATATCAACTTTACAACTGCTTAGTGAAATATTAGGCATACATCACCTGTTAGTATATATAAAGAGTGAGAGGGAGAGAGGATTGGCAGATGCAAAATCAAATATTCATCACATAAAACATCTAGAAAAATGTGGCTTCCTGTGATTCTAATCATTATCACTGTTAGCAGTGTCAGCTGTGAGCCATTTATGGCTACAATTTTTACTTCTACTCGATACGAAGTGGGAGAGGACATTACATGCAAAGTCGTCATCACCAATACCAATGATCGAGACTACTACCTTTCGACGAGAAACACACCACTCGATGAGCTGGCTGCACACGCTTTCGAAATTACTCAGAATGGAAATCCAGTACACTATGATGGTCTTCTCTACCAACGAACACCTCCAACATTAAAGGAGTTCATACTGGTTCCAGCTAAATCCTCCCTCTCTACGACTATCGACCTTTCTCAGTCCTACAGCTTGAAAACTAATGTTGATCATAAAGTCATGCTGAAAACCATGATAAGCTATTACGAGTACAACATATCAGACACCAAGTCACAGTTTATCTCTTCCAATCCTCAATCATTTGTCGTGTTTGGAGATGAATCTGTAATGAAGCTTACAGAAGCACACATTCTCCGTAAGAATGTATCTTCTATAAAAGCAATGAAGCCTCGCATGATTTATGGATCAGAAGCTTGGGAGACACCTGGTACACCTATGAACGGAGACACCTTAATCACACTGAGAATGTACAGAGAAGCCTATAAAAAACTACCTATCAGTATGCGAGCAGTGGACAGAGATGGAAACACCTACACTAATTTCTTTGGATATCGTTATGCTGGATATGTAAATACTGTACGAGGTACCTACTTCAATATCAAGCTAGCTATGGAGATAAAAACATTCACTTTCTACTTTGATGGAGAACACTGTGCAAAAGATTCTGGAATCATTGCTTACACATTCCACGGAAGCACCACAATATATTTGTGTTCACTCTACCGCTATGCTGCAGACATACGAGGCCCCTTTACTAAAGTAGGAACTATTATTCACGAATTGTCGCATGCGGTAGCATTCATTGAAGATATTGCCTACGGCTTAACCAATTGTCAGGCATTAGGCACATCTCTACCCGATCTGGCAATACGCAATGCTGACAAATGTTTCTCTGAATCCTTATCTCAGTAAATTGATAAGACTATGTGCTATTGCTGTTGTTCTGTGATGTGTACCAGTATATATTCTAATCAACATTGAAATGTGATAGCAAGGTAGAGCATTGTATATATATATATGTTTGGGGGGGTTGATGCCGCTAAGGATTGTTGGATGTTGCATGTATTATAATCTGATCAGTGTTTCATTTTAATGAATTGCATATTTTCTAAAACCTTCCACTACTCCTCAACTTCTACAAGAATCTTTTGACTGATTTGACTATAAATATCTGTGCAATATAGTATATGGACTGCTTTATAACTAAGCTGGTATAAGTGTGTGTCACTGTGGGTGGGCAAAGACCTTGTTGAAATAATGAGCATTAGAAATTCAGGTCTATTGCTGCTACTATTATCTACCACTCAAGATATAGTACCTGCAAATCTAAGCATCAATTTGCTTTAAGTAGGTGGCCGAACATGATCTTCTGTTCGCTCTTTAACACTCTCACCGCCATAAGCGCCTACAGGCGCGAACTCGACATCGCTCGCATACGGGAACGAGATTCAGATTAAATCTTTTTACCAGGGGGTGCACGAAGGATAACTCTACTAAACCAGGGATTCTCAACCGTTCCTCCATCATTTACCCCCTCAGCCAGATGTATTTCAGCCAGATGTATTTCAACATTTACCCCCTTACTCCCATACAAAAAATGCATAGCCATCATAAAGGCACAGAAAAGTAAGAAACACATTTTATTATCTAGGTTTTGCATAAAATATAGTAATATATTTTGATAAAGAAAGAAATTATTATATAGTCCATTCGTATCACAAAAAAAAAATCAAACAGAAAACCAGAAGCATTATCAGTGGGAACACTGCTGATTCATTGAATCGACCAGTTTATTTATTCGAGGAGCTGTTGATGACAACGCTACTCTCATATCGTCATCAATTTTCATGCGCTTCTTGGCGTTTGTCTTCATTGCTACTAAATTTGAGAACCCTGATTCACATAAGTATTAGTGACAAAAGGAAGAAACACTTGGAAGGCACGCTGAGTAAGAAGTGGGAATGAAACTGTGAGTTTTATCCAAAAATCAACACCAACCTTTTCAAATTCTTCTCTAAGATTAGCAGAGGATTGAAGATCAATCAGCTCATCTTTTGCTGGGTCGTCATCTTTCGTTTCTGACAGTTCAGTAGTAAAAGGTCTTATTATCCATCTCTCTGTAGGAATCATGTCTTTTGAAAAGTAGCCAGTGAAGTTTTCCTTCAAGATTTTCAAATGATCTGTGATGTCTTCATTTATCTCAGGTAACACACTTGGTCTTCCACTAATGACCTCATCCATGTTTGTAAAATTTGCCAAGTTACTTTGATGAACTCTTCGTGCCCATAAGTCCATGTTTGCATGCAATGCTGTTATCTTTTCACTTGCTTCAACAATGGTTACTGATGTTCCCTGGAGTTGTTTGTTGACTTGGTTAAGATGGGTAAATATATCTGATAGGTATATATATTCCCTAAACAGGCAATGAACTTGGGATCAGCAAACTTTTCACACAGCTTTGAATCCCATCTCATGAAGAAAAATCTCTACCTCAGTACGGAGCTCAAACACACGATTAAGAATAAGTCCACATGGAAGCCACCTCACTTCCGTATGAAGCAAAAGAGTTGAATGCTCAGAACCCATCTCATCACAAAAAGCTTTGAACAAACGGTGATTCAGTGCTAGGGCATGAATAAAATTAACAGCCTCGACAACTTTATGAAAAACCATTTTCAGATTCAGCCAATGCATGTTTGTGAAGAATACAATGTGTTATTATCACATTGGGTGCCTTTTGCTTCACAAGTGCAAGTGAAGCCTGATCTCACTCCCATCATGGCTGGGGCTCCATCAGTACAGATTGAACCAACAATGTCTCATGTGAGATTGTTCCTTTCAAAGAAGTCTTGTGTTTTCTAGTAGCCTTTGTGAGATGTTCACAGAAGAGAAATTCATTCTTCAGTTCTTTTCCACATATGTAACGGACAAAAACAAGAAGTTGTGACAAATTTGCAACATCACAGGATTCATCAAGTTGCAAAGAAATTTTTGCTGGGCTAGATTTGATCTGCTCAATAACTTGTTGACAGATATCTTGAGACATTTCAATAATACGTCGATGAATTGTGGGGGAATGTCTTAAATCTTCTGTTTTGCTTCTTTCCCACATACATGTTCAACCATGTTGTCGGGCCCACCTCCAAGGCCTGGGAGACCCGCCCGGCACACCCCTGACTAGACAGAAGATGAACTTCATCAACACCTATACATGAACTTCATCAACACCTCTTTGTCGTCATTGCATACACCACACAGTGGTCGGGTAGACCCGACCTTTACACTTGTATCACATTTTACTATAAAAGCTGTTCGTCCAATAGGCCTGATTAGTTCTACTTCTTATTTTGCTATATGATACATTGTAGCTCAATCTTTGACTAATTACTGTCAAGCTCTGTAGAACTCTGGTGGCAGCAGTACCTGCCGAGCACGCTCAGAAGAGATAACCTGTCCGTGACCCGACATATGGTGGCAGCGGTGTCGGACTTAACCACCCATCGAAAGAAATTACCTACCATACTCTGCGAAGATTTATTGATAAAGACGAAGAGAGAAGTACCATGCCTCCCAAGATCGTCCACAAGGCCAAGAAGCACCAAGAAGATGAAGAATCCGACGAGGCAGCACAACCCCCCTCCCCGATGGGAGCAGCAGCAATAATGGAAGGCAGTCAAGACATGCAACAGATGATCGCATTGATGTACGCACAAATGCAGGAGACTACGATACGTCACGAGAAAGAATTGAAACGACACGAATTGGAACGAAGAGAAGAACGAGAACAAGCTTTAGCAGAGGCAGCAGCAACCCGCAAGATGGACAGACAATTGGCAACACAAGCAATGGAAGCTGCTGACAGACGACACAGAGAAGATCAAGCTAGGATGCGAGAAGAAATGGATCTGAAACTGGAAGCAGCCGACCGATCCAGAGAACGACGGGAGACGAATGCCAGACTCACCACTCTTATACCCAAGTACACGGAACCCTGCGACATGGGGTGCTATCTCTTGGGATTCGAGCAGGTACTAACCTCAGAAGGCATTCCAGTCAAGGAGTGGCCTACATACCTCCTGAGTGCCCTGAAGGGAAAAGCAGCTGAACTGATGGTCACTGTGGTCCCAATGGAACACCGTGATTCGTATGCGGCGACCAAGACTTCCCTGCTAGAGGCCCTCGGACTAACACAGCATGAATACGATGACCAATTCTTTCACCCTAACATGGCTCTTCCCTCTCATCCTGACGACGTAGTCACCAGAGGTGCGGCTATAATAGCAGGCCTCAATCTCCACAACAAAACTGCAGCCGAGATACTCTGGGAACTCAACATGATGTGGGCCCTCCGCAACTACTCTGAAGAATGTGCAACGGCAGTAAAGAAACAGGCTCCGAAACAGAGGGCCACTCTGATCAAAGCTATTTGGGAGTACGAAAGGGTCTATGGAAACGCCTTCAGAAACCAACGTAAACCTTCCAGATATGGGGACTACACGGACAAACGGTACCAGACCAGGTACAACGAGCGACCTGCATGACCCTTGGTCGACAAACGCTTTGGTGACAAGTCATACAGCAAGCAGCCTCGTTCTCCTCCACCCCAAGACAGATCCCGGCAGAAAAGAGAGTTCCGTTGTTTTAACTGTGATGACCCGGGACATGCAGTCTGGGAGTGCCCAAACAAAAACAAACAGATCAAGAAGGAGCCTGTGAATCTGGTTCACCTGCCTGATGAACCCACACCGGAAGGAATCATATGGGGCCAATATCTGGACAAGCCAACCACTGTCCTGATGGACACTGGGGCCAGAATATCTATTATCAAGGAATCCCTGGTTCCCAATGAGGCATACCAGCAGGAAGATGTCAAGGTGGTCGGCTGGAATGGCCTCAACCCCACAACCCTTCCAATGGCTGTCATTGAAGTGAAGATTGGAGATACGACCTTCAACAGCAAAGCAGCAGTGGCGCCTGATCATCTCTTACAGTCAGACGTCATCCTCAGCTGCAATATCAAGGACCTGACCCTCAGTGACTTCATGACGATCCAATACGCAGACAAAACGCCAACGTCCACAGTTTGTGTGACTCGAGCCGAAGAGAGGAATAAGCAAGCCTCACTGTTGAGCACCGCAGCCCAGGAGGCAGAAGACAGGTTCACTCCCAAGGATCCACAATCATTTCTTCAAGGGATTCCAGACCACTCCACACCTGAACCTGTGGAGGAATACTCCCCTGCACTCCCGAGCGAGATAAAGCAGGTAGAGTTTCAGAGAGAAGTTTTGGAGGATGATACCCTTCGTACCTGGAGAGCGAAAGCAGAGGGCCAGGAAGCAGGCTTTCATTGGAATAACAAATGGCTCTGCCTCTCTACCACCGATGAACTTAACAATATGAAGACCTTACTTGTGGTACCCACGTCCCAGCGGCCTAGACTCATTCGGCTTGCACACGATCTCAATGGACATCTTGGGGCCAAGAAGGTCAAGCAGCTACTCCAGCAGAGGGTCTGCTGGCCCAGACTGCACGTTGATGTGACTGAATGGTGCAAGAACTGTGAAAGCTGCCAGTACCAGAGAAAACACAAGGCCACCAAGGCTCCAATGGTGGCTATTCCGATTATGACAATGCCCTTTGAGAAGGTGGCCATAGATTTGGTTGGCCCCTTCCCCAGGACAAAGGATGGCTACAGATTCCTCCTCACCACCATCGATCTGGCCACCCGATACCCAGATGCGCTCCCTCTCAAGACAGCGACTGCTGAGGAGGTGGCTGAAGGTTTACTGGAAGTATTCAGTCGTCATGGCCTCCCTCGAATGATCCTGTCTGACCAGGGGACCCAACTCTGTGGGAAACTCATGACGCAGCTGTGCTCACGATTGGGGATCGAAAAGATACGGACCACCCCATACCACCCAGAGGCCAATGGATGCGTGGAGCGATTTCACGGGACATTGGTGCCCATGCTCAGGAAGACAATCGAGAGGGGTCTGGACTGGGCCACACAGACCAAGCTATGTTTATTTTCTATCAGGACAGCACCCAATCGTTCCACTGGATTCTCCCCTGTGGAGCTGATGTATGGGCACACCCTGCGCACTCCGGCAGACCTACTGATAGATCAGTGGATGGGAGCTGACTCACCACCTTTCAAAGTCACTGAATGGATGGAACAATTGAATTCCAGGATGGAAGCTCTCCAAGAAGCGAGTCTGATCAACGGTACTGAAGCACAGAAGCAGACCAAGGCGTACTATGACCACCATGCACGGCAACGCCCCATCACTGTTGGTTCTCTGGTCTTACTAAGATCACCTGGAATGGCCGGCAAGCTGGAGTCAGCCTGGACGGGACCGTTTGAAATTCTCCGAAAGATTGGGACTGTGGACGTCGAACTTGGCATTCCTGGCAAACCATCTAAGAAGCGAAGGACTGTTCACATCAATCTCACCAAGCCTTACAACATCAGAGAGTGCAAAGTCATGAGGGTAATGGTGGTTTCGGACGAAACAGAGCCGGAAAGAGACACCACGACACTTCGTGGAGACCAGACCACTGCAGTCCAGAAACAAATTATCTTGGACATCATTAAAGACCGTCCCCACATCTTCTCGGATGCCCCAGGTGTGACGTCGCTATGTGTTCACCACATTGACACCGAGTGTGTCAAACCAATTCGATCCGCACCATACTCTATCTCTGCTGCCAAGATCAAAGGAGTGATCAAGGAGCTTCGAGGCCTGATCGACCAGGGAATTCTCATTCCTTCCACCAGCCCTTGGGCTTCTCCATTGGTGCCGGTGATGAAGCCAGATGGCAGCATTCGGGTCTGTGTGGACTACAGAAAATTGAACGCAGTTACGGTGCCGGATCCGTACTGCATGCCTCTGATAGAAGACATTATTAACAGAGTTGGTGCTGCTGTATTTCTCACCAAGATGGACTTATCTAAGGGTTTTTACCAGGTGAGGATCCATCCAGCAGATCAACCCAAGACTGCCATAGTCACCCCTATCGGGAAATTCCAATTCGTAAAGATGCCATTTGGGCTCCGGAATGCTCCCACCACTTTCCAGAGGTTGATGGACCGTATATTGGATGGAATGGAGGGCTACGCAGCGCCCTACATCGATGACATTCTGGTGTTCTCAACTGCATGGGACCTTCACCTTCAACATTTATCTCTCGTTCTGGATCGCATTCAAGATGCCGGGCTAACTGTCAAGTTAGGGAAATGCGCCTGGGCACAGTGGTCTCTCGAACATCTAGGCCACGTTGTAGGCAACAATGAAGTCTCCGTGCCAGAAATGAAAGTTCTCTCTCTCAAAGAGTATCGCCGCCCAGAAACCAAGGCCAAGCTGAAGTCATTTCTGGGATTGGCTGGATATTATAGAAAGTATATCCACCACTTTGCATCGTATTCCACAAAGCTCAATGATGCGACAAGACAGACCATGCCCAACCTCGTTGAATGGACCCAAGAACGTCTTGACTGTTTTCACCATCTCAGGGAGACTCTCAGCACGATGTGCACACTCAATATTCTCAAAGAAACTGACAAGATTCTCCTCCAGACTGATGCCTCTTATGCTGGTATTGGAGGATGCCTGAGCGCAGTCAGAGAAGGAAAAGAGTTGGCCGTTGCCTTTTTCAGCAGACAACTATCTCCTGCTGAGGCCAATTATACAGTGACTGAACTGGAGTGCCTGGCTGTTGTTGCATGTGTGAGACACTTTGAGACATATTTGGATGGACGGACGTTTATGATTCAGACAGACCACAAAGCCTTGGAATATCTCCAGACGGCCCACCTAAATAACCAACGTCTCACCAGATGGGCCTTACAACTCCAGGGATTCTCATTCACCATCAAGTACAGGCCTGGTCGAGACAATGCGAATGCTGATGGAATGTCTCGCCAGTCGTGGGAGACGTCTACCTCTACCTCTACTTCTACGCCAGGGACGGCTTCACTCATGCGAGGGGGGGATGTCGGGCCCACCTCCAAGGCCTGGGAGACCCGCCCGGCACACCCCTGACTAGACAGAAGATGAACTTCATCAACACCTATACATGAACTTCATCAACACCTCTTTGTCGTCATTGCATACACCACACAGTGGTCGGGTAGACCCGACCTTTACACTTGTATCACATTTTACTATAAAAGCTGTTCGGCCAATAGGCCTGATTAGTTCTACTTCTTATTTTGCTATATGATACATTGTAGCTCAATCTTTGACTAATTACTGTCAAGCTCTGTAGAACTCTGGTGGCAGCAGTACCTGCCGAGCACGCTCAGAAGAGATAACCTGTCCGTGACCCGACACATGTCTAAGGCACAAGGTATAATCAGCTTCTCGGCAATGTCAGAGGTTTCATTGCCTTTGCTATTCACTGCGCTACATGATAGCAAGCTGCAAGCATTGGTTTCTTCTTAGATACGAAGCCAAGTGTAGAGAGCCCTAAACCTAGCTCTCTTTACCTCAAATTTAGCATGGTCATTAGATGCATGGGCAGGATGTGTAGCTTCCAGATGCTGTAGTAGTGAAGGTTTCAGTGACCCATTTCCAAGAACTTTTGAGCACAGCAGACAATGAGGCTTCTCCACACCATCCACAACAATGAAGTCAAATCCATATTGTACATATGAATCCAGGTGTATGTACGTTTCTTGGACATGGCAATATCTGAAAAGAAATAATTATGTAATATATAAACTATGGCTACTAGGTCTATTCAACTAATATACTATATACCTGATACCAAGGTCAAAGGTATATAGTATATTAGTTGAATAGACCTAGTAGCCATAGTTCATATGTTATATATATACCTTGGTTGTTCTCTGATCTCCAGCAGCTAGCTATTGTGAGCTAGCTTAAACTAGCTATTTTCTCTGAGCTATAATGAGCTAGCTATAGTAAATATAAATTTTGGGTTGTAATGAGTTTTTCATGAATCGATATGCCAGTGAAGGGACATTATGCTGAATAGCAGACCAAAGGCAATAGTGTGAATAATAAGTAACCTCAGGTAAGTTATATATACCAACCTGCTTAGAGGTCTATAAGCCTTATATTCCCTTTCCTTATTCAATTATCAGGTAGAATTATTTACCCCATGCCATGTCATTTTTTATCCCCAGGGGGTAAATTTACCCTTGGCTAGCCCTAGCCCTAGCCCTAGCCCTAGCCCTAGCCCCTAGCCCAACTGGTCACGGCAACAAAAATATATACTTTACTTCACTGTAACTGTCCCGATAGCTTCTGGAAGCTCTTCTTCGGTGAAAAGCTGCAAGCCATCTACTGCAGACTCGCTATCTATCAAAATCCTATGGAGTAGAGGGAAAAAAGTCGCTCGTGGATGGATCTATGACTTTTTTATACTGTTGTAGACATAGAGATGCGTAACTTTTGTTTCCCTGGTTCAATAGAGCTGATTCATATACCAAGTTATAGCTCTTTCAATTTGCAATCGAATAATATGATTTGTTTTGGTTACCAAAAAAGGTATGAAAATAAAAAATATTTAAAAAATTAAATAAATGTGTTGGATAAAGTTGGCGGTGAAAGGGTTAAATGACCCATGCATTTATGATACGAAATTGAAAAATGTGCCTGATATCCATTATCCATTGCTTATGTATATTGCTTATGGTTGAAATTTATGACACTGTTATCCACTGGAAGGGTTTAGTACTGCTCTCATGAGACTGACAGCTAATAGGATGCTTTATAAGCCAGCTCCTGACATGTCTTACCCTCTCCATGTTGGGAATGATAAAAATACAAAATCAATGAAGCTCCAGTTAATGATTAATACTAAGTCAGAAATTTACTTTAAGTCCCTAGCAAGCAACCATAATAATGATACAGTGATAACATTTTTGTGAACCCACACTGACCACAAACTATGATTATCAACATAGTTCTTTTTGCATATAAGCTAACAGTCGGCAATCATTGTTTTTTTTGGCTATAAGCAGCTAAGGTATTGGAGACAAGGAAGCATGTATAATAATGTCCACAACACAACATTTATATTATATAATTAAGTTTTCAGAGATGGAGGAAAAGGAGGCAAAAGAGCGATTAGTTCTCCAAAAGCAGCATCTATCAAATAAAGTTAAGTCCCAGGATATACTCTAGCTAGCTAGCCAAGGCATTACCAGTGTACTTAAAAATAGCCATTGCGTGTAGAAAACTAACAGGCTAATACTACAGTTAGATTCCATTCACAAACCTAAGACGTCTTCTTGTCTTATCACTTCCTCGTCAGAAACAAAGCCACCACTTTCTGCTATAGAGCTAAGCTCTTCCACTCCCATTCCAAGAGTTATGACTGTTGTGGTCATCTTTTCCATGGCTCCACATTCACAAAAAGGCCAACCCAAGTATATAAGAAAATAAGTCACTCTCTTCTCCCACGCTAGAGTTATCTACAGGCGAGTCAAGAGTGCCGCCTGTAACTAGAAAAATGGCTTCTGCGAGATTTCTTGTCCTAGTCATATTTAGGTCCTCAAAATCGTAAAGGATTCCTTGTTTCAATATTTTTTAGTGACGCGGATGAGAAGCTAAATTGAGAGCGCGTAAAAGTATTGGGAACACATCATCATTACGACATCATCAAAAACAAACTACATCTTTGGGTAGCATCTAGGCTAAGTCTAGTAATGTAATCTAGCAATGCAACACATGATTTAACTAAAGCCAAGAATTTTTTTGCAAACTTCTTGTAATATCGCTACCTAGCTATATATCTAACTTGACTAATGATCCTTCTACACTGGCAAAATGGAACATACACATCACCAGAACCAGTCTCTCCCCCTACTGTTTGATCTGCATGTTCGGCATATTCAAGAACCAAGTGAAAAAAGTTGTTATTTATGGATCATGTGAACCTCATGACATGTGGCTTTCTATTTGACACTTGCTAGCTGGTGCATCTTGGATCCAGTTGTTATTTCACTATCACCTGCAAAAGCCCCAAGCATGTTGGCTGATGTGTAGTCGATTTTTGTTAGAATTTAATATAGCTAGCTAAGTGCCAGCTTCATTGCTAGGGCTTGAAGAATTTAAACTGTTCCAGCAGTGAAATAGCAGTAAAATGTTAGGACTTTTTTTTGAGAAAAATGGTACCCTACATAGTTCAATGACGACTTTGTAACATGTACAAACAGACAGTTTAGCACAATGAGTTGAATTCCGCTACCCCCTCCCTTTCTACCCTCTGCCTTCCTCCCCTCCACCCGTTTACCCCACTCTTACATACGACATTGATTATCAGTATATACTACTTTGGCTGCCTACTAGCACATATTGTACAGTGTCTTTTATGACTATATTTGTGCTTGCCCATTTTATCTCATTTATTTGTTTGTTTGTTTATTTATTGTTAATATTCATTGTAAATATTCTTTAGTTAGTTAGTTTGTTTGTTTAGGGACACAATTTTCTACCATCATCAGGTCCCCGTTCAATCCTTCTGGAGTCATTAAGGTTGTCCTCTTTTTTCAATATTGGAATGCCCATTATTTCAACAAGTACTTTGTCCACCCACACACATACACCAGTTACATAGGAAGTCCATATATATTACACAGAAGCTTTAAAGTCGAGTCAGTCAATGTAGAGGCTTTTTTGAGAAGTAATGGAAGGTTTTACATGATATGTAAACAGTTAATATCTGTTCGGATTATATTATGAGTAACATCATAACATCTGACAAACCTTAGCGGCCTCAAACCCACCCTCACCATAACATTTCAAACAATAACAATTGATAGAACCACACACTACACAACAACAAGCACATGGTCTTATCAGATTACCGAGATAAGGATTCAGAAAAATAGTTGTATTTGTCAGCATTGCATATTGACAGCTCGTGTTGAGATTGTGCCACGCCTTACACTTGCTTAGGTTGTAGGCAATATACTCAGTAAATGCCACTGCGTGCGGCAACTCGTGAATAATAGTTCCTAGTTTAGTATCGTCGCCCCATGTGTCAGGAGCAGAGCGGTAGAGTGAAAACAAAATATAGTGCGGTGCTTCCGTGGAATGTGTAAGCAATGATTCCAGAATGATATCTCCATCAAAGTAGAAAGTGAATGTTTTTCTCTCCACAGCTAGTTTGATATCAAAATAGGTACCTTTTACACTGTTCACATATCCAACATTACGATATCCAAAGAAATTAGTATAGATGTTTGCATCTCTGTCCACCACTCGCATACTGATAGGTAGTTTTTTTATAGACTTATCTGTACAATCTGAGCATAGTTAAGTTGTCTCTGTTCAAAGGTGTGCCTGCAAAGTACGGGATCTTGTAAGTTTCTGATCCATAAATCATGTGTGGTTTCATTGTTTTTTATAGAAGATGTATTTTTATGGGGAACTTCTGTTTCTGTAAGCTTCATTACAGATTCATCTCCAAACACAACAAATGATTGTGGATTGGAAGATATAGACTGGGACTTGGTGTCTGATATGTTGTACTCGTAATAACTTATCATGGTTTTCAGCATGACTTTTTGAACAATATTAGTTTTCAAGTTGTAGGGCTGAGAAAGGTCGATTGTCACAGAGAGGGAGGATTTAGCTGGAAACAGTACAAACTCCTTTGAATTCTGAGTAAATTTGAATGTGTGTGAAACCAGCTCATTGAGTGGTGTGTTTCTCATCAGAAGGTAGCAGTCTCGATCCTCAGTGCTGGTGATCACAACTTTGCATGTAATGTCCTCCCCCACTTCTTCATGTCAACAAGAAGTAAAAATTGTTGCCATAAACGTCTTGCAGCTAACAGAGATAATGGATAGAATCAGAGAAAACCTCATTTTTCATGGCATTTTACCTGATGAGTCACATCTTACAATCCTCTCTCACTCCTCCTAATATTTCACTAAGCAGTTGGAAAATTGATATGACCATGTATAGCAATAGCTCGGACTGACATAATATGCAGCAGCTAAGGTGTTCAGTGTTTGAACAAACATGGTAGAAAATAAGCTCGTCACTTTCTCAGATTAGCTGTCACAAGTGCCACATGTGAGTAGAGTAAAGAGCATGCACATGCACATGTGTATGCACTGCAAGCACTTTAATTATGAGCCATCATGGCTGTAGTTTGCTGTCAGGTGCGAGTTGGAGATGAATAGTGTGATATAAATTGAGAAGAAATAAAAGAACATTTTTAATTGTCATTTGTTGCGCACCTATTTTGGTGTTCTTGCATACAGCCAGAATCCAGTGATTGTTATCCATTGCCAATGTTGCATGCAAAGCCTGCACTAGTGTGTATGTGTGTGTATGTGTGTGTGTGTGTGTGTGTGGGTGGGTGGGTGGGTGTGTGTGGTTTGTGTGCATGTCTATGCTGTGTGTGAGTTTGTGTGCATGTATGTGTGTCTGAAGCTGTATGTGTATGTGTGTGCATGTGCATGTGCGTGTGTGAATGTGTGTGTGGTGTGTGCATAATTTTGTGTGCATGTGTGTGTGTGTGCATGTTTGGGTGCATCTGTATGTGTGTGGTGTGTTCGTACATAATTTGTGTGTACATGTGTGGTGTGTGTGTGCATATTTGTGTGTTTATGTGTGTGTAATGTGTGTGTGTGTGTGCATAATTGTGTGCATGTGTGTGTGTGTGTGTTAATATGTGTGTATTTGTGTTTGTGTGCATGCATGCATCAGCCTTATCCTTAACCTAGAAATAGCCGTGGGTCTAGCATCCCTAGAAATATATACCTCAAAACTGTCAGCACATGGCATGAGGTGTTGTGAAAACCATTGTTAGTGCAAGACCAGCAGTCCCCCAGATGAAAATATTATGTGTGAACATCAAGAGTGAGTTTGAACCTGCAATGAGAGACAAATTTTAGAGAAGTCACATTTTTCAGGACAAAATAGTTTACAAGTTCAAATTAAGAATTATTTTCAGGTAAAGATGAAAATCGACCTTACCATATTTGGCAATAGCAGGCACACTGCACAGCTGCTGTAGCAAGTGATAGTAAGAAACTCAAGACTAGGTGTTAGACAATTACGCTAGTAAATCACCTACCATATTTGACTAACACTTCATTTGAATTTACAGATGATAATGATTAATGTTAATTCTGTCTCTCATTGCACAGCTTCAAGCTCACTCTTCATTTTCAGATATTGTCATAAGTGGGGTTGGCTGGACTTGCTGACACCAAAGGGTTTTGTAAAACTTTCACAAGACCAGTCCTGTGATGAGAGTTTTGGGGTATTTCTGGATCTAACTTAAGGCAGATGCATGTGTACACATTAATGCATGCATGCACTCAAGCACACACACACACACATATACACTTCACAGGCTTTTCATGCACCAAATGCTAAGGGAAAACCCCTACAAAAATAACATTGGATTCTGGCTGTAAGCAAGAGCATCAAAATGGATGCAAGAAATGATGATAAAAGTGTTTTTTCTTATTAATTCTCTTAGATATTTATATCACACTATTCAATTCCATCTCGCACCTGACAGCAAACCACAGCCATGATGGCTCATAATAAAGTGCTTGCAGTGCATACACATGTGTATGTGCGTGCTCTCTACTCTACTCACATGTGGCACTTGTGACAGCTGTTCTGATAATGTGACGAGCTTATTTTCTACCATGTTTGTTCAAACACTGAACAGCTGTGTATTATGTCAGTCAGAGCTATTGCCATACACAACTTTACAACTGCTTTGTAAATATTAGGCATACATCATCAATTAGTATATATAAAGAGTGAGAGGGAGAGAGGATTGGCAGATGCAAAATCAAAGATTAATTACATAAAACTTCTAGAAAAATGTGGCTTCCTGTGATTCTAACCATTATCACTGTCATCAGTGTCAGCTGTGAGCCATTTATGGCTACAATTTTTACTTCTCCTCCATCGCGGCACTAACAGTACTCTACTCAAGTGAACTTCTTCTGCACAGCTAATACATAATGTTATTGAGACCTGCTTAAATTGTACATCATCTTGTGACTTGGAGCAAAAATAATGTTAAAATGTTTAAAAAAATTAATATAAAGCATGGTTTTGGGGGGGGGGGGATCCACCTATACACTTTACTTATCTGGTTTCATCTTCCTCACAGGAGAGAAATTATGACTTTAAACCACTAGTTGAAGGCATTGATTGCACACCACAGAAAGCCAAGCAAATGTGTTAGACAATGTTACACTGTTGCCATAGCACAGACAAGAAGAGTACATGAAAGTGCATATATTCCTGCAATATTATACTGGCCTGGAAAATGTAATGGATACATCAATAAAGAGCTGGTCATGTCAACTGCTAGTGTTTTCATACCAATTTTATGGTATGATCAGTTGGTTGACATATACAATCAATATCAAGAACACTAGGGCACTGACCTTGATCAGTTTCTGCACACCTGAACCCATCTACCAAGCCTGATCACAGATCAGTGGCTATGTGAGTCATTCTTCATTATATTTGCAGTTCAATGCTATACTAGAGTCTATGCTTTTAACCTTCAGAGCTAAACGATTCCTTGAAAGATTTAGTGGTCTGCCAATAGTAGAAATGACTGCATGGACCTCTCTTTCATCTGAATTACGACAAGGAAGGATACTTGTCAGTTTTATCATTTGATGGAAAAGAACTTGGACATATCAGAAAGCATTTTTTCCAGATAATGTTGTGTCAAAACTTCCTTGTCAACAGTTGTGCTCTTTGTATATGCACAAGATGATTTCTTGGCCAAGTCAAAATCTGGAAACACATGCTGGAATAACTTCATGATAAGATTACTAGTTTGGAAATAGATCGCAACAAATTTCAAACAAAGAGACTTCACCTTGATAAAATTTCAGTGCAGTCTGTGGCGTAAAATAAATCCATTGACCTCAAAGAGGAAGCTTAAACCATACCACTATGATGGTTTCCCCTTACATGAATGTGCATAATCACAGCAGACCACCCACCATTGTAAATGAAGCAGGTGAAAAAGTTGTAACCTGTGTATGTAAAAATTAATATGTATATTTAATGTACTTAGCTAGTAGAGTTTCTAACTTCCCCTTCGAATTCTTCGATCGATTTGGGCAGTTCTTTTGTAAAGGGCAGGAACTGAAGCATGGATTCTCCAGAACCAGACTCAGCCATAAGAAACTTTGAAGCAGCCACTGCTCTGTTACTATTCAAACAGACTGAGAATTTTGCAGATTTCTCTTTCAGTCAGCATTTTGTTTTAATTGGAAATGCAAACAAAAAGCTGATTGAATAGAGAACTCTACAGAATATTAAATGTCAGCTGAAGACTGAATTGCTAGTCAGAAACAAATACAAGAAATCAGCAGCTTTTTGATATTTCAATGAAAAATGGCTGCTTTAATTCATGCAAACATGTATATAGCTATTGCTAATTACATTTCAAGAAAAAACAGTATGCAAAAGAAAAGCTTCCCTGCACACTGCACACAGCCTTAAATTGATCCATGATCTAGTTATGGAAACTTCTAAACTTGTCAGGACTAATTCCAAGACAAGCAATAGACTTCAAGTAAGCACTTCCAGGTCACATGACAAGGACAACAATTCCAGGAAGGTTGGGGCGCATGCTATAGGAGTGCTGCTGCAAGTCTTTTCTACGTGTTGCTTTGCACATTTCGGTCTAGGCGCCAGCTTTCTAAAACAACAATGAACGTGATGCATTCTTTAGTGTCTTCACCTGTTGTCTTTAAACATTTTTAAGTTCTCCAGGATACATGATGGCCATATAGGTACATAAGAAGCCATCTTGCAACAATGGAATAAGTGTATTTGAAAGTGCAAAAGCATACCATGATTTGATTTTAGTGCTACTAAATATAGTGCCGCCACTGAAGCAGACCTAAAGCCATTTTTTTAAAGGAATCTCGTGTTTGAACATGTCTTTTGAATGGCCTATCAGAAACCATTGCGTAACAGTTAATATTGAGATGCACCATATCAACAAATATAATATATATACCCACCCAGAGTAACACATACATTGGACAATATGGTGTGAGTTCATGGTGCTCCTTCATGAGCAGATGCCATACCTAATGAAGTCTAAGCATGCCACATAGACAGAAGATCCATTTGGGAGTCTGCCAGGAAGAAGGCCAGCAGTTAGAGCAACCTACTATAGAAAGAGAAAGAAACCATGATTGTTCATTGTGATAGGAATTGGTGGTTTCTATATACGAATTCCAAGCTTAGAGAGTGGAGATCAAGTTCATGCTCACCTATGCCAAATCAGTTCAAATCAGTTAGCAAGGTTTAAGGAGAAAAGAAGACAGCAAGGGAAGTCTGTTTCTAGGATCAACAATTCCCCCAGTGTATCTCATCACGAAAGGGAAACTTGTCTAGAAACGCTGGTTTCATAAAATGATCTTACAGTGGCATAGAATCACATTCAAGTAGTACCAACCACATCACATTCTATGCCAGGTCAGACAAGTGGATCTTCTGATGTCAAGCTCTGAACTACTTACTTGTTATTCTCTGTTCTTGTTGTCAACTTTAGTTAAATGATTGGCTGTATGCAATAGACTGAGGTGAATCAAAGTGGACATGTATGCTTGAAATAATTCTAGGACATCAGATTTCATCGATGCTATTCTACTAGCATGTACTAATGGGAATCTTATTTAAATTCATGGCAGATAAAGCAAAGTGACAGCACAGCCTAGTCTCAAAATCATTTAGATGCCTGGCTATACTCCAAGACCTATCATTGCTCTTATTATTATCTGCCTATTTAGAAAGACAAAAGAGCTGGCCACTTATCCAAAATATTTTTAGGCTATGTTTTAAATTGAGATGATGTGACTCGGGGCAAAGGGGAGTTCTTTCTTGACAGAAGGATTCGGATTTCAGGTCCTTGTAGTATCCTAGAGAAGAAAGCAACATGATGAGATGATGTGATTAGGTGTAAAGGGAGGGTTTTTCTTGACAGAAGGATTCTGATTTCAGGTCCTTGTAGTGTCCTAGAGAAGAAAGCAACATGACACTCTGCAGAGTTTAAGGTCAAGCTCAGGCTACTTCAGAGGTATCAGTTTCCAATTCAAACAGTGTTTTTTCATTGGTAGCTGTTACGAATAACTCCTCTATGGTTTTCTTGATGCTACATCTTGCCAACTGTTGATTGGTTTCATTCTGTCTAGAAATCCAGGAACCCACTATGAATAGTAAGAGAATAAACCCTTGCATCCTGATATGTTGAGTGACTCTGTACTGCTAGGGACTGGCAGTTCTCGGATAGGTCTAAGACATTTGATTTTGCAGCAATAAACTGAAGAGAGCAGGCACCAAGTCTCTGTTTGTCACTGTAAGTTACATTCTTCAATTTAGTAGCCTCAAGAAATCTCTAGATTGGAATCATGTTCATCCTGATATTTATCACATATGGTAATATTGTCCAGATAAGCCTTTTTCACAAGAAATCAGCCATTTTACATTGAAAACACGTGACACCTTTAGTAATGCAAAGAAAAAGCATGGGTAAATTGGTAGCTGTAAGCCATTGCTCACCTCAATGGCATTACAAGGTCGTTCAGTTCTTATGGAGTGGGACTTGGTGGTGTATACCCACTTCAAAGATAGATAGAACTGAAGAGCCTGTCCTGAGCAATGTCATTGATCTGGTCATTTATACAGGGAAGAGGGAAGGCATCAAGCTGTGAAACACTGTTGATGGTTTGGGAGGAGTCACAACCATCTTCTTCTTGTGGTTTTTGCCTTTTATAACAACCACTTGGTCTCGCCTTAGAAATTTGTTAGGCTCGATAATCCCTTCATTTGTACTTCTGAAGAGATAAATATGAATCATTGTGGCAATACTTGCATGGCTTGGTTGCAATCAGGTGACAGTCATCAGCTAGATTAGCGAATAGCTGAGGAGCTCATCTTCAAAGTGCTTAGACCACAAACAGATGGTGAAGGCTTGGGATCACCATATTCAAATACTACAGACTCTCATGTTGTGACTGGAAGTCTATACCTAATATAAGAAGGACTGATAGGTGCATTCTAAGATAGGATCTTCCCTTACATAGGATGTCTACAAGATAGTAACTAGTCACTTACTATCGTTGCCAAGGAGGATGTCGCCATTGATACATTACCAGACAAAGGATAGACTGAAGAGCAGCTGACTTGACCAATTTAAGATGCACAAAGCTTTCCAAGTTCCACTATCGATGAGTGCTTACTGTGGTCATTAATTTAGTGAGAGATAGAGCACCACAGCAGAGGTAGCTGGACACCAAGTCCCCCTGTGAGACTGGGGAAGATTGCTGTCCTGGCAAATCTTCTAAGTGTTTCTTCTTCCGACACTTGAAACAGGTTTGAACAAGAGGGCTTTTGGAATAAGGATAACTATTTACCCAGGGGGCGAAACCTGATAAAAAACCAAAACAGACATGGCGTGCTGTAAAAGGTTTGCTGGAAAAAATCATATGTATATATATGTATAGACAAAATGTATATGGACAACCTTGTCAACAAGCTACTGGAAAGCTGTAGGAAGCCTCTGACCATATACATGTACGTGAATATCTCACCATAGCGGTAATTAGTCATTATGGTTTATCTGTGTTCCTTGAGAATGCTGAAGGAAAAACTTAATTCCAACAAACCAAATTAATTGTTAATACTCTCTGAACAGTTTACATCTCAATATCAAGGCATATTTTGGGGGAAACAATATTGTCCAAAATCCACGCTCAATCCTGTATTTAATTGTTTTTGGTGAATAATGTATGTGCCTTATACAAAGCTAATAAAATACACAAGTCTAAACTAAATTGGTGCTGTTAGTTATCGCTTTCCGATCCACTGCTGCTGTCGAATGTGGCAGTGTAGTGGGCACGGCTGCACTTATTTTTCAATCCCTGACACCGACAGCCTATATAACAGGCTATATTTTTTCTTTGCACATGAGTAAGTTTCTGTTGCAGCCCTTAGTGCAGCCACAGGAGATTGTCTGCATCATCTGCTGTGGCCAGGTTGGGTGTGTGGACAGTGTGGATTGCACTGGTACCAGCTTCCATCATCCATGGCCCACCCAAAATCCTCACAAGGTTCAACTCTCTGCTTGCAAATGTGAGCACTCTTGTCGATTGCTGTCGCTAATGCCGCACATTTGAGATATTGTAGGAATGCATTCTCTGTGGAGATGTTGTAGAAATGCATTCTCTGTGGAGATGTTGTAGGAATGCATTCTCTGTGGAGATGTTGTAGGAATGCATTCTCTGTGGAGATATTGTAGGAATGCATTCTCTGTGGAGATGTTGTAGGAATGCATTCTCTGTGGAGATGTTGTAGGAATGCATTCTCTGTGGAGATATTGTAGGAATGCATTCTCTGTGGAGATGTTGTAGGAATGCATTCTCTGTGGAGATGTTGTAGGAATGCATTCTCTGTGGAGATATTGTAGGAATGCATTCTCTGTGGAGATGTTGTAGGAATGCATTCTCTGTGGAGATGTTGTAGGAATGCATTCTCTGTGGAGATATTGTAGGAATGCATTCTCTGTGGAGATGTTGTAGGAATGCATTCTCTGTGGGAGGTAGCAAATTCAGGAGAGTAGACTTGTTGTTTAGGAACTTGTGAACTCTGAGCCTTCCAAGGTCCGAGCCCTCGAAATCATCACCTTGTTGGTATATACAGTGACTACGAGCTCCTTTGCTTGGTTGATAACATCTGCTGTGATCCAAGCTGGACCCTGATCATCATCTGCAAAGTCTTCCAATGCAGTTGTTTTGCTGTGTTTAGCCACACCTTCTTCCCAGTAAAGTAGGGGTAGCTGGTGATGTTGCATCCACTCAGACTGTGAATAAAGGGAAGTCCTTGGCTGCTTGCAGGTCTCAGTGCAGCAGCAATCTCATGGATTGGTAGATAACTTTCTTGTGCAGTTCGAACCCATAGTTCAGGCAAATCTTTCAGCAGCATATGATCACTCGGTCCACCTTCTCGTTCTGGACACTGTACACAGAATGCAGTATGACCCTAGTATCAGCCTCTTGTTTGGACTCCAAAGCAGTGACATCAGTGACTGTACCCTCTGTAAGCAGTACACTCTTTGTTTTTTCTTTGGAGCCACCACCCAGGTACAATCGGGTCGAACCTATGGTTGGAGCAAGCTGCTCCTCTCAGCACCATGTCTAACAGGAAGCTCAGAAGTCCAGCTTTGTTGGCAGACACAGAGAAGAACTCCTGCAGGTCAGGGTCTCTGTACTGCTCACTGATTTCAAACTGCCTTTGTTGTCGTGACTGGGTGTACCTATGCTGCCGCTCTGAAGACTTCAGGCTCAGTGAGTTGTGCCTGTCACAGCAGGAGTGTATGATGACCGTGCCATCAGGTACATCTATCAGAAGATTGTTTCTGTAGTGCCCTGTAATAGCTCCAAATGTTTCATCTTTGTGGAAGGACCAGTGACGAAAAGCATGCATAGCATCTACTATGACTGCCGTCTTCCTCTTCTGTAGTGGTAGACCAGGAGCAGTGTTCACTTTGGTGTCCTCCTTCAAGACTTTAACTAGACTTCCTGCAGCTCTTATGGTTTCATCTTCATTGAACAGTGATGGGGGTGTCTTGCTGCATTCATGAGTGCCGATGAAGTTTACTATGTCAACTTCACCCCCACTAGCAATGATCTGTATCATTCGTAGGAGGGCTGAAACTTCATCACTTTTTCCTGGGCATGCAGATTGGTATTTTGACTTCTTGGTCCTATATGCATCTGCAGTCTTTACTCCTAGCTCCTGGAGAATCACCTCGTAGTTGTCCCGCAAGGACTTGATCAGGAAGCCACATTTCTCCTAAAAGGAACAGGGATATTTCTAGCTGCTCCACCAGATGATTCAAAGCCACATCATACAGATTCTTCTGTGCAGATTTACCAGTCGAGGCTCGTGTTGCCTTGAATGCATTCATGCATGGTATGTGATATGATGTCATTTGCGACCATGTCATGTCCTTGCCAAATCAGTCTTAGCAAAATGTCCTCTGTACTCAATATATTAGCTTTCTCAGTGATCGCCTGTTGGCTGGTTGCTGTTGACACCCTGGCTGTAGGTGTCTTTCCTTTAAGCCACCTTTTGTTACATATGATATGTACTCTTGGCATCAAATGCTGCTGTGCGATGCCTGCTGGGAATGATGGACATTTTGGTTGAGGTACTGCATTCTGGCTGAGCCAGCATTGTGCAGCTTGCTCCTGGATGCCTCTTTTCTGCTAGTCTGTAGCTCTTTTCATTGATGTACAAGTTTCTGCATTTGGCATGCCACTTGGGGGACTTCTCTGCCACCCATGAGTCCTTGGTTACATCATAGTGCAACCTTTTGTAGGTCTTGTCCTGTCGACAGGTCATGGCTACAAGAATTTTTGGGGCTGTTGTTAGCTGAATGTTCAACAGTCGTTTAATTGCAGGTCCTTGACATATGACACACTTGGTGTAGTTTGTAAGCATGTCTTCGCACTTTCTCTTCAGTCGTTCCAGAGACACGGCTCCCTCCAGCACCCTTTTTCCTGTACAACTAGTCATCTTCTGTCAGATACCTACAACATAAATTGACTTAATGGGAGAAAAAAGTTATTTAGTGGAAATTTATTTGCTACTATGGTTTCTGGCTCATAACTTTGATAGCTACTGCTGCATTTTCTTGTAGCATTATTATCAGCAAAGCAGCTACTATGATTTTTTAACAGCTGTACTTAACCTGCTGGCAGACTCGATACTTTCTGCACTTGAGCCAGGAAGTAGGGGGTTGCGATAGGTGCTCTACCACTAACACTAGCTGGCTTAATTAATGTACTTACCTAAACTAATGGTCCACTCCAGCTCTAGGCACAGTCACCTGCCAATTCTTCCCAATATAGGAGCTAAACAAATACCATGTGGTAGTGGGCTTTAATTCAACCATGTACAATGCTAGTAAATTCCATTCGTGGGACAATGATAAACCACAATGACTGATCATGTCAAAAGTGCGATATTCATGTACAAGGGTTAATGTTGTTCAGAGGCTTCCTACGGATTTCCAGTAGCTTGTTGACAAGGTTGTCCATATACATTTTGTTTATAAATATATATACATATGATTTTTGGCAGCCAATCTTTTACAGCACGCCATGTCTGTTAAACCTATTTCGCCCCCTGGGTAATTCTGGCCACAGAAGAAGCATCTCTGCCCTAAATGTCCAGAAAGAGTTTTGCAAATGTAAAAGGGTAGGATTCATACTGAACATCTGCTGGAAGTATGGCAGCTTGAAAAGTGGGGATGTGGTTGTGTATGAATCGGAACTATGGACAGCTGTCTCTAGTGACCGGGCTTGCAAATGTCCAGAACAGAGAAAGTGGTTAAAGTGTCAGATATTGGTGGGCATTAATAAGAAACTGTTATGAGTCATGTGCATGCGTCATAGTGAAAGTACAATGTTCAAGTTTCGGGATTCCCTCTGAGTCACTATACCATTGACTTTTTTTAAGCGGCCTGAGCCATAGCTCTATGGTGCTTTTCCCTTACATGTGTGCAGAATCACAGCAGACCACACACCATTGTAAATGAACAAGTTGAACAAAGTATGCTTCTAGCTTAAGTGTCACCTGCATATGTAATAATTTAGCTAGTACCTTTAGAATTTATCCGTTTTCCTTGTAATTGTTTGGTCCATTGGGGTCAAACTGATACTTCCTTTTAGGGTTTTTTAAAAGACAGGAACTGAAGCATGGATTCTCCAGTACCAGACTCATCCATAACAAACAAGAAGCATCCACTGCTCTAACCACTCAAACAGACAAAGAACTTTATAGATCTCCCTTTCAAGCAGCATTTTGCTTTTATTGGAAATGCAAAAAAAAAACTCTACATGTCAGCTGAAAATAATTGTACAAGACTGCTCGTCAAGAAATTAACAGAAGGAATCAGCAGCTTTTTTAAATTTTAATTAAAAACAGCTGCTTTAATTCATGCAATCACGCATCTATAGCTAATTACATTTCAAGAAAAGATTGTATGCAGAAGAAAAGTCTCCTTGCTCACACCCAAAAGATTCCATACCCTAGTTATGGAAGTTTCGATAGCTGTCGGGACTACTTCCAGGACAACAATACACTTAAAATATATGCATCCATGTCACATGATGTCGGGTCATGGACAGGTTATCTCTTCTGAGCGTGCTCGGCAGGTACTGCTGCCACCAGAGTTCTACAGAGCTTGACAGTAATTAGTCAAAGATTGAGCTACAATGTATCATATAGCAAAATAAGAAGTAGAACTAATCAGGCCTATTGGCCGAACAGCTTTTATAGTAAAATGTGATACAAGTGTAAAGGTCGGGTCTACCCGACCACTGTGTGGTGTATGCAATGACGACAAAGAGGTGTTGATGAAGTTCATGTATAGGTGTTGATGAAGTTCATCTTCTGTCTAGTCAGGGGTGTGCCGGGCGGGTCTCCCAGGCCTTGGAGGTGGGCCCGACATCCCCCCCTCGCATGAGTGAAGCCGTCCCTGGCGTAGAAGTAGAGGTAGAGGTAGACGTCTCCCACGACTGGCGAGACATTCCATCAGCATTCGCATTGTCTCGACCAGGCCTGTACTTGATGGTGAATGAGAATCCCTGGAGTTGTAAGGCCCATCTGGTGAGACGTTGGTTATTTAGGTGGGCCGTCTGGAGATATTCCAAGGCTTTGTGGTCTGTCTGAATCATAAACGTCCGTCCATCCAAATATGTCTCAAAGTGTCTCACACATGCAACAACAGCCAGGCACTCCAGTTCAGTCACTGTATAATTGGCCTCAGCAGGAGATAGTTGTCTGCTGAAAAAGGCAACGGCCAACTCTTTTCCTTCTCTGACTGCGCTCAGGCATCCTCCAATACCAGCATAAGAGGCATCAGTCTGGAGGAGAATCTTGTCAGTTTCTTTGAGAATATTGAGTGTGCACATCGTGCTGAGAGTCTCCCTGAGATGGTGAAAACAGTCAAGACGTTCTTGGGTCCATTCAACGAGGTTGGGCATGGTCTGTCTTGTCGCATCATTGAGCTTTGTGGAATACGATGCAAAGTGGTGGATATACTTTCTATAATATCCAGCCAATCCCAGAAATGACTTCAGCTTGGCCTTGGTTTCTGGGCGGCGATACTCTTTGAGAGAGAGAACTTTCATTTCTGGCACGGAGACTTCATTGTTGCCTACAACGTGGCCTAGATGTTCGAGAGACCGCTGTGCCCAGGCGCATTTCCCTAACTTGACAGTTAGCCCGGCATCTTGAATGCGATACAGAACGAGAGATAAATGTTGAAGGTGAAGGTCCCATGCAGTTGAGAACACCAGAATGTCATCGATGTAGGGCGCTGCGTAGCCCTCCATTCCATCCAATATACGGTCCATCAACCTCTGGAAAGTGGTGGGAGCATTCCGGAGCCCAAATGGCATCTTTACGAATTGGAATTTCCCGATAGGGGTGACTATGGCAGTCTTGGGTTGATCTGCTGGATGGATCCTCACCTGGTAAAAACCCTTAGATAAGTCCATCTTGGTGAGAAATACAGCAGCACCAACTCTGTTAATAATGTCTTCTATCAGAGGCATGCAGTACGGATCCGGCACCGTAACTGCGTTCAATTTTCTGTAGTCCACACAGACCCGTATGCTGCCATCTGGCTTCATCACCGGCACCAATGGAGAAGCCCAAGGGCTGGTGGAAGGAATGAGAATTCCCTGGTCGATCAGGCCTCGAAGCTCCTTGATCACTCCTTTGATCTTGGCAGCAGAGATAGAGTATGGTGCGGATCGAATTGGTTTGACACACTCGGTGTCAATGTGGTGAACACATAGCGACGTCACACCTGGGGCATCCGAGAAGATGTGGGGACGGTCTTTAATGATGTCCAAGATAATTTGTTTCTGGACTGCAGTGGTCTGGTCTCCACGAAGTGTCGTGGTGTCTCTTTCCGGCTCTGTTTCGTCCGAAACCACCATTACCCTCATGACTTTGCACTCTCTGATGTTGTAAGGCTTGGTGAGATTGATGTGAACAGTCCTTCGCTTCTTAGATGGTTTGCCAGGAATGCCAAGTTCGACGTCCACAGTCCCAATCTTTCGGAGAATTTCAAACGGTCCCGTCCAGGCTGACTCCAGCTTGCCGGCCATTCCAGGTGATCTTAGTAAGACCAGAGAACCAACAGTGATGGGGCGTTGCCGTGCATGGTGGTCATAGTACGCCTTGGTCTGCTTCTGTGCTTCAGTACCGTTGATCAGACTCGCTTCTTGGAGAGCTTCCATCCTGGAATTCAATTGTTCCATCCATTCAGTGACTTTGAAAGGTGGTGAGTCAGCTCCCATCCACTGATCTATCAGTAGGTCTGCCGGAGTGCGCAGGGTGTGCCCATACATCAGCTCCACAGGGGAGAATCCAGTGGAACGATTGGGTGCTGTCCTGATAGAAAATAAACATAGCTTGGTCTGTGTGGCCCAGTCCAGACCCCTCTCGATTGTCTTCCTGAGCATGGGCACCAATGTCCCGTGAAATCGCTCCACGCATCCATTGGCCTCTGGGTGGTATGGGGTGGTCCGTATCTTTTCGATCCCCAATCGTGAGCACAGCTGCGTCATGAGTTTCCCACAGAGTTGGGTCCCCTGGTCAGACAGGATCATTCGAGGGAGGCCATGACGACTGAATACTTCCAGTAAACCTTCAGCCACCTCCTCAGCAGTCGCTGTCTTGAGAGGGAGCGCATCTGGGTATCGGGTGGCCAGATCGATGGTGGTGAGGAGGAATCTGTAGCCATCCTTTGTCCTGGGGAAGGGGCCAACCAAATCTATGGCCACCTTCTCAAAGGGCATTGTCATAATCGGAATAGCCACCATTGGAGCCTTGGTGGCCTTGTGTTTTCTCTGGTACTGGCAGCTTTCACAGTTCTTGCACCATTCAGTCACATCAACGTGCAGTCCGGGCCAGCAGACCCTCTGCTGGAGTAGCTGCTTGACCTTCTTGGCCCCAAGATGTCCATTGAGATCGTGTACAAGCCGAATGAGTCGAGGCCGCTGGGACGTGGGTACCACAAGTAAGGTCTTCATATTGTTAAGTTCATCGGTGGTAGAGAGGCAGAGCCATTTGTTATTCCAATGAAAGCCTGCTTCCTGGCCCTCTGCTTTCGCTCTCCAGGTACGAAGGGTATCATCCTCCAAAACTTCTCTCTGAAACTCTACCTGCTTTATCTCGCTCGGGAGTTCAGGGGAGTATTCCTCCACAGGTTCAGGTGTGGAGTGGTCTGGAATCCCTTGAAGAAACGATTGTGGATCCTTGGGAGTGAACCTGTCTTCTGCCTCCTGGGCTGCGGTGCTCAACAGTGAGGCTTGCTTATTCCTCTCTTCGGCTCGAGTCACACAAACTGTGGACGTTGGCGTTTTGTCTGCGTATTGGATCGTCATGAAGTCACTGAGGGTCAGGTCCTTGATATTGCAGCTGAGGATGACGTCTGACTGTAAGAGATGATCAGGCGCCACTGCTGCTTTGCTGTTGAAGGTTGTATCTCCAATCTTCACTTCAATGACAGCCATTGGAAGGGTTGTGGGGTTGAGGCCATTCCAGCCGACCACCTTGACATCTTCCTGCTGGTATGCCTCATTGGGAACCAGGGATTCCTTGATAATAGATATTCTGGCCCCAGTGTCCATCAGGACAGTGGTTGGCTTGTCCAGATATTGGCCCCATATGATTCCTTCCGGTGTGGGTTCATCAGGCAGGTGAACCAGATTCACAGGCTCCTTCTTGATCTGTTTGTTTTTGTTTGGGCACTCCCAGACTGCATGTCCCGGGTCATCACAGTTAAAACAACGGAACTCTCTTTTCTGCCGGGATCTGTCTTGGGGTGGAGGAGAACGAGGCTGCTTGCTGTATGACTTGTCACCAAAGCGTTTGTCGACCAAGGGTCGTGCAGGTCGCTCGTTGTACCGGGTCTGGTACCGTTTGTCCGTGTAGTCCCCATATCTGGATGGTTTACGTTGGTTTCTGAAGGCGTTTCCATAGACCCTTTCGTACTCCCAAATAGCTTTGATCAGAGTGGCCCTCTGTTTCGGAGCCTGTTTCTTTACTGCCGTTGCACATTCTTCAGAATAGTTGCGGAGGGCCCACATCATGTTGAGTTCCCAGAGTATCTCGGCTGCAGTTTTGTTGTGGAGATTGAGGCCTGCTATTATAGCCGCACCTCTGGTGACTACGTCATCAGGATGAGAGGGAAGAGCCATGTTAGGGTGAAAGAATTGGTCCTCGTATTCATGCTGTGTTAGTCCGAGGGCCTCTAGCAGGGAAGTCTTGGTCGCCGCATATGAATCACGGTGTTCCATTGGGACCACAGTGACCATCAGTTCAGCTGCTTTTCCCTTCAGGGCACTCAGGAGGTAAGTAGGCCACTCCTTGACTGGAATGCCTTCTGAGGTTAGTACCTGCTCGAATCCCAAGAGATAGCACCCCATGTCACAGGGTTCCGTGTACTTGGGTATAAGAGTGGTGAGTCTGGCATTCGTCTCCCGTCATTCTCTGGATCGGTCGGCTGCTTCCAGTTTCAGATCCATTTCTTCTCGCAACCTAGCTTGATCTTCTCTGTGTCGTCTGTCAGCAGCTTCCATTGCTTGTGTTGCCAATTGTCTGTCCATCTTGCGGGTTGCTGCTGCCTCAGCTAAAGCTTGTTCTCGTTCTTCTCTTCGTTCCAATTCATGTCGTTTCAATTCTTTCTCGTGACGTATCGTAGTCTCCTGCATTTGTGCGTACATCAATGCGATCATCTGTTGCATGTCTTGACTGCCTTCCATTATTGCTGCTGCTCCCATCGGGGAGGGGGGTTGTGCTGCCTCATCGGATTCTTCATCTTCTTGGTGCTTCTTGGCCTTGTGGACGATCTTGGGAGGCATGGTACTTCTCTATTCGTCTTTATCAATAAATCTTCGCAGAGTATTGCTGCAGGTCTTTTCAACATGTTGCTTGTTAGACATATCTGTGTAAGCACGTGTTCAGAAACCGTAATGAACATGATAAATTCTTTAGTGTCATGATCAGATGTTTTTAAACATTTATAAGTTCTCCAAGATACACATGGCCACATAGCTAGATACATAAGAAGCCATATTGCAACAATAGAAATAGTGTGTCAAATGCAGGCTGGGTTTGATTTCAGTGTTACTATATATAGTGCACAGAAGCATAACTAAAGCCATTCAAAAATGTTTTTGTTGAACAAACCTTGTGTTTGAACAAATCCCTTGAATGGCCTACAGAAGCCATTTTGTAGCAGCTGGGATGCAACAAATATAGCACCCAGAGTAACATAATGCATTGAACAAATATGAAGTGAGTTCATGGTGCTCCTTCATAAGCAGATGCCATATCTAATGAAGTTTAAACCTGCCACATGACTATTCCTAAACACCCCATCTTCTCTCATCTTCCTTATGTAGACGGAAGTGTGGCTTGCGGTTGAGCAGAGATGGGATTATCTTCCTTCACACTTATTCCTCTCATCTTACCTTTCAGCACCTTCACATCTCTCCTTATTTTTCTTCTCGATGCATACATCCTCAGCATTGCCCCAGGGCTCTATTCCCAGTTCATGTGAGTTCATTCTCCACATAATAATAATACAAAGATCCTGCTCACTTCGTCTTCTATACTTACTCTCTACATAAATGGTATCTTCCTCTCACATCTCTTCTCTTCCACTTCTTCCATCGACACAATGCAAACTGACATTGAAATTACATCATCCTGGCTATCTTCCAGGTTCCTTACAGTCAACCCAAATAAGGCATGATCATTGGAGGTTAACCCCTTGCCTTCTCATCCTTACCTAAACTAGTTCGCAACAGTACACTCCCCTTGAACTCATCCCACCATTTACATATTTAGATTACTTTCACCCCTAAACTCTCCAGGAATCTTCATATCAGTAAAGTTTGCACCAAGGAAAGGAAAATAACATGCTCAATTTATCCCAACCTCTATCCCACTTGTCTTCTCGAACACTTCTTGGACTTTACAGTATTCCAGTAATTCCTCATTAGAATTACTCCTCCTCTGTGTACCTCATCCCTTTTGATACTTCAAACCATATCCAGCACTTTGCAGACTCTGTATTCACCAATGAACTTCTGATTGTGCCTCCCGCCTCTCTATGCTCAGGCCTTGCTCCTTCTACTTTAAAACAGCCACTTTCCTCAGGACAGTTCTAACTCCTCACAAGCCTTACCACTACCATCTGTCAAACACCTTAATTGCTTTCTCCCACACTTCAGCTATGCTGTTTCTCTCCAAATCTCTGCCGTACTTCACTAGAACCTCTTTCCTTTGCTTTTTTTCTGGACTCTTGATCATAGAACATTAACTTTTATAGTATATCATGCTCATAATCAGCCTTTGGATATTGAGATAGGAAGAGCTAAAATTAATAGTGCCACTCTCTCCAGTATATCAATATATTTCATATACATATTTGTGGCAACATCTGATTTTTGTATATATGTGGCTAACTATGATTGTTTCTTCGCTATCAATGACAAAAAATAATTTAAAATATAATACACACCGCCATATACATGTAACTAAGAACAACAACAACAGCAACAAATAAATAATAACTTATTTACTTGGATTAGGACTCTGAGAAATAAACATAGTTATCAGCATTGAATATGGCTTCACGTGGGCTATTTTTGGCCAGTTCAATAGAGTTATTCATGCCATAGACAAAATCATCAGTAGAAGCAGCTGCATGCGATAACTCATGAAGAACAGTTCCAAATTTAGTATTATAGCCTTCTATGTCTGACTGTTGACGATACAAATCGCATAAATACAGAGTTGTGCACCTGAAGCAAGTATAAGCGATGATATATTTATATTCGTTGCAAAGATCACCATCAAAGTAGAAAATGTACCTTGTCGTCTCCATAGATTTCTTGACTTTGGAATAATTCCACCATACCGTGAATCGATAAAAGCGAAAACCAAAGTATTTATCATAGATTTTAAACTCACTGTACACGCTTGCTCTACTTTTGACTACGTTTTTATATGTAGCATTGTATACCTTGATGGCAATTGTTTTGTCATCAGATGTAGGTGTACCTCTGAATGATGGTGTCACGTAATCTCCAAGTTTGGAAATAACACGAGAGCCCATGGGCTTTACATCATCACGAATAACTTGTGCTTTGGTTGGTTTCGTTGCCCTATTTCCAAAGACTTTGAATGATTGTTCATTTGAAGAGATAATCTGAGACTTGCTGTCTGATATGTCGTGTAGGTAATAAGTTATCATGGATCTCATTATGACCTTATACTCAGCATTAACTTTAAAACTGTAACACTGAGAAAGATCGATTGATGTAGAGTTTGAAGATTTTGCCCGAACCAGTACGAACTCCTTTGAAGTTGGAGGTGTTCGTTGGTAGAGAAAACCATCATAGGGCAGTGGTTTTCCATCCTGAGTTATTTCGAAAGTGTGTGATGCCAACTCATCGAAGGGTGTGTTTCGCTTCAGGAGGTAATAATCTCGAGCCTCGTTGTTGGTGATCACCACTTCACACATAATGTCCTTACCCACTTCATATCGACCAGAAGTGGAGATTGTTGTCGTAAACGGTTTGCAGCTGCCACTGGTAACAGTGATAATGAATAAAAGGAAGGAGAGCCACATTTTTCTTCAAGTTTCCATCTTTGTGAATTATTGACATTAGCATCCAAATGTTCTCTCTACACAATCCACTGTGGCACTACCAGTTAGCTTTATACTGCCAAGAAGAAGCTTCACAATTGAGCTCCACATGTGTGAAATAGCTCACTACAAATTGTGTGATAGAGTCATGTACAATCACTGTATGCAACAGGTACATCATGTTTTTCAATAAGTCTGTCAGGAGTCATGACAAAGTACAAACGGGTGTGAATTTTATCATCTAAAAGTTAATGGCAGTCAAATTTCTGGAGCTGCATATACTTATGGCCTGCCACATAGAGTTTGGATTGACATACTATTTGGACAAATGAAATGAGCAACAAAAATTGAATGGCAAATATGCAGGCATTGCCCTGACAAAATATAAAAAGGACATGGGAATTGTCACATAGATAGCACAAAAGCCTGTCTTAGAGGTGCACAACATAATTATAGTAAATCTTACATGGATGGCAAAATTTCCTCCAGGTTCTAAAACCACCTGTAGCTGTATAGCTATACCCAGGATTATACCAATACAACAAAAGGGAATAGTGCAATATTGATAACAGATCATACACTGTTGTTAAAACAGTGTGACTGTCCAATGCATTGCCATGACAAGCCCATTTTTTAATGTGAATCAAGAAATTTTTCTATAGTTTGGAATCTTCTGACGGTAAAACTATGGACATTCTGTATATATAATATCACTTGTCATATAATTTTACTATCATATGATTCCAAACTGTTTAATTTGTTGTAAAAACTACTTGTTTCTTGATTGACTTAGCTAAACATCCACTTGTAGGTAAAGGATCGTCTCCTCCATAAATACGCTTGTTGTTATACTGACTAACTTGTTATAGGTGGATGCTTGACCTTAAAAAAAATAGAAACAAGACCCAAAAGGCTTTTATTATATTTTTTTGGTGCTTGATATGTATTATTTGGAAATTTAATAAACAAACAGACGAGCATACAAAAACATACTCTCAATGAACTCTCCCTATATAGCCCTAGCCATAGCCATAGCCATAGCCCTAGCCCTCAGTTGACACAGTAGAATATAATGACATTCTCAATAATCAACTTTATTTATTATAAAAATTTACCAAAGTAGACGTTTACAGGATCTTTATCTATAATAATTATAATGAATGCTTTATTTAAATTTTTTACGTCTTTGGAGTTCATTTAGATAGAGGATTCAGTAAACATTTTTATCTAGGTTCTTTGGTAAACATTTCTAGTCTTTTTTCATTTTTTTCTCTCGCTATATATCTATTGGGGAGACTAGTAGCACTCTCTATATTGATTTGACCACTATTTTAAACAGCAGCACAAAAGAGACAAACTTATAATCATATATATATCTCAGCTAAAACTCACTTGGCAGCTGCTTAGTATCATAAATGCTGTCTTTTGATGCCAAATATACTTCAAGCATGCCTTGAATCTTTGTGAAGGTAGTAAACATATGAAGCCTAAAAATATAAATAAAACATTAAAACTGAATTTACGTCTTCAAGATCTTGTATATATCTGTGCACCAATCTACTATCGCCCCACACATTATTTGCTTATAGTAGCTATGTTCTTTCATCATTCTAAACTTTAGCGCATTGCAACGATGAAGCCGTTTCTTAATTTAGCACCGTCTATATATATATGTATATTTCTTATTTGTAAAACTAACTTCATAGAAGGTCCATTTGTCATAGTTAGAAGACTCAATTCAGCACTAATCCATTTTTCTATTCATCCAAACACCTGCAGATCGGTAACGAGTCGTTGCTGACATAAGGTATATATCTGATACACATGAGCTGAGTCGGCAAGAAAGTGAGTTTTGTCCCATGAAATGTTCACTTTGTTTCCTCAGAACTTTGCCTCTTGTGACAATAATAAGCTTTAACAAAACCAGTTAAAACTATAAATTATAATTATATATAAAAAATTAATTATATTTACAATAATAATAATAATAAATAATAATAGTAATACATGTAATAATAGTAGTAATAATAATAGTAATAATAATAGTAGTAATAATAGTAGTAATAATAGTAGTAATAATAGTAGTAATAATAGTAGTAATAATATTAGTAATAATAGTAGTTTTAATAGTAGTAATAATAGTAGTACATGTAATAATACAAAAGCACGTCTATCTACTTTAGTAACAAACATGGTATATATTAACACGGCTATTGCTGTAGCTGACTAACTTGTAGGTGTGGCTGCTCAATTATACAACAAACAAAAAGAAACAAGGAAAAAATGTAAACATGAATTTACCCTCCCCCCCCCCCCCCCCCCCCCCCCCCCCCCCCCCCCAGTGCATACAACCAACATTTACATAGTGAATAACACTGTGCTTTAAAAAATAAACTGTGAGTTAATTAGCAAAGGGTCCTATAAGTGTTTGTCTACGTTGGTTCATTTCTTGTTGATCCAATTTTTTCATTTTTTATTTTGTCTATGTCTATCTTCTTTTCTTATCACACTTACATGCAAATAGTATGTCCCATTCGTCATAATTTTACTACCAGAAGACTCCAAACTGCATTGCACATCATCCCACTTCTTAATTTAGCACCATATACTTGTGTATATTTCCTACCTAACTTCATCCATTTAGCATAATTTTACTATCAGAGGACTTCAAACTGTTCTATACATTCCGCCCATCTCGTTTCTTGGTTCAACACTAATCCTACTCAGCCAACCACTCAGAGATGGCTACTGTCATAAAGTACTTGTGCGCACAAGCAGCTGCGTGATTACATGTAGTTGGTTTCCTCAGAAGTCAACTTTTGTGAAAATAGTCAACAGACAAAGCTTCAGCAAAACCAGTACTTATAAGCATGCGGGCGGTTTCCTCGGAAGCTTATTCTTATGACAGTAGTTAGCTAACAGCACAGAACTGAGCTGAGTCACCAAAAGCTAAACATTTTGGTACCAAGAAGTTATCAGCTGGTTTCCAATTTACTTGAAAGAAGTTACATCAGAGCTCTTCAAAACCAGTTAATTCTTTGTATCCATGTATCTATGTGTATTATATAGAGGCAAATAATAGCAATGGTAGGTTAGCTCTGTTTATATATTGACTTCTAGGTGGCTGCTTGACTATAAAAGACAAAATTACTATATTGGATCCACTAAATGAATTTTTTAATTACTAAAGTAGCTATATAGAACAAGATCCTTATCTATAAAACTACTTAAAAAAATCTGTTCAGTATATTTTATTAATTTGATCAATGATCCTGGAAATGTTTATTATTGTAAGAAATTTATCGAAAAAAAGAGAGCACCTAGTTATATTTAATATCCTTAAAATCACCTTCTAAACAACTTAAAACTCGACATTCCTGATCAAGGCTATAGAGCATCTAGTCGAAACATCGAGAGAATAAAATTTGAAGTTGATTATTGAGAAGGTGATTTTAATGTTATTATGTCAATTGAGAGTTCATTGAGTATTTAATATCCGTCGTAAATGCACATTCATACATGAGTTACCAGTTATTAACAGATAATGTAAATATAGGCAGTATCCATATTGCAAAGACTGATAAAGTAAATTAATTCAAAATGTTTAATTAAAAGTGAAAGTCTTATCAAAATATTTTTTGCATAACATCCACAAAATGTTTTGCAACAAACCCAGGCATACCAAATATGCATTACTTCGCCATCACATTTCAAATATATAACAGTTCAATCATACAGCCACACATCACATAACAACATCAATAGCACATGGTCTTATCAGATTACTGAGAAAAAACTTCAGAAAAATAGTTGTAGTTGTCAGCATTGCGTATTGCCTGCTCAGGTCGAGATTGGGCCAATGTCTTGCAGTTGCTTATGCCGTAAACGATATCCTCAGTAAACGCCACTGCGTGCGACAACTCATGAACAATAGTTCCTAGCTTAGTGTTGTCACCTCATGTGTCTGGAGCATAGCGATATACTGGGCACAAATAGATAGTGGTGCTTTTGAAGTGTGTGTAAGCAATGATTCCAGAATGTTTTGCACAAATTTCTCCATCAAAGTAGAAAGTGAATGTTTTTGTCTCCATAGCTAGTTTGATATCAGAATAGGTTCCTCGTACAGTGTTTACGTATCCAACATGACGATATCCAAAGAAATCAGTGTAAGTGTTTGCCTCTGTGTCCACTGCTCGCATACTTAGACGTAGGTTTCGATAAACTGCTCCGTATATTTTGAGAGTGGTTGTGGTGTCTCTGTACCTAAGATTACCTGCAAAATTCGGCATGATGTAATCTTCTGGTTCGTACATCATGTGAGATTTGATTACTTTTATAGAAGATGCATTCTTACGGAGAACTTCTGCTTCTGTAAGCTTCATTACAGATTCATCTCCAAACACGATAAATGATTGAGGATTGGAAGATATAAACTGTGACTTCGTGTCTGATATGTTGTACTCGTAATAGCTTATCATGGATTTCAGCGTGACTTTATGATCAACATTAGTTTTCAAGCTGTAGGACTGAGAAAGGTCGGTTGTTGTAGAGAGGGAGGATTTAGCTGGAACCAGTATGAACTCCTTTGACATTGGAGGTGTTCGTTGGTAAAGAAGATCATCATAGAGAACTGGATTTCGATTCTGAGTGATTTCAAAAGTGTGTGAAGCCAGCTCATCGAGTGGTGTGTTTCTCATCAGAAGATAATGGTCTCGATCATCGGTATTGGTGATCATAACTTTGCATGTAATGTCCTCCCCCACTTCGTACTGACCTGAAGTAGAAATAGTTGCCATAAACGGCTCACAGCTGACGCTGCTAATGATGATCACAGCGAGAAGCAGAGGAAGCCACATTTTTCTTGTTTAACTGATGAATGATTTTGCATCTGCCAATCCTCTCTCCCTCTCACTCTTTATTATATACTAACTGGTGATGTATGCCGAATGTTTCACTAAGCAGTTGTAAAGTTGATATGACTATGTATGGCAATAGCTCTAAGAGACCAAGAAGACTTCAAACTGTCCAAAAACCATCTCGTTTCTTGATTCAGCACAAGTCCATTTCTCAATTCAGCCAACCATCCAGAGATGGTAAAGGATCGCTACTGCCATAAAGTACTTGTGCGCTAGCCTCACTAACAACAGCTGCGTGATCATGTAGTTGGTTTCCTCAGAAGTGAAAATACTCAACAGACAAAGCTTCAGCAAAACCAGTACTTATAAGTTGAGTGGTTTCCTCGGAAGCTTATTCTTATGACAGTAGTTAGCTAACAGCACAGAACTGAGCTGAGTCACCAAAAGCTAAACATTTTGGTACCAAGAAGTTATCAGCTGGTTTCCAATTTACTTGAAAGAAGTTACATCAGAGCTCTTCAAAACCAGTTAATTCTTTGTATCCATGTATCTATGTGTATTATATAGAGGCAAATAATAGCAATGGTAGGTTAGCTCTGTTTATATATTGACTTCTAGGTGGCTGCTTGACTATAAAAGACAAAATTACTATATTGGATCCACTAAATGAATTTTTTAATTACTAAAGTAGCTATATAGAACAAGATCCTTATCTATAAAACTACTTAAAAAAATCTGTTCAGTATATTTTATTAATTTGATCAATGATCCTGGAAATGTTTATTATTGTAAGAAATTTATCGAAAAAAAGAGAGCACCTAGTTATATTTAATATCCTTAAAATCACCTTCTAAACAACTTAAAACTCGACATTCCTGATCAAGGCTATAGAGCATCTAGTCGAAACATCGAGAGAATAAAATTTGAAGTTGATTATTGAGAAGGTGATTTTAATGTTATTATGTCAATTGAGAGTTCATTGAGTATTTAATATCCGTCGTAAATGCACATTCATACATGAGTTACCAGTTATTAACAGATAATGTAAATATAGGCAGTATCCATATTGCAAAGACTGATAAAGTAAATTAATTCAAAATGTTTAATTAAAAGTGAAAGTCTTATCAAAATATTTTTTGCATAACATCCACAAAATGTTTTGCAACAAACCCAGGCATACCAAATATGCATTACTTCGCCATCACATTTCAAATATATAACAGTTCAATCATACAGCCACACATCACATAACAACATCAATAGCACATGGTCTTATCAGATTACTGAGAAAAAACTTCAGAAAAATAGTTGTAGTTGTCAGCATTGCGTATTGCCTGCTCAGGTCGAGATTGGGCCAATGTCTTGCAGTTGCTTATGCCGTAAACGATATCCTCAGTAAATGCCACTGCGTGCGACAACTCATGAACAATAGTTCCTAGCTTAGTGTTGTCACCTCATGTGTCTGGAGCATAGCGATATACTGGGCACAAATAGATAGTGGTGCTTTTGAAGTGTGTGTAAGCAATGATTCCAGAATGTTTTGCACAAATTTCTCCATCAAAGTAGAAAGTGAATGTTTTTGTCTCCATAGCTAGTTTGATATCAGAATAGGTTCCTCGTACAGTGTTTACGTATCCAACATGACGATATCCAAAGAAATCAGTGTAAGTGTTTGCCTCTGTGTCCACTGCTCGCATACTTAGACGTAGGTTTCGATAAACTGCTCCGTATATTTTGAGAGTGGTTGTGGTGTCTCTGTACCTAAGATTACCTGCAAAATTCGGCATGATGTAATCTTCTGGTTCGTACATCATGTGAGATTTGATTACTTTTATAGAAGATGCATTCTTACGGAGAACTTCTGCTTCTGTAAGCTTCATTACAGATTCATCTCCAAACACGATAAATGATTGAGGATTGGAAGATATAAACTGTGACTTCGTGTCTGATATGTTGTACTCGTAATAGCTTATCATGGATTTCAGCGTGACTTTATGATCAACATTAGTTTTCAAGCTGTAGGACTGAGAAAGGTCGGTTGTTGTAGAGAGGGAGGATTTAGCTGGAACCAGTATGAACTCCTTTGACATTGGAGGTGTTCGTTGGTAAAGAAGATCATCATAGAGAACTGGATTTCGATTCTGAGTGATTTCAAAAGTGTGTGAAGCCAGCTCATCGAGTGGTGTGTTTCTCATCAGAAGATAATGGTCTCGATCATCGGTATTGGTGATCATAACTTTGCATGTAATGTCCTCCCCCACTTCGTACTGACCTGAAGTAGAAATAGTTGCCATAAACGGCTCACAGCTGACGCTGCTAATGATGATCACAGCGAGAAGCAGAGGAAGCCACATTTTTCTTGTTTAACTGATGAATGATTTTGCATCTGCCAATCCTCTCTCCCTCTCACTCTTTATTATATACTAACTGGTGATGTATGCCGAATGTTTCACTAAGCAGTTGTAAAGTTGATATGACTATGTATGGCAATAGCTCTAAGAGACCAAGAAGACTTCAAACTGTCCAAAAACCATCTCGTTTCTTGATTCAGCACAAGTCCATTTCTCAATTCAGCCAACCATCCAGAGATGGTAAAGGATCGCTACTGCCATAAAGTACTTGTGCGCTAGCCTCACTAACAACAGCTGCGTGATCATGTAGTTGGTTTCCTCAGAAGTGAAAATACTCAACAGACAAAGCTTCAGCAAAACCAGTACTTATAAGTTGAGTGGTTTCCTCGGAAGCTTATTCTTATGACAGTAGTTAGCTAACAGCACAGAACTGAGCTGAGTCACCAAAAGCTAAACGTTTTGGTACCAAGAAGTTATCAGCTGGTTCCCTTGGAAATTTACTTGAAAGTAGTTAACACCACAGCTCTTCAAAACCAGTTATGTATACCTGTGTCTATGTGTATCATATATAGGCAAATTATAATAGCAATGGTAGTTTAGCTCTGTTATATATTGACTTATATATATATAGGTGGCTACTTGACTAGGTGGCTACTTGACTAACTAATTACTATATTGGATCCACTAAATGAAACAAGAATTTACAAAAGTAGATAGCAAACATTTACAAGATCCTTATCTATAATACTGTTTAAAAAAATCTGTTGAGTATATTTTATTAATTGATCAATTATCCTGGAAATATTTGCTATTGTGTATATATTATATATATGAAATTTGTCGAAATAAAGAGAGCACTTTGTTATACTTAATATCCTTAAAATCACCTTCTCAATAATCACTATTCACTCAACATTCTGGATCAAAGCTAGAGCATCTAGTCTAAACGTCGAGTGAATAAAATTTGAAGTTGATTATTGAGGAGGTGATTTTAAAGTTATTATATATGTCAACTGAGTTTATTGAGTATGTAATATCTGTCATAAATGCAAATTCATACATGGGTCATCAGTTATTAACAAATGCTATATATAAATATGCTTTAATATAGGCATTATCTGTATTGCAAAGAACTTGCTAAAGTAAATTAATGTTTTGTTTAATCAAAACTGAAAGTCTTGTATTTTGAATATTATACATAACATCCACAAAATGTTTTGCAACAAACCCAGGCATACCAAATATGCATTACTTTGCTATACACATGTTAAACAAACAGTGCATACAGCCACACATCACATAACAACACCAGTAGCACATGGTCTTATCAGATCACTGAGAAAAAACTTCAGAAAAATAGTTGTAGTTGTCAGCATTGCGTATTGCCTGCTCAGGTCGAGATTGGGCCAATGTCTTGCAGTTGCTTATGCCGTAAACGATATCCTCAGTAAATGCCACTGCATGCGACAACTCATGAATAATAGTTCCTAGCTTAGTGTTGTCACCTCATGTGTCTGGAGCATAGCAATATACTGGGCACAAATAGATCGTGGTGCTTTTGAAGTGTGTGTAAGCAATGATTCCGGAGTTTTTTGCACAAGTTTCTCCATCAAAGTAGAAAGTGAATGTTTTTGTCTCCATAGCTAGTTTGATATCAGAATAGGTTCCTCGTACAGTATTTACGTATCCAACATAACGATATCCAAAGAAAAAAGAAATCAGTGTAAGTGTTTGCCTCTGTGTCCACTGCTCGCATACTTAGACGTAGGTTTCGATAAACTGCTCCGTATATTCTGAGAGTGGTTGTGGTGTCTCTGTACCTAAGATTACCTGCAAAATTCGAATGATGTAATCTTCTGGTTCGTACATCATGTGAGGTTTGATTACTTTTATAGAAGATGCATTCTTACGGAGAACTTCTGCTTCTGTAAGCTTCATTACAGATTCATCTCCAAACACGACAAATGATTGAGGATTGGAAGATATAAACTGTCTGATATGTTGTACTCGTAATAGCTTATCATGGTTTTCAGCGTGACTTTATGATCACAACATTAGTTTTCAAGCTGTAGGACTGAGAAAGGTCGGTTGTTGTAGAGAGGGAGGATTTAGCTGGAACCAGTATGAACTCCTTTGACGTTGGAGGTGTTCGTTGGTAAAGAAGACCATCATAGAGAACTGGATTTCCATTCTGAGTGATTTCAAAAGTGTGTGAAGCCAGCTCATCGAGTGGTGTGTTTCTCGTCAGAAGGTAGTAGTTTCGATCATTGGTATTGGTGATGACGACTTTGCATGTAATGTCCTCCCCCACTTCGTACTGACCTGAAGTAGAAATAGTTGCCATAAATGGCTCACAGCTGACGCTGCTAATGATGATCATGGAGAGAAGCAGAGGAAGCCACATTTTTCTTGTTTAACTGATGAATGATTTTGCATCTGCCAATCCTCTCTCCCTCTCACTCTTTATATATGTTACGCGCAAACCTGGAATTTGCTCAATCCTAGGATCGTGCAAGGTCAAACTCAAACCTCCAATCTGCACTCTCAAAAACAAGAATTTGTTAATAACAGTAAGTTGCTCAATCCAGGATTGATCATAGAATTTCTACTCAATATATAGAACAGGTAAAAGTTGCTCATTCTGGCAAGATAGTCGCATTCCATAAAGGCCAAATCTTGTACATACAAAATTCGTACAAAATTCATAACCGAGTACTCCAATTCAGTTAGCGATTATTACATGTCTAATCCATATCTTCTGATCGAAATACAACTCTGGGAATCTTGATGCACTTGTTCCCCACATTTTGAACATTCTGCCATCCTACTTTTGCTCCATGGCATTCGGCAGACGCAGTAGAGTTCGATTGTTTGAAATAGTTCGATTGCCGGAGAGAGGTTTGTAACACTTTTACCAGGAAAAGGTAGCATTTTACGAGACTCGAAACAATTTACGAGGTGACATCTCATTTTGGAGATATCCCAGCATATTTTGGTTGGATCTTCACCATAACAGAGGGCTACTGCACAAGCAATAGCACAGTCATTACCATTGGTCTGCTGCTGAATGTTCATAAACCTTGCTGTGATCGTTTTATTCCTTAAAAATACAAGTGCAGCTATCTGTTCAGAAGTTGATAGAGGCAAACGATTGTAAAGACTATCGTATACCTTAACTTCACTATTATCTTCCTTGCTCAGCTCAATGCAGATCCAGTGGTTGTTTTGACTGTTCAAAATCTGGACTGCATGACTCCGAATAACGTCACTGCTAAGATTAGAGACCATAGCTTGCAATCCATTGATGGAGAGAAATACTTTTTTGAGAAGTTTCTGAGAGGCATACATATGTGAATCTACTAACCAGTTTCTATTAAGAATCATGTCACGATCTTCTTTATACAGCACTAGGTCTGGGATCCACATTGGTGGTACTGGGGTAGTGATCAACAATAACTAGTCCAGGCTTTCTATCATCACTGACAGAACTATCTAGAAGTTCAACATCATCGACGTTTTTTGGGTATTTAGTAACTCTGCTGACAGTACCACCCACAATTAGTAACTCTGCTGACAGTACCACCCACAACACCACCCACAACACTACCATCAGGCTTGCATCCACTTACAGAACTACCTACAAGTTCGACATCATCGACAACTTTTTTTTCCACAGGTAACCCAGTAGCTCTGGTGATGGCACCACCCACAACAACACCATCATCGAGTCCTTTCTTGTCACTGTTAAAGCAAGGTAATCCAGTATGACATCTTTTGGTACACAACTTTCTGGCTTTCTTACAAGAGCAATGAGAGTTTTTGCATCCACCTTTGCAACCACATGAGTTACCATAATAGGCATTCTTAGGGTTAAAGAGCAGTGCAGCTTCTCGTAGAGACAAAAAGGATTCCGTTTTCCAGTCATTTGGTGAAAGCTCGACTTTGCCAGAATACCGCTCAAGTTGTCCATCATAAGCACAGTTTTACAGTACCCCATACTGACAATGTAGGCGATACACAGGTCTCTTGGTACCAGAGACAACAACTATTACACATGGTATCCGTCGAAAATCAGTTGATGCTCTGTCGATTCGTGGGATTTGAATGCTGACTAAATACCCAACAGCAAATGATTCAACAGCATGGCGTTTCCGTTTACTGTATTGTTTCACCATTCTTTCAGCATTCAATCGATAGTTTCTATCAGCTTCCTTTCTTCGTTTGCTATGCTTTTGGCTTGTTGCCAATGGAGTACCTGAATGAAATATTTAGCATTATTAAATAAAATGTTTATTACATCATCAAAATGTTATATAATGGGATTGTGAAAAAGTTATTTACTTGTGTTTTCACTCTCAAGTCTCAACACAAGGAAAGCTCTGTGCAATGTTTATTTGGTATTATAATAGAATGTCTTTACTCTCCATTACTGACCCTGGATTAGAAAGTTTATTTGCTTACTCTCCATTACTGACCCCGGATTAGAAATATTAAAAGGTCTAAAATTGTTTTACTTTCCTTACTTCTGATATCACTCTCTGTGCAACGAGGTTCACTACAGTGAGGGACAGATGGTGAGGAGTGTTCTGCAGAGCTTGGATCATCTGAACGAGGTGGAGGAGTAGAACTTTTGTCTGCTGATACATGTTCCATAGGCTCAGTTTCATTGATCAAGTCTGCGATATCTTCCTCCATTTACTGACCCTGGATTAGTACCTGGAAATATACCGCTACGTGGTGGTTGTCCATACACCAATTCAGGTCCCAAAGAAGTCGCCAGGTTCGGTCCGTTTGGTGGTGGATTATAGACACCTCAACACAGTCACCACTCCAGACCCCTATTACATGCCCAGAATAGAGGACATCTTGGAAAAAATGGCCTCGGCTACATACTTTTCTACCTTTGATTTAGCCAGGGGATTTTACCAAGTTCCCCTGGAACCACGCGACATGGACAAAACAACATTTCTTACACCCTTCGGTAAATTCCGGTTTACATTCATGCCCTTCGGACTGCGAAACGTCCCCGCCACCTTTCAGCGCCTTATGGACGGACTGCTGGGGGATCTGTTCTCCTTTGTGACTGTCTATATTGACGACATATTCGTTTTTAGCCCATCCTGGATGAATCACCTCGCCCATCTTCGCCAAGTGTTTGGCCGTCTCAGAGATGAGGGTCTCACGATCCAGTCTGGCAAGTCACAGCTAGGGATGACTACCTGTCATTTGCTGTTGGGGATTTAGTCAGCATTCAAATCCCACGAATCGACAGAGCATCAACTGATTTTCGACGGATACCATGTGTAATAGTTGTTGTCTCTGGTACCAAGAGACCTGTGTATCGCCTACATTGTCAATATGGGGTACTGTAAAACTGTGCTTATGATGGACAACTTGAGCGGTCTTCTGGCAAAGTCGAGCTTTCACCAAATGACTGGAAAACGGAATCCTTTTTGTCTCTACGAGAAGCTGCACTGCTCTTTAACCCTAAGAATGCCTATTATGGTAACTCATGTGGTTGCAAAGGTGGATGCAAAAACTCTCATTGCTCTTGTAAGAAAGCCAGAAAGTTGTGCACCAAAAGATGTCATACTGGATTACCTTGCTTTAACAGTGACAAGAAAGGACTCGATGATGGTGTTGTTGCTGCTGCCCATGGTGCCCTGGATGGTTCAATGAGATGGTTTTGTCTTAAAGTGGTGATCTCCTGCCGGAAGGGTTCCTCCCATGCTTTAGGGAAGAAGGTGAATGGGTAGGGCCGTGGCTGTATCGATGCGGTGTGTGGCTGATGTAGCTCTTCCCAGTTTGCTCACTGTAACGGTTGGATAGTCCTGCCATAGGTGGAGAATGTCCTGGCGTTGCACAGGAGTAAGAATTGGTCCAATCTGTGAAGGCTCAGTCGAGGTATGTGGACAGTAGTCTGGTAACTCCGTAATGACAGAGGAATCGGTGGAGATGTAGAATATATGGGCAACAGGTGGTATCCATAACTTCAGGGCCGTGACATGGACCGAGCAGGTATGCTTATGCCTCTCTGGCATGTCCACCGAGTAAGTTACCGGGGAGAGAGTGCCTAGGATAGTGTATGGTCCACACCAACGGTCCTGTAGCTTCTGACCCCGGTGGCCAGAGAAGGCAGGAGTAAAGACCAGTACTTGGTCCCCCTTGTGGAAAGATGTAGTGGTAGCTGATCGATCAAACCAAGCCTTGGTTCTGGCTTGAGTGGTCTCATGTTGGTTGATAGCAAGAGCCCTCATCTCGGTGAGGTCTGTACGGAGTTTAAGCAACCACTCCATGACTGTGGTAGAGGTTGTCTTAGCTGGAACCCATTGCTGTCATAAGATGTCGAGGGGTCCATGTATGTCGCGCCCGAAAAGCAGGGTGAGAACCATGTAGAAGAGCAGGGAGCTTCACGGCAAGCGAACAAGAGGTACTGGAGGTGTTCATCCCCGTCCCTATGGTCTGCTACTGACTTCCAGACCATCTGCATTAATGTTTGATGAAATCTTTCAACGGCCCCATTGGACTGTGGGCAGTATGGAGCTGTCTTAGAGTGGAGTACGCCGAGGAACTTGAATGATTCTTTCATCACAGAGGAGAGGAAGTTACTACCTACCCCTGTCAGATAGTATCTCTAGAGGTACCGACAATCGCGACATGATATGTAGCAGGGCTTTGGCGATGACATCTGCCGTGGTTGTGCGGAGGGGAACAGCATCTGGGTATCGGGAGCCCAGATCTATGTACGTGAGGATATATCTGTTTTTGGACTTGGTCACCGGCAAGGGGCCCACCACATCAATAGCCACCTTGTCAAAGGGTCGAGTGATATGAGGTGGAGGGGATACCATAGGTGCTCTTTTGTGTGTATGCTTGGCCATTTTCTGGCAGTGGTCGCAGGATTGACAAGTGGCCTTGACATCGGCGGCTAGGTGTGACCAAAAGAAATGCTTAAGTATTTTATACTTGGTACGCTTGAGGCCTCCATGTCCAGCCATTGGAGTCGAGTGAGCTAAGTCCAGTACCTGCTGCCGTCGGTTGGCAGGGAGAACGATTTGCCAAATTGGTTCTCCCAGTCGGTCGGTAGATTGTCGATGAAGGACGCCATGTTTGGTGACATACGGGGAGTTCTCCTTGTCTGCGGAAGACCAAGGTTCTGCCAGTGTGGGGTCATTACGTTGGTCCCTGCAGAGGGCCTCAGAGTCAGCATTGGGTTGCAAAAGGGGGTCAAAATCCAGGGAAGGGGAAGGGTCAGTTTCTGGCCGGGATAGGTTTGTCTGAGGGAAGTCAAAGGCATCCCCAATGAGGTCTGGGTGGAGTGCGAGGAGTTTTTCTGAAGCATCAGCATTCTGTTGCTGACAGTGACTTTCCTCTGCTGCTTGTTGGCGTGTTTGGACCACTAGTACGTCTCGAGGGATATCCTCAATTGCGGCCTTCATGAGTACATAGAGTATATCGCAATCTCTGCCCAGGATGACATCATGATGGATATCATCAGAGATGGCCATAGGAAGTGTAAGTATTCGTCCCAGGATATTGCAGTCGAGCCGGCAGGGAGGTCGCCGGACCATGGACTACCTTAATCGTGACATCAGACTGTCGGAGTGGGGTGATCGTCCCTGCAGAATGGAGGTCATCTAGCATCTACTTATTTATTACTGTGAGATCTGCCCCACTGTCGAGGAAGAAACGGACCGGTGCTTCCCCGATGGTACCCTGGTGAAGAGGGATGGCAGTCTGGTGACTGTTGGTTGAGATGGTTGGGTATGTCGGATACAATAGAGATCTCTATCTGGGCAGGCTGCACTGATGTGTCCCCATTTCCTGCAATTAAAGCAGAGGGGACCTTTGACATCGTCAAAGTATTTGCTGAGATCCTTTGGATGGCGGGTGGGCTGGTCGGATTTTTCTCGCTTGATCCAAGTCGGTGGCGGGATGTGGTGTCCTGGGTGAGTAAGAGGGTTCACATCCTCACTTAGTAGTTGGGATGGAGGTGGAGGGGGATGGTCTTGTTGTTGACACATAGGCCTTGGGCGATACGGAAGACGATCAGAAGGTCGTTGTGGTCTAGGACCTTTCCAAGTGGTGTGGCTCTTCCATGCGGTAAGGCGATCAAATTTGCCTTCTGCGACCCAAGCATCTGCTGCTTGGATCATGTCCTGTGCTGTGAGTGGCTTTTGTGCACGTACAAACTGTGCCACCGATGGTTGCAGCTGGTGGTAAATAACTTCCTGCGTGATTAGAGTAGCACAGTCATTTATGCTGTCGCAATCTCTGAGACAGGTAAGGGCGACATCGAGGGTACGGTGGTAAACCTGGGAGACGGTCTCGAATGTCCGAGGATTGGGTTCTAGCCAGGCAGAGAATCGGGTAGACTGGGTAATGCCTAGTCGGGTGAGGATGGCTTTCTTGAGGGTAGAGTAACAGCCAGCCTGGTCCGTGGAAATGGAGAGTGCGACACTAGTGAGATCCCCCTGGAGCAGTGTACAGAGTTCTGCCGCCCATCTGGTTCTTGGTACATCATAGGCCGTCATGTGTTTTTCAAAACGGGCAAGATCCGCTTCAGCTGCCATGCCCTCACGGAGGAGGGGGAGTCTAGGGGGGTTTGGAGGGTTGGTAACAGTGATAGGATGGGTGCTCAGTGTTTCGAGTGCCTTTGCTAGCTGGATTTGGGCAGCCTCCTGCTGGTGTTGGTTCTCCAGCTGTTGTTGTTGCATTTTCAGCAAGAGGAGAGCTACAGTGGGGTCGACAGTCGGAGTAGCAGTGGGTGGTAATCTGGTTCGTGGGTCTACTGGTCTTGGTCGATCTTGAGTTGGGTTTCTATCTGGGAGATATGGTGTGTCGCTGGGGTCTACTAGATAGTCGCAAGGAGGCGTACAATCACGAATGTAGGGATTCTCATCTAGAGGTGAGTGATAATCCTCTTTGTTTGATGGGTGTGGCCTTTCGTCTGGCCACACTTGGTTGTCGTTCTCATTGCCACTCATCGTGAAATCAAAGGATGTGATGGCAAGGTCAGAACTCACTATAACTAAGGCAGGTCGAATTTGGAAAGGGCGTGGTCGAGGTACATTAGTTCACGAAATTTGATGAATGAATCGAAGATCAGTAGCTCGGGCGTGGTCGAAATGGTAACTTGGGCGTGGTCAAAATGGTAGCTCGGGCGTGGTCGCACTATAACTAAGGCAGGTCGAATTTGGAAAGGGCGTGGTCGAGGTACGTTAGTTCACGAAATTTGATGAATGAATCCAAGATCAGTAGCTCGGGCGTGGTCGAAATGGTAGCTTGGGCGTGGTCCAAATGGTAACTTGGGTGTGGTCGAAATGGTAGCTCGGGCGTGGTCGAAATGGTAGCTAAGGCATGGTCGTCTCCTTGGCTGCCACCAGATGTTAGACTATTGCAATGGAGAAGTTGATAAATATAGAATTTATTATTGATAATCAAATACACAAGACAATTGACTTAGCTTGATAATCCAAAGAGAGACTTTTACAGAAGAAGGCTGCTCTTAAATAAGATGGCCTCTCCTGAGGACATCAGTGAGTTTCAAAGACTAATGTTATTCATAGTTCATTGTAAACTGTTAATTGTCTAGAAGTATATATTTGGCTAGGACTAGGTTAAGTAAGTTAAGTTGGTTGTTCTTGTTAGGTTGACCTAACACTTGTATTCGTTTCCGACTAGCAGTTCAGTCATTTTCAGCTGACATTGAATACTCTGTAGAGTTCTCTTTTTAATCAGCTTTTTGTTTGCATTTCCAATAAAAGCAAAATGCTGACTGAAAGAAATCTGCAAAATTCTCAGTCTGTTTGAATAGTAACAGAGCAGTGGTTGCTTCAAAGTTTCTTATGGATGAGTCTGGTTCCGGAGAATCCATGCTTCAGTTCCTGCCCTTTACAAAAGAACTGTCAGTTTGACACCAAATCGATCGAAGAATTAGAAGGAGAAGTGGGAAACTCTACTAACTAAATATACATACATACACAGGTTACAACTTTCACCTGTGCTTCATTTACAATGGTGGGTGGTCTGCTGTGATTATGCACATTCATGTAAGGGGAAACCATCATAGTGTTATGGTTCAAGCTTCCTCTTCAAGAAGGTCAATGGATTTATTTTATGCCACAGACCGCATTGAAATTTTATCAAGGTGAAGTCTCTTTGGTTGAAATTTGTTGCGATGTACAACTTCTTTTTCCAAACTAGTAATCTTATCATGAAGTTATTCCAGCATATGTTTCCAGATTTTGACTTGGCCAAGAAATCATCTTGTGCATATACAAAGAGCACAACTGTTGTCAAGGAAGTTTTGACACAACATTATCTGGAAAAAATGCTTTCTGATATGAAGGATGGTTGGTTGAACACTTCCTTCAATTTACAGTTCCTGGGCGCCCCCTTTTGTTGCTTCTCGATGGGCATAGCACACATTATCAGCCTGATGCAGTTAGATTTGCAAGGGAACATGATATTATCATGCTATGTTTACCTCCCCATACCACCCACAAATCTCAGCCACTGGATTGTGGTGTTTTCAAGCCCCTCAAGAGCAAGTGGACTGAAGTGTGTCATCAATATTTCCATAAGTACCCTGGGAAAGTGATAACAAGATTCAATTTCAATATGTTGTTCTCCCAAGCATGGTTGAAGTCGCTTATTCCTTCAAACATCATTGCCGGTTTTAAGACTTGTGGAGTGTACCCATACAATCCATCTGCCATTTCAGTTCCAGACGATGACAACACTAGCAGTGAGAAAACTAGTGATCGATATGATGAGGGGGGGAGCGGAGATGAGGGAACAAGTGGAGATGGGGGAAGTAGTGGAGATGAGGCAGGAAGTGGAGATAGGGGAGGTGATGGAGATAGTAGACAACTATCCATTGAGGGAGGTCATGAACTGTCATCTGGTGCGGGAGGGCATGGACAACAATGTGGTGAAGGAGGGAGTGAACTGCAGCCTGGTGAGGAATGGAGTGGACAGCATCCTAGTGACAAATGGGATTGGGGGGGATTCTGCTGAGGCAAGAGGTGCTAGAGCTGGACGTGGTGGAGCATGTGGGTCAGCAGTTCCTTTTGGAAGTAGTGGACAGTCGGGTACTGTGGGAAGTGAGGGTCACAGATGAGCAGTTAGATCTCTTTCAGTGTCTGTACAAGGAGGGATACAATCTCTCTATTGATCCATGTTACATCCATTGGCTTGACATACATCATCCTGAAGCACTACCTGTCGATTACCATGATCTAACCCCTGCTAGAGATCCAATCTCGTCTGTGGTGAGTCGTCACAACCTAACCCCTGCTGTAACCCCAGATGAAGATGTCTTATCCGTGGCAAGTTCCTTTACAAACATCTCTCCATTATGTCCTGTTGTTGCTAGTACTCCAGGAGTTGCTCCAAAACCTAGTTCAAAAGAGTCGACCAGTGCAGGTAGGATGTCCAGTGCAAAGGACTCAGTGAGTGTAGTGTCAAAATACTTGGCTATTCCTGTAGAATCTACTCCAAAACGTGCTGCAAGCAGTTTTCCACGTGCCAAACTCTTAACTAGTGAAGATTCACTGCGGACTCTTGAAGAAAAAGAAAAGAAGAAGCAAGATGAATTGGAAATGAAGGCAAAACGGAAGACAGAAAGGGAAGAGAAAAAGAAACTAAGGGATGAGGAGTCGAAGAAGAAAGCAGAGAATAGAATCCTAAGAGAACAAGAACGAGTAAAGAAAGCAGAACTGAAGGAAGAAGCAAAGAAGAAAAGAGAAGTGAAGAGGAAGTGTGAGGAAGAAATAGGAAGGAGAAAAGAAGTGAAGAGAAAGCGACAGTGCATCAAAGTGCACTCCACGCCAGCCACAGAGAGTAAAGCAGGTCAGCAAAGGGAAATTGACACAAATATCTGCTGTACGTGCAATGGCTCATATGAGCAAGATGTCATTGACGGGAATGGTGCAGATTGGCTTTCATGTGCGTGTGGGAACTGGCTCCATGAAGATTGTGTGGATGATTGCATAAGAGATGAAGATGGAAAGGATTGCATTTGCCCATTCTGTTTGGATGATCTAGCTACAAAGTTTGCGTGACAGTTTCAACATTTCCTGCACAAACACATGTTCTCATACTTGGACAACAATATTGTTATTAAATACTGCAATGCAAGATGAAAATCTGTTAAAGGCTGAACTTCTACAAAATTGCTTGGGGAGGGGGGAAATCTCAGTGAGTAATAATTGATGTACATAATATTAATGAATGGTTGATAATTGATGCCCATGATTGATAACCGGTTTTGAGTGAGCAGCATAGTCAGTACTGGGGTTCCGTTTTGGAATATGATAATTGGAATGAGACTACACCAGTTCACTGTTAAACGGTTGATGGAGCTCCTGGTCTGGAATGAAGTCTTTCAGCACAATCTGCAAGTAAGATATAGCATTGGGACAAAACTTGGGTGATAATTGGTTGCTTATGCTACATACTTATATTCCTTTCTGCATTTATAATATGTATCTACGGAAGAAAGATGGTGAAGACTTGCTTATAACCTTTCTCCTAAGTTGAGTTTGTGTACATTGTAGGTTTATCAATTCAGATTTATTAACATGCATGCAGAAATGGAATTGACATACCATTGGCTGCAGTTGCTTTGAGTGTGGCAAAAATGGAGGAAGTGGTGATGTCGAGCTTTCATATGTTGAAGAGTCATGAATGATAGACTCATCACCAAAACACTTTGAGCTAGAAGAAGAGTTCTGAGTAGTTGTAGATTCAGAAGAGTGCTTTGAAACAAGTTGGGATCAAAATATTCTTTCAGGAGATAAATGTTGACTGCCTTTAAGCACACACCCAGATGATGAATCGCCAAGCATCCTCTTTACAAAGATGTTCCTTGATCACATATGGCCCTAACCATCTCTTCTCAAACTTTTCACCTTTACAGCTGTCCCTTTGGGAGTTTCTAAACAATACCTTTGTACTGCATTTCAGGACCTATATACAATGAAATGACTATATTTTATAACTCTACATAAATTCAATATTATAAAATATATAACTACCTTTATTGCATAACCTCTAATCATAATCCTTCTTGTATCATATCTGTGCCAGATCAATAATGGATTTAGCTGCATAGTGGATGCTAGTTCTAATTGAGTTCATCAATGCAATGGTACTTGTTGGACTAGTATCATCAGACCCATCAGTTTCTTCTTGTGACCTTTCATCTTCAACTTCAATAGGAAGCACTGGCTAATGTAACAATGAAAACTAAAATAATAAATGACTTGTAATTATTGCCTCACACCTGCAGAACATTATTTCAAATGGACAAAATTTTGTAGATTTCTGCACTGAAGTGCAATATGCAAATAAAAGTCCATCAATGTGTTGATCCCAATCATTTCGATCACAACTTGCTTTAGTAATGCTCTTTGCAAACTTTGATTGAAATGCTTTATGACACTGTTACTCTGAGTGTGATAACAGAAGTCACTTTGTAATGAACCTTATTAATTGAAAAAGACTTGGATTCACTTTCTAAACAAACTCCCATCCTTAATAGGAAATAAATGATTTTAGACACTCAAATCTAAAATGAATGGCTTTCAATATAAACTTGTTCATATATAATTTGTATATTTTTATAACATGTCACTTAAAACAAAAAACTGGCCAGTGTTTCTAGCCGGTTATCCTTAGGCTCTGCTTCTGACCACTCAAAGAAAAAATAATCCACAAGAGTAATAATGTATCGGTAGCCTGTCGAGGGCAGAACCCTCAACACCGGACATGGCTGGCCTGGACTGACCCTTGGTCACAGACTCAGTAGAATACTATTAATTATGGGATAATTATCATGCGTTACCACAGTTATCGTTGACACACACACAGTTACTAAATGAATGGTATGCTCACTTGTGTTTCATCTCTTATCACCCCCTTTCACACCTGTGTCAGTATGGACTTATGCGTGCCTACCTATTGTTAGTATAGTTGGCTTTGGCCAGTGTATGTATGTAGGTGTGTGCAGTCATGTGCTGGCTGGCAGGGTATTTAAACCCTGACAGCCAGATCCTTGTGTCAGTCTTGTTCTAAGTCGTAGCTTGTCATCAATTATATTAACAAACCTAAATTTTTCTGGTTATAGTTGAGGCTAGGTTACTGAGAGCTAGACTCTGGTGGCAGCAACAATAGCCTACACCATTGACTTTGTGGAGGGATAGCCAGAGCTGGACCCCGCACAAGCCATTCAGGGTAACTGGAAGTGGGCCAATTAAGTCAATACCAATCTAAAAATATCATAGTATATAATAATAACTTCATTGTGTCAGTTAAAACACTACAATTTCAGTGTATGTGATGTACCTCTTGCCATACTTCTGGTTTTACAGGAATCGGATGTTGTCAGTATTGGCTTTGACGAATTTTGCATCATTGCATCAAATATCACTTCTGATGTATTCATGAATGTCTGAAGTCATAGAAACCCAATAAAATTGACTACAAATTCTCTCCATCATTTTATCCCATCCCAAATGTCCTCGTGGGTATCACTTTAAAAAAACTCGAGTCAGCTATTTTTTCCCCTAAGCATATAGAGCCACTTGCTGATGCTCATCTATTTGGATGTGTGTGCTATAATTTTACTATGTCGTTCATAGTCATTTACAGAACTCATAATGCTACAGGCATATTCAATTATTGTATCATTCAAGTGGAAGTGGTAATAAGACTAGATCAATTCCATGTCTGCAGGTTAACTTCTCCCACTAAATGCACCAAATGTACAGTGTTTGCCACCTTCAGTAGTACTAGTGTGGTAACTCTCCATTGACTACCTTCTTCCACTCTGTCTTCCCAATACTATTTCAGCGTGAGGGCAATTCTACAAACTCTGCCACACCGGTGTCAGAGGACAACAGATCCTGGGGGGGGGGGGGGACTATATCTCCTAGGTTTTTTGTCTGTCTGGGTGCGTTATATTATCCTGGGGGGGGGGGGTGGGACAGAATATCCTCCGACACACTAGTGTGGGTCTTGTGTCTGCTCTCCCCCTTTCCTGTCTTTTCTCTTCCCTCTCCCTTGCTTGGTGACCATGGCATATTATTATTATATCTCACAACTCACATTGACGAAGAAATCATTCACAAACCTTGAGCATATTAATCCAAACACACTGACTGAGAAGCACAAATGTAACAAAGATTCGCAGAATGCTGTAAAAAGCCAAGCATAGAATGACAAGGATAAACTCAGACTACCACATGGTCAGTCTGTGGTGTGAATACTTGTATCAATGCTTGTCCCCAAGTGCAGCATCAAACTTTGGTAATACGAGACTGGGATAATCTGAGACTGACTCAACGTCAAACATTTCCCAAAGTGGGTGATACTGCTTTACTCTTCCTTCCATGGGGCATCAGGAGGATCTAAATAGGAGATGGCAGAATGACCAAATAATTATGGCACTTCTTCTGAATGTGACAATGTTATTGGCTTTTCGTTGTTTCCTAAAATTCCTTAACATTTTAATTACTAGCATCACCATAGATTAACAGTTATTTCCCATTTCTACCACTAACAAGATCATTTAAAATATTCCAGATGTGAGATCAGAAAAAATATGACAGGCCCAAAAACTCAACGAGATTTTAGGATTACTGAGATAAAGACTGAGAAAAATAGTTGTAGTTGTCAGCATTGGTTGGAAAAACTTTGGCTGAGGTGAGTGCTTCTGATGCAAGGAAACTTTGAAGTCTTTTAATGTCCCTAACTCACCTCAAAATAATTCAGCATATTCCTGCATCAGGTCTTCCAGCGAGAAACTCTGCATTATGAAAATTTGAGACCGATTGAGACATAATTGGCTGAAACAATCCCTGCCTAATGGACTCTGGTCTCCATCGACCTCAGTTACTGTCAGTTTCTTCACTTGGTCACCATACTCCACAGTGACATCACGCTGAACCAGAACAGATAGATTTTGTGTAAATCTTTATTTGGATCTCAGTGCTTTGCAAGGGTGTCTGGAAAATATAACTTCCATTTGACAATAGAATAATTGACACACCAGCTCCAGTGTCAACTTCCATAGGATTTTGTTTTCCTTCCATAGCCATGGTCACTATTATATATCCATTTTGGGGAAGTTACTTTAATTGGATTACCAGGTACAAACCCATTCTGTTTTCCTCTACCCCAGAACTGCTACTCTTCACAATGAGGCATGACAAAATGTTCCAAAATGTTCCACCTTTGATTTGCGTAAATATTGACTTTGACTGACTCCTTGATGTTGAGAGCATCGTTGATTTCGAATTACCTTCTTGCATGCTTTTGATATCCTCCTTTGTTTGCTGTGCAGTTTTTAGGAGCTCAGGTGCAGATATGTCCCAGTTTGTCGCAGTTGTGGATCTTTGCTGTTTTGAAGTGACATAGGTTAGCTTTGTTATTCTTCCTCTCACAATGCATGCATCGAAGGTGGGCTGAACATGCTGTATGCCAGGGTTGTCAATCAGATTCTAGAAAATATCAGCCATGTTTAATAATGAAAATATATCAAAGCTAATGAGATCAACATCTAGCTACTTTCCACAAGACAAGATAGCTACTTTTAAGGATGTTATGTACTGGCTTGAAATACAAAATCTATTTCTAATCAATATGTCAAAAAGCTGCCCGACAACTTCGACGTTGTTGACTATGTCAGCTTTGCCATGCTGGAAGTGCGACCAGGTCCACCGCAGCTCACCATCTAAATTGCTAACATTGTCACACCTTGTTGACCCTTCACAACCATTGTGAGACTATGGAACTCCCTACCTCCAGTTGACCTCTTACCATCTCCACCAACCATCAAGTGGCACCTAATAGACTTCGGAAGCGCTTTTTGGTCCATTTTGACTCATGCACATACCATTACCTGTGTCCCTGCTCGAAATGTCACCTGATAAACCACACCCCAGCCTCTTTTAGTTAACTTCATTGTTGTTTGTTTAAATGATTGTAGAGATTCAGTGCCGAGCTGTCAACTCTGAACTTCTTTACATAATTCGAAATAATAATAATAGTAATAATAATAATAACCACAACAACAATAACAACAACAATAATAAATAATAAAATGGAGGAAAGATGTTTAGCCATGCCAGTTAGCGAGTCCTTACCAGATACCTGCCAATGACTTGATAGCAATAGTTCTGATTGGGGCAGTCGATCCTCTTCTACCATGAGGAAAGCCTCGTGCTCTGTTTGTGGTAGATTTATGCCTCTGACCAAAGCTGGAGTTTTGCATGTCCATGGTCCAGTTGATGATCACTGCCGTGGCTCCCACTCCACACCTTCACTTCCCTCTACACCTTCTCCAACAACACATCAAAGCAGTGAGTCCCTTTAATAGTGAGCAAGTACCATTTAAGGTTAAGCCAGCGTGGATAAAAATTATAAAGAGGATACCACGTGCATCTCACCCCCAAGCAGCCTTGAAGTTAACTCCCATCATTAATGATATTGCGTTGGATATAGATATTCATAAATGGGATAGGTTATTTAAATTTGCTCCTTGCTGTTTAAGAGTTCCTAGCAGGGGTGGTCCCAAAAGAAGCTTTGCTTGACACATAAACTCCTTCAATCGGGATGAAACATACCCAATTCAGACTCATGTCCCAGGGAATAAGAAAGCCCATTTCAATAAAGATCCCTTGCATCTACTTTCCAAGACTGTTTGATCCAAATTGGAGGAGGGTGATTTCAAGGGAGCGATCCATCTCGCAAGCTCTGAGGATTCTCTAGCAAGTTTTGATGAGAACACACTCCACTGGCTCAAAGACAAGCATTCCTCACCTGACCAGAATACATCTCTGCCCCCTCCTCCAGTCTTTGATGAAAGTGTCTGTCTTCAAGTTTCTGAGAAGTTGATTGTAAAGGCTATTCGATCATTTCCTTGTGGGTCTGCTGGGGGTCCCGATGGCCTACGTCCGCAGCATCTAAAGGACTTAATCATAGATGCATCTCAAAGTAATAGTGCGAACCTGATCAAAGCCTTGACATCATTTGCAAATCAGGTTCTTGCAGGTAGAACTCCCTTTCCTGTGTGACAGTTTTTTGGTGCCTCCTTGGTTGCACTCAATAAGGATGGGGGTGTGAGGCCCATAGTGGTCGGTTGCACGCTGAGATGCTTAATTGCCAAGGTTTCTAGTATTATGTTGAAAGAGGCTATGAGTGGACTTCTTGCACCTTCTCAGCTCGGTTATGGTACTAAGCTCGGTGCAGAAGCTATGGTCCATGCAGCCAGAGTTTATCTCCAGTCCCTTCAACCTGGCAATGTCCTGCTTAAACTTGACTTTCATAATACCTTCAACTCAATCCATTGGGATAAAATACTGGCAGCTACTGAGGAATTTACACCTGAAATTTACACCTATGTGCTCTCTGCTTACAGCTCACCCTCCTCTCTTTTCTTTGGAAGTGACATTATTGATTCTGCCGTAGGAGTTCAACAGGGAGATCCATTGGGCCCATTTCTTTTCTGTCTAACTATTCACAGTTTCTTGAGGCATTTAAAGTTGGAGTTCAATGTGTTTTACCTGGATGATGGAACTCTGGGTGGTTTGGTGTCAGATGTTGTTGATGATTTTCGTAGCATAGAACATGAGGCTGGGAATGTGGGTTTACAGTTGAACTGAAGCAAGTGTTGATCATCATTCACGAACCGGTTGCTATAGGAGAATTCTTATGTGCTATCCCAGGTATTCAAGTGGTAAACCCTGAAGTAGCCACTCTACTAGGCTCTCCAATTGGTGGTCTGGAAGGCATTGAGAGATGTATTGAGTCCAGGAGTAAACTCTTGGAGCTCTTGGGCAGTAGACTAAGCCACATTTGTTCACACGATATTTTGTGTCTCCTCCGTCATGCCTTCTCCATGCCAAAGTTATTATACAATCTCTGTACTTCTCCTGCTTTTCTTCTCTGTTAAAGCTCAATGAATTTAACTCTGTTCAGTGTGCCATCCTCAGCAATATCACCAATGTTAGCATTCCATCGCACAATGATACTTGGCTACAGGCCTCTTTGCCAGTCCAATTTGGTGGCCTTAGGATCAGAAGTGCTATCAGGTTGGCTTCATCGGCTTTCCTGGCATCTGCTTCAGGTTCCCTCAATCTAGTTCACTGAATATTGCCCAGTATATTTGAGGGCTGTAGTGATTCAGCTTTCCAGTTAGGTATGGAGATGTGGAGCAAAGACATAAATGTTCCTGCTCCCTCAGATGAGTCATCCTTTTCCCTGGGACACTCCGCATGTGAAGGCCTGCCTAAACAAGCTTGTGGAAGGAGCACAGGATGATAGAGCCGCTACCAAGAGTGAAGCAGGTGCCCGGCTCCATGCTCTCCCTAGTCTGCAGTCGGTTTGAGGATGGATGACATGTGATTCGTGTTGCCACACTTGGTGTACCGCTTTGTAGTCCTCACCAGTATCTTCAGTGTGGAGCTTCAGTTAACCAGCAGGGTACTCATGGGCTCAATTGCAGAAAGAGTCAGAGCTGCCACTCTCGACACACTGCTATTAATCAATATCCAAAGATCTCTATGTTCCACCAAAATCCCCTCTTTTCTTATACATATTAAAAATATAATGGCAAAAAGACAATGTTTCTCTTTGTAAGGAGGTCCTCAAGGCATTGGATGCAGATGGGGACTTGGATGAGCCATTTGCAGATGGAAGTGTTGAGGAATTTGAAGGCCTGCAGGAAGGTAAGGAAATTTTAGTGAACAAATGTTGAATAATATAATAAAATATATTTAGGGAAGATGCTCATTCCTTTGCGATACCTGCCGCATTACACACGACACCTTTACCCAACCCATCGACCCAAGTACATTTGAATGCTGCTTTTACCACACCCATCTCAGTAAAAGACTCCGTGGTTGCTTCCACATCAGACTCTGCCAACACTACTGCTACCTGCCACCTTTTACCACCATCGCTATCGACAACATGCACTTCCATATCTACTTCAGCATCGACCACACTCCAGCCTCAAACCACATCAGTATTGACCACACCCCAGCCGCAAACTACATCAGTATTGACCACACCCAAGCCTCAAACCACATCAGTATTGACCACACTGACTTCCATACTCCAGCCTCAACCTACAACAGAATTGACCACACCCATGCCTCAACCAACATCAGTATCAACCACACCTACTTACACACCCCAGCCCCAACTCAACTTATACAGACTCAACAACAAATCCAACCATCATCACCATCTTTCATTGCTTCCACTGCCACCTCCTCAGCCTTGCCATCCACTGCCTCTTCCACACAGACATTGTCTCCAGTTTGGTCACCAAACCTACAATTTATCCATTCACATATTCCGTAGGACCTACAGTTCCTATACCGGAATCACCACTGGAGGTATTTGAACTTTTTTTTAAACACCTAACATAGTGGAAGAGATAGTGGATCAGACAAACAAGTATGCTGAAGAAGTCATGGGTGCTGAAGCCTATGTTTCTTGGAAAGAAATTACCGAGGATGACATTCGAGCATTCATAGGCTTCAGCATTCTAATGGAAATTAACCACCAGTCATCCACAGATGACTATTGGAAGAGGGACCCCATCCACAACTATAAACCTATAACCCAAAGAATATCGGTAGGACTATTACAAGATTTCTACATTTTGTAGACAATTGTACACTTTCCCCAAGGGGCAGTGAAAATTATGACAGGCTGGGGAAAATCCGACCTCTTGTCAGCCATTTTCAACACAAATTTTCATCAATATACAGGCCGAACTGCGAGATTGCAATCGATGAGGCTATGATAAACTTTCAAGGTCATTCATCACTGAAGCAATACATGCCAATGAAACCCATCAAAAGAGGAATCAAGGTGTGGGTTAGGTCTGATAGCCAAAACGTTTTTTTCACACAGTTCGAGATATACACAGGGAAAAAGGGAAAAAGAAAGGTGCAGTTGAGCACCACTTGGGGGCAAGAGTGGTCAAGGGACTGAGTGGGGCAAACGGGTGGAGGGGAGGAAGGCGGAGGGTGGAAGCGAAGTCTACTTCCTCCACTTCCCAATAAAGAACCATGCAATATCTGGGAAGCGCAGTCGAGGACGTTGCACTTATACCTACCAGAAACAGAAGAGATCGGACAGCCAGTGGTACTGCCAGGAATGTGGCATATGGCTATGCCACACTGGAATTGCCAGCACCGACTGCTACCTATTGTGGCATAAAAACTAATTATAGTCCTGTTATTGGAATATAACCTTCTCTCTCCCATGTACCAATGTACTACATTGTATTCATATAAAATGATATGAAATACCAGTGAGAAAGTGGCAAATTCAAGTTGCTTCATAGTTAGGGGATTAGGGTTTCTTGTTTCAGCTCCACTGCTCTCTCCTTTTCATGCCCACCCATGGGGGTGATGGTAGGTTAGTAGGACATTGTATTGAGACTTGATACACCAAGAACCTATGGATGCACGTACAAAACTCAGTATCATACCTAGAGTTCAACTTAGCTAAGCTAGCAGCTACGCGTTCCAAATATAAATATTATTTATAGCGTACCCATTGCTAGCGTGTGGGGTCATCTTCTGTCCAGGACCTTCCAAGGCTCAGCCAAGTATAGCTGGACATGCCATCGAAAGTTTCTGAAGAATCAAAGAACTCTGATCTTTAGCTGAATGCTCGATTATACTCTTTGGTCCTCCAAATTTGTTATCCACAGCGGGCACTAAGACTAACTTCTTTTGTAATCAGGTAGCCAAGGACCCGCTTTCTCTTCAGGCAATATACCGCTAAGGCTGAAAAGCCCTCAAGACAAAGACCAAGCACGTTTTTAGTACACACCACACCATAAGGTCACATGAAAAAGGTTCCGTGTCAAGCGGGACAATTGAATTAATTAATACCGCATATATATAATCGGATAAAGAGTGAGAGTGAGAGAAGATTGTCAGATGTGATTCATCAGGTAAAACGTCATGAAAAATGTAGTTTCCTCTGATTTTATCCATTATCTCTGTTAGCAGCGTCAGCTGCAAGCCGTTTATGGCAAGAATTTTTACTTCTTGTTGACATGAAGTGGGGGAGGACATTACATGCAAAGTTGTGATCACCAGCACTGAGGATCGAGACTGCTACCTTCTGACGAGAAACACACCACTCAATGAGCTGGCTTCACACACATTCAAATTTACTCAGAATGGAAATCCATTGCTCTATGATGGTCTTCTTTACCAACAAACACCTCCAGGCCATACGTTTTACCACTAGAAGATTCCAAACTGTAGAAAAACTAACCCATTTCTTGATTCAGCATTAAAAAATGGGCCTGTCATGGCAATGCATTGGACAGTCTACACTGTTTAACAACAGTGTATGATCTGTTATCAATATTGCACTATTCCCTTTTGTTGTCTTGGTAACCCTGGGTATAGCTATATATCTACTCTTACAGGTGGTTTTTGCATTTTAGAACCTGGAGGCATTTTGCCATAATGTAAGATTTACTACATGTTGTTCTCCTCTATGACAGGCTTTTGTATTATCTATGTGATGTCCTTTTTATATTTTGTCAGGGCAAACTATATTTGCCAAAAAATTCAGGGAAATTGCATTCAAATTTTTGTTGCTCATTTCATTTGTCCAAATATTATGTCATTATGTGGCAGGCCATAAGTATATGCAGCTCCAGAAATTTGTTTGCCATTACCTTTAGATGATAAAAATCACACCCGTTTGTACTTTGTCATGACTCCTGACAGACTTATTGAAAAACATGATGTACCTGTTGCATACAATGATTGCTCTACCACACCATTTGTATTGAGCTATTTTAAACATGTGAAGCTCAATTGGGAAGCTTCTTCTTGGCAGTACAAAGCTAACTGGTAGTGCCACAGTAGATTGTGCAGAGAGAACATTTGGATGCTAATGTCAATAATTGGGAAAAAATGTGGCTTTCTTTCCTTTTATCCATTATCACTGTTACCAGTGGTAGCTGCAAACTGTTTACGGCAATAATCTCCACTTCTGGTCGATATGAAGTGGGTAAGGACATTACGTGTGAAGTGGTGATCACCAACACTGAGGCTCGAGACTATTACCTCCTGAAGCGAAACACACCCTTCGATGAGTTGGCATCACACACTTTCGAAATAACTCGGGATGGAAAACCGATGGTTTTCTCTACCAACGAACACCTCCAACTTCAAAGGAGTTCGTACTGGTTCGGGCAAAATCTTCAATCTCTACATCAATTGATCTTTCTCAGTGTTACAGTTTTAAAGTTAATGCTGAGTATAAGGTCGTAATGAGATCCATGATAACTTATTACCTACGCGACATGTCAGACAGCAAGTCTCAGATTATCTCTTCAAATGAACAAATCATTCAAAGTCTTTGGAAATAGGGCAACAAAACCAACCAAAGCACAAGTTATTCGTGACGATGTAAAGCTCATGGGCTCTCGTGTTATTTCCAAACTTGGAGATTACGTGACACCATCATTCAGAGGTACACCTACATCTGATGACAAAACAACTGCCATCAAGGTATACAATGCTACTTAAAAAATGTGGTCAAAAGTAGAGCAAGCGTCTACAGTAACTTGATAAATACTTTGATTTCGCCTTTATCGATTCATAGGTACGATGGAATTATTCCAAAGTCCAGAAATCTATGGAGACGAGAAGGTACATTTTCTACTTTGATGGTGATCTTTGCAATGAATATGAATATATCATCGCTTATACCTGCTTCAGGTGCACAACTCTGTATTTCTGTGATATGTATCGTCAACAGCCAGACATAGAAGGCTATGATACTAAATTTGGAACTGTTCTTCATGAGTTATCGCATGCAGCCGCTTCTACTGATGATTTTGTCTATGGCATGAATAACTCTATTGAACTGGCCAAAAATAGCCCACGTGAGGCCATATTCAATGCTGACAACTATGTTTATTTCTCAGAGTCCTTATCCAAGTATTTATTTGTTACTGTTGTTGTTGTTCTTAGTTACATATATACGGCAGTGTGCATTATATTTTAAATCATTATTATTTTTGTCATTGATAGCGAAGAAACAATCATAGTTAGCCACATATTTATATATAAAAACAAAATCAGACGTTGCCAGAAATAGCAAAAGAAAAATATTGGTATACTTGGGAGAGTTACACTATTTAGCTTCTTCCTATGAATAGTGAATTCAATATCCCAAGTCTGATTATGAGCATGATATACTATATAAGTTAATGTTCTATGATCAAGATTCCAGAAAAAAGCAATGGAAACAGGTTCTAGTGAAGTATGGCAGAGACTTGGAGAGAAACAGAAGAACAATGCATAGCTGAAGTGTGAGAAAGCAATTAAGGTGTTTGACAGATGGTAATGGTAGGGCTTGTGTGGAGTTAGAACTCTCCTGAGGAAAGACTGTTTTAAAGTAGAAGGAGCAAGACCTGAGCACGGAGAGGAGGGAGGCACAATCAGAATTTCATTGGTGAATACAGAGTCTGCAAAGTGATTGATATGGTTTGAAGTATCAAAAGGGATGAGGTGCCTATGCATATGTAGACTGCTGGTTTATTAACATGCATGCAGAAATGGAATTGACATACCATTGACTGCAGTTGCTTTGAGTGTGGCAAAAGTGGAGGAAGTGGTGATGTCGAGCTTTCATATGTTGAAGAGTCATGAATGATAGACTATCACCATCACACTTTGAGCTAGAAGAAGAGTTCTGAGTAGTTGTAGATTCAGAAGAGTGCTTTGAAACAAGTTGGCATCAAAATATTCTTTCAGGAGATAAATGTTGACTGCCTTTAAGCACACACCCAGATGATGAATTGGCAAGCTTCTTCTTTACCAAGATGTTCCTTGATCACATATGGCCCTAACCATCTCTTCTCAAACTTTTCACCTTTACAGCTGTCCCTTTGGGAGTTTCTAAACAATACCTTTGTACTGCATTTCAGAACCTATATACAATGAAATGACCGTATTTTATAACTCTACATAAATTCAATATTATAAAATATATAACTACCTTTATTGCAGAACCTCTAATCATAATCCATATCTGTGCCAGATCAATAATGGATTTAGCTGCATAGTGGATGCTATTTCTAATTGAGTTCATCAATGCAATGGTACTTGTTGGACTAGTATCATAAGACCCATCAGTTTCTTCTTGTGACCTTTCATCTTCAACTTCAATAGGAAGCACTGGCTAATGTAACAATGAAAACTAAAATAATAAATGACTTGTATTTATTGCCTCACACCTGCAGAACATTATTTCAAATGGACCAAATTTTGTAGATTTCTGCACTGAAGTGCAATATGCAAATACAATTCCATCAATGTGTTGATCCCAATCATTTTGATCACAATTTACTTGCTTTAGTAATGCTCTTTGCAAACTTTGATTGAAATACTTTACGACACTGTTACTCTGAGTGTGATAAGCAGAAGTCACTTTGTGATGAACCTTATTAATTGAAAAAGACTTGGATTCACTTTCTAAACAAACTCCCATCCTTAATAGGAAATAAATGATTTTAGACACACAAATCTAAAATGAATGGCTTTCAATATGAACTTGTTCATACATAATTTGTATATTTTTATAACATGTCACTTAAAACAAAAAACTGGCCAGTGTTTCTGGCCGGTTATCCTTAGGCTCTGCTTCTGGCCACTCAAAGAAAAAATAATCCACAAGAATAATGTATCAGTAGCCATTCAGGGTAACTGGAAGTGGGCCAATTAAGTCAATACCAATCTCAAAATATCATAGTAACTTCATTGTGTCAGTTAAACACTACAATTTCAGTACATGTGATGTACCTCTTGCCATACTTCAGGTTTTACAGGAATCGGGTCTAGGCAGTATTGGCTTTGACAAATTTTGCATCATTGCATCTCTGACAAATATCACTTCTGATGTATTCATGAATGTCTGAAGTCATAGAAACCCAATAAAATCGACTACAAATTCTTTCCATCATTTTATTCCATCCCAAATGTCCTCGTATCACTTTAAAAAAACCCGAGTTCAGCTTTCCCCCCCCCCCCCCCCCCCTCCTCAGCATATAGAGCCACTTGCTGATGCTCAACTATTTGGATGTGTGTGCTATAATTTTACTATGTTGTTCATAGTCATTTACAGAACTCATAATGCTACAGGCATATTCAATTATAGTGTTGTAACTCTCCATTGACTACCTTCTTCCACCACTCTGTTTTCCCAGCTTCAGCCATACTATTTCAGCATGAGGGCAATTCTATTCTATAAACTCCGCCACACTGGTATCACAGGACAACAGATCCTGGGGGTGGGAGACTATATCTCCTAGGTTTTTTGTCAGTCTGGGTGGGATATATTATCTCAAGGGGGGGGGGGGGGGGGACAGAATATCCTCTGACACACTGGTGTGGGTCTTGTGTCTGCCCTTCCCCTTTCCTGTCTTGTGTCCACCCCCTCCCCTGCTTTATGGTGGCTTATTCCAAGGCTTATTTATTATTACATCTCACAACTCACATTGACAAAGAAATCATTCACAAACCTTGAGCATATTAATCCAAACACACTGACCGAGAAGCACAAATGTAACACAGATTCGCAGAATGTTGTCAAAAGCTAATCATTGACAAGTATAAACTCAGACTGGCACATGTCGGCATGTGGTGTGAATACTTGTATGAATGCTTGTCCTCAAGTGCACCGTCAAACTTTGGTAATACGAGACTGGGATAATCTGAGACTGACTCAACGTCTAACATTTCCCAAAGTGGGTGATACTGTTTTACTCTTCCTTCCTAGTGGCATCAGGACAATCTAAATAGGATGGCAGAATGACCAAAAAATTATGGCACTTCTTCTGAATGTCACAATGTTATTGGCTTTTCGTTGTTTCCTAAAATTCCCAAACATTTTAATTACAAGCATCACCATAGATTAACAGTTATTTCACATTTCTGCCACTAACAAGATCATTTAAAATATTCCAGATGTGAGAGCAGGAAAAATATGACCGGCCCAAAAACTCAACGAGATTTTAGGGTCACTGAGATAAAGACTAAGAAAAATAGTTGTAGTTGTCAGCATTGGTAGGAAAAACTTTGGCTGAGGTGAGTCCTTCAGATGCAAGGAAACTTTGAAGTCTTTTAATGTCCCTAACTCACCTCAAAATAATTCAGCATATTTCTGCATCAGGTCTTCCAGCGAGGAACTCTGCATTATGAAAATTTGAGACCGATTGAGACATAATTGGCTGAAACAATCCCTGCCTAATGGACTCGGGTCTCCATCGACCTCATTTACTGTCAGTTTCTTCACTTGGTTACCATACTCCACAGTGACATCATGCTGAACCAGAACAGATAGATTCTTTTTTGTGTAAATCTTTATCTGGATCTCAGAGTTTTAGGGTGTCTGGAAAATATAACTTCCATTTGACAATAGAATAATTGACACACCAACTCCAGTGTCAACTTCCATAGGATTTTGTTTTCCTTCCATAGCCATGGTCACTACTACCCATTTTGGGGAAATTTTAATTGGATTACCAGCTACAAACCCATTCTGTTTTCCTCTACCCCAGAACTGTTACTCTTTCACAATGATGACAAAATGTTTCAAAATGTTCCGCCTCTGATTTGCGTAAATATTGACTTTGACTGACTCCTTGATGTTGAGAGCATCGTTGATTTGGAATTACCTGCTTGCATGCTTTTGATATCCTCCTTTGTTTGCTGTGAAGTTTTTAGGAGCTACACATGAAATATTGAGCTGAGTCAGCAAGAAAGTGAGTTTTGTCCCATCAAATGTTCAGTTTGTTTCCTCAGAACTTTGCCTCTTGTGACAATAATTAACAAAGAAAGCTTTAACAAAACCAGTTAAAATATAATATATAAAAAATTAATTATATTTACAATAATAATAGTAATACATGTAATAATAGTAATAATAATAGTAATAATACTAATAGTAGTAATAATAATAGTAATAATAGTAGTAATAATAGTAGTAATAATAGTAGTATTAATAGTAGTAATAATAGTAGTTTTAATAGTAGTAATAATAGTAGTAGTAATAGTAGTAATTATATTGTAATAATAATAGTAATAATAATATTAATAATAATAGTAATAATAATAGTAATAATAGACAACAGTAATAATAATAGTAATAATAAAGAACAGTAATAATAATAGTGATATTAATAGTAGTAATAATAATAGTAGTAATAATAATAATAATAATAATAACAACAACAACAACAATAATAATAAAACAACAACAACAATGACGATGATGATGATGATGATGATGATGATGATGATGATGATGATGATGACAATAATGATGATAATAATAGTCATAATAATAATAGTGATAATAATAGTGATAATAATAGTGATAATAATGGTAATAATAATGATGTAACAGTTGGTTTCCTCAGAAGCTTATTCTTGTGACAACAGGACAGAGTGACCAACAACTGCACCTTTTCATACCAAGAAGTGATTAGTTGGTTCCCTCAGAAGTCACATTCAACAAAACCTGGTCACTACTTATAATGCATCTATCTATGTGTATTAAATGATACAAAAGCACGTCTATCTACTTTAGTAACAAACATGGTATATATTAACATGGTTAGTGCTGGAGCTATATATACTTACTAACTTGTAGGTGTGGCTGCTCAATTATATAACAAACAAAAAGAAACCAGGAAAAAATGTAAACATGTGTGGTAGGAGGAAAATTTTATCTTTAGATAGGGCTGAGACTAAATTTCAAAGACGTAGCTCTAACACTCTCATGAAGTATGAAGGAGTTGGTCTCAACAATAACTACCTCTCCCTATGTTGAATAAATTCAGTGGGATTGTACGATTGTCTGTTCACTTTGGTATACACTCTGTATATACACTCAAAGGTCCTAAGTTCAATCCAGCGTAGAACCATTCTCTCTTTTTTTCTTCCTTTTTTTGGTTGACTTATTACTCAAGATTCTCATTCAGTCCTTGATGGGGTCATTCAGTTTCTCTCCCGAACTTAAATATATTTTTTAATGTCTATATGAGCGGATTCTTGCAAATATGCATAATATGCATACTAAAACCATAGCTACATGCACATCTGCAGACTGATATTTTGCTAGCTGTTTATTTGTCAGAATGGATAAAGAAAATAGACTTCAGAAAAGGAGAGAGAAAACTCGAAGCATGCTTCTGAACAGAACAAAGAGAACCGATCATATTGAAAGGGAAAAAGCAAATAAGTGAGTGATAGAAAAAGGCAAGTGAGAAGCAGCAGCCCACAATTGAGAAGCTTACTTAAGCTCGGGTAAAGTTAATATTTCTATAGCTTAAAAGAATGGACGTTGAAGTTTCATTCAGACACTCCAGTTTTGCTAAACTGGAAATGGTCATCACTGACAATGGTCTTGCTAAATTGGAAATGGTCGTCACACTCGATATAGAGCAGGTTCTTGTCCCAGCTTTGCAACAGTATGTAACCTGTAAGTAATATCAATATACTATTCTTAGCTGCTTCTATATAAAACAATCCAAGCAATAATAATGTTATGACTCAATAATTTACAGATCAGTGTAGAGTGTTAGGCCTGCAGCTATACTTGGCATAGGAGAATACCTAGAGCAATGTGATTTTTGGGATGAGGCAACAATGCTCGGAATTAAAGTATTGTCATATTGGGAATCATGCTAAAACTAAGTATCTCTTCATCACACCTGCACTCATCGAACGAAGTGAACCCTCACAGGGGAGTTGGATGGCGCACATGGCGTATGCATCTATGTATGTATATATGTATGTAAGTATTCACTGTATGTTGACCCATAAAAAATAGGAATTGGAACGAAGAAGATTACGGACCGATCAGTTGGATGGTGGTTGAAGGATGTGAGAGGTTAAGAAGAAGAAATGTAGGAGGTTAAAGGAAGCAAGGAAGGCAGGGGAGGAGGAGATAACTACATTGAGAGAATGTGGGATGGCTATAGAGAAACAAGAAAGGAAGTGAAAAGGACTATTAGGAAAGAGAAGAAGGAATTAAGGAAGTGAACTATATAGAAGATTAGAAAGCAGGGTGGGACTAGTTGTAGCTGTTTTGGAATGATTTAAGAGCAAAGAGGAAGAAGGATAAAAGGACTGAAAGTTGATGAGGGTGGGAAGGATGGTGGAGGAGGAAGACAAGGTGCTGGATGTGGTGGAAAAACACTGGGAAGAGCTGGGGAGGGAAAAAAAGGATGCCATAGTACCAGAATTAGATGTGAGTGGGCATGAGCTGGGTATGTGTGAGGAAGTAAGTTAAGAAGTAGTAGAGGTAATGAAGGGTTTGAAGGGAGGAAGGCACCAGGCCCTGACGGAATGTTGAATGAGATGCTGATGTATTGAGGTAGAATGCTGGTGGTGGTGATAGTGCAGGTGATAAACATAGAGATGATGAGTGAGTGGTGTCCATTTGACTAGAAGAGGATTTTGCTAGTATCTCTCCACAAGGATCCAGTGGACTGGAACTGGAGTTTGCTAGTGTCTCTCCACAAGGATCCAGTGGACTGGAAGAGAAGTTTGCTAGTATCGCTCCTCAAGGACCCAGTGGACTGGAAGAGCAGTCTGCTAGTACCTCTCCACAAGGATCCAGTAGACCGTAGGATGGCGATGAGGACTAAGTAGGGAATTATAGGGGAGAAATTAGTATAGGTGTTTGCATCTCTGTCCACAACTCGCATACTGATAGGTAGTTTTTTTTATAGACTCCTCTGTATATTCTGAGCGTGGTTAAGTTGTCTCTGTTCAAAAGTGTGCCTGCAAAGTACTGGATCTTATAAGTTTCTGATCCATAAATCATGTGTGGTTTCATAGTGTTTTTATAGAAGATGTATTTTTATGGGGAACTTCTGTTTCTGTAAGCTTCATTACAGATTCATCTCCAAACAGAACAAATGATTGTGGATTGGAAGATATAGACTACTGTGACTTGGTGTCTGATATGTTGTACTCGTAATAACTTATCATGGTTTTCAGCATGACTTTTTTAGTTTTCTAGCTGTAGGACTGAGAAAGGTCGATTGTCACAGAGAGGGAGGATTTATCTGGAAAAAGTACGAACTCCTTTGACGTTTGAGGCATTTGTTGGTAAAGAAGACCATCATAGAGCACTGGATTTCCATTCTGAGTAAATTTGAATGTGTGTGAAGCCAGCTCATTGAGTGGTGTGTTTCTCGTCAGAAGGTAGTAGTCTCGATCCTCAGTGCTGGTGATCACAACTTTGCATGTAATGTCCCCCCCCCCCCCACTTCATGTCAACCAGAAGTAAAAATTGTTGCCATAAACGGCTTGCAGCTGATGCTGCCAACAGAGATCGTGGATAGAATCAGAGGAAGCCACATTTTTCATGGCGTTTTACCTGATGAATCACATCTGACAATCCTCTCTCCCTCTCACTCTCAAACTAGTGATACAGTATATGCCTAATATTTCACTAAGCAGTTGTAAAATTGATATGACCATGTATGGCAATAGCTCTGACTGACATAATACACAGCCAGCTAAGGTGTTCAGTGTTTGAACAAACATTGTAGAAAATAACTTGTCACATTATCAGATGAGCTCTGTTACAAGTGCCACATGTGAGTAGAGTAATGAGCATGCACATGCAAATGTGTATGCACTGCAAGCACTTAAATTATGAGCCATCATGGCTGTGGTTTACTGTCAGGTGCAAGTTGGAGATGAATAGAGTGATATAAATTGAGAAGAAAAAGAACATTTTTAATTGTCATTTGTTGCGCACCTATTTTGGTGTTCTTGCATACAGCCCGAATCCAGTGATTGTTATCCATTGCCAATGTCGCTTGCAAAGCCTGTACTAGTGTGTATGTGTGTGTGTTTGTGTGTGGGGGTGGGTGGGTGCGTGCGTGTGGTTTGTGTGCATGTGTATGCTGTGTGTGAGTTTGTGTGCATGTATGTGTGTCTGAAGCTGTATGTGTGTGCATGTGCATGTGTGTGTGAACGTGTGTGTGTGGTGTGTGCATAATTTTGTGTGCATGTGTGTGTGTGTTTGTGCTTAATTTGTGTGTATGTGCACTTGACAGCAAACCACAGCCATGATGGCTCATAATTAAATTGCTAGCAGTGCGTACACATGTGCATGTGCATGCTCTCTACTCTACTCACATGTGGCACTTGTGACAGCTCATCTGATAATGTGACGAGCTTATTTTCTACCATGTTTGTTCAAACACCGGACACCTTAGCTGGCTGTGTATTATGTCAGTCAGAGCTATTGCCATACATGGTCATATCAACTTTACAACTGCTTAGTGAAATATTAGGCATACATCACCAGTTAGTATATATAAAGAGTGAGAGGGAGAGAGGATTGGCAGATGCAAAATCAAAGATTCATCACATAAAACTTTTTTTTAAATGTGGCTTCCTGTGATTCTAACCATTATCGCTGTTAGCAGTGTCAGCTGTGAGCCATTTATGGCAACAATTTATACTTCTCCTCGATACGAAGTGGGAGAGGACATTACATGCAAAGTCGTCATTACCAATACCAATGATCGAGACTACTACCTTTTGACGAGAAACACACCACTCGATGAGCTGGCTGCACATGCTTTCGAAATTACTCAGAATGGAAATCCAGTACACTATGATGGTCTGCTCTACCAACGAACACCTCCAACATCAAAGGAGTTCATACTGGTTCCTGCTAAATCCGTCCTCTCTACGACTATCGACCTTTCTCAGTCCTACAGCTTGAAAACTAATGTCGATCATAAAGTCATGCTGAAAACCATGATAAGCTATTACGAGTACAACATATCAGACACCAAGTCACAGTTTATCTCTTCCAATCCTCAATGATTTGTCGTGTTTGGAGATGAATCTGTAATGAAGCTTACAGAAGCACAGGTTCTCCGTAAGAATGCATCTTCTATAAAAGCAATGAAGCCTCGCATGATTTATGGATCAGAAGCTTGGAAGACACCGTACTTTGCAGGTACACCTATGAACGGAGACACCTTAATCACACTCAGAATGTACAGAGAAGCCTATAAAAAACTACCTATCAGTATGCGAGCAGTGGACAGAGATGGAAACACCTACACTAATTTCTTTGGATATCGTTATGCTGGATATGTAAATACTGTACGAGGTACCTATTTCAATATCAAGCTAGCTATGGAGAGAAAAACATTCACTTTCTACTTTGATGGAGAACACTGTGCAAAAGATTCTGGAATCGTTGCTTACACATTCCACGGAAGCACCACAATATATTTGTGTTCGCTCTACCGCTATGCTGCAGAGGTACGAGGCCCCTTTACTAAAGTAGGAACTATTATTCACGAATTGTCGCATGCGGTAGCATTCACTGAAGATATTGCCTACGGCTTAACCAATTGTGAGGCATTGGCCAGATCTCGACCCGATCTGGCAATACGCAATGCTGACAACTACAACTGTTTCTCTGAATCCTTATCTCAGTAAATTGATAAGACTATGTGCTATTGCTGTTGTTATGTGATGTGTACCAGTATAAATTCTAATCATTATTGAAATGTGATAGCAAAGTAGAGCATTGTATATATGAAGGGCTCAGAACCAGAGTCATGTAACCCACAAAAAAATTCCATTTTTTACCTGATTACTGTTGTACACATCAGTATAATAATAAGTACCCTATTTTGGTAGTGATTGTGTAAACTGTTGCAGTGTTATTACCAAAAAGAAATTACCCCTCACAGGAAGTGGCTGAACTTCTTGTGCCAAAGTGATGTAACCCTCAAGTCATGTGATACAATTGTACAGTGCTAATACTATAGACCACTGGTACAGACTTTTTTTAACTTGTTAGCTATGAGTTCTCCTGGTCCTTTATCTGCTACTGGCACAGAAAGCCTTTTAGAGACATCTATGTCGGAGAGGACCAAGAGGAAGTGTTTCAGAAACAGTGGTCAGGAGTATGTGAATGCTTCTCAAAAGAAAATAGTGATAGTCTTACTCCAGTGTTGTCCTGACTTTCCTTTCACCAAAATTGACCACAATTTTATGGTATCAGGACACTAATTTTTGCCTAATGATAGAGATTTTGACAGCATAGAGACAGCAAGGAGAAAATGGCAGCATTTATATGTGCCACATCACTGGTATAGCTTGATTCGTACTGCACGACAAAACAATCATTTCACTTTGTGTATAATGGAAGGGAAGGACTTTGTTTCTCTTGATGGACTCAAGAAGTGCATCATGAATCGGGATAACAAAGAAAAATGAAATGGATTCAAGTTCAGAAAGATTAGCCCATGCAGTTTCATTTTCGATACTCTCATAATGACATTGAACCATGGAAAGTTGTTGATATCATGAAAAAGACAAAAGGACAGCCTGTTAGCTTTATCAATACTCCCTTTCCACAACTCTACCCTAATGGCAGGATGGTGAATAAGAAGAAAGTGGATGACCTAATGGTTGTACTACAGTTTGTCCCACCAGTATATCATGATTTCTATAAGAAACTTCAATCTGGTGAGGCAGCAAGCGAGTCTGACTAATGTTAAATCGTACGCTAAATGACAAACAGCTAAAAAATAAGTTGTTGTTTCTTTTTTGTGCCCAATAGTTTTTGTTAAACATACTTAAAGTTCTATCATATTTGGATATCATAAATATGACATACGATTTTATTACGATCCATGAACTTTGACAGCTTGTATCATAAAAGTAAGGTTGTGAGGGTTACATGACTCTGGTTCTCGGCCCTTCATATATATATGTTTGGGTGGGATTGATGCCACTAAGGATTGTTGGATGTTACACGTATTATAATCTGATCAAAGTTTGAATTGCGTATTCTCTAAAACCTTCCACTACTCCTCAACTGAACTTCTACAAGAATCTCTTTAATGATTTGACTATAAATTTTCTGTGCAATATAGATATATGGACTACTTTATAACTAACATAGCTGGTATAAGTGTGTGTGGGTGGGCAAAGACCGAGTTGAAATAATGAGCATACCAATATCCAGGTCTATTGCTAAGGTAGCTATTATCTACCATTCAAGATATAGTACCTGCAAATCTAGCATCAACTTGCTTGAAGAAGGTGACCAAACATGATCGGCTTCTGTTCGCTCTTTAAATGACCCATGCATTTATGATACGAAATTGAAAAATGTGCCATCTTATCTTTGATATCCATTGCTGTATATTGCTTCTGGATGTGGATTGTTGAAATTTATGACACTATTAACCACTGGAAGGGTTTAGTACTGCGCACATGACTGAGAGCTAATAGGATGCTTTATAAGCCATGATATCATACTTACCCTCTCCAGATTGTTGGGAGTTATAAAAATACAAAATCGAAGAAGCTCCAGTTAATCATTAATACTAAGTCAGAAATTTACTTTAAGTCCCTAGAAAGCAACCATATAATGGGACAGTGATAAAAAAAAATTGTGAGCTCACACTGACCACAAACTATGATTACCAACATAGTTCTTTTTGCATATAATGCAGATTGCTTACAGCAATCATATTCTTTTAGCGCTAAGGTATTGGAGACAATGAAGCATGTATAATAATGTCCACAACACAACATTTATATTTTTACATATATAATTAAGTTTTCAGAGATGGAGGAAAAGGAGGCAAAAGAGAGATTAGTTCTCCAAAAGCAGCATCTATCAAATAGAGTTAAGTTCCAGGATATACGAAGCTAGCTAGCCAAGGCATTACCAGCGATTAATGGCCATAGCCTTTAGAAAACTAACAGGCTAATACTACAGTTAGATCCCATTCACAAACCTAAGAAGTCTTCTTATCTCATGACTTCCTCGTCAGAAACAAAGACTGCAGCTCCATACGACTGTTGTGGTCATCTTTTCCAAGGCTCCACGTTCACAAAAAGGTCAACCCAAGTATGAAAATAAGTGACTATCTTCTCCCCCACTAGAGTTATCTACAGGCAAGTCAAGAGTGCCGCCTGTCACTAGAAAAATGGCTTCTGCGAGATTTCTTGTTACCTAGTCATTTTTAGGTCCTCAAAATTGTAAAGGATTCCGTGTTTCAATATTTTTTAGTGACACGATTGAGAAGCTAAACTGAGAGCGCCGAAACAGTATTAGGAACACATCATCATTATTACATCATCAGAACCAAACTACACCTTTGGTTAGCATCTAGGCTAGGTCTAGCAATGCAATCTAGCAATGTAACACCTGATTTACCTAAAGCTAAGAATTCTTTTGCAAAATTCTTATAATATAGCTCCCTAGCTATCTGACTTGACTAATGATCCTTCTACACTGGCAAAATGGAACATACACATAACCAGAACCAGTTTCTCCCCCTACTGTTTGACTGCATGTTCGGCATATATAAGAACCAAGTGAAAAAAGTTGTTATTCATGGCTCATCCGCACGTAATGTGGCTTTCTATTTGACACTTGCTAGCTGGTGCATCTTACATCCAGTTGTTATTTCACTATCACCTGAAAAAGCCCCAAGCATGTTAAGAAGTGTGGGGTGTTTGGAGTATGTGATGACTGCACTAACGTTCAAGTAAACTACCTCATAAATGAAGAAGAAAACCCTGGAAAGGGTGCTGATTGTGTTATTAGTCTTGTGCACCATTACTTGGAGAATTATGGTTCTGGAGCGTCTGATGTCCTCCTTCAAACAGATAATTGTGTCGGACAGAACAAAAACAATTGTAACATGCAATACCTTGTCTGGCGCACCATGACAAAACGAGATTTAAGTGTTGAATTATCGTTCATGCTGACTGGTCATACTAAGTTTTCTCCTGATCATTTTTTTGGCTTGTTCAAGAAACTCTACAGGCATTCTTCTGTTGATACAATCCAAGGAATTGCTACATTGGTAAAGCAATCTTCATTGAAGGAACAAAACATTCCTCAGCTGATATGCGACTCCAATGGACATCGCCTGGTTCACTTTTACAACTGGACATCATTCCTCAGTCAGTTTTTTAAACAAATTCCAAATGTAACATCCTTCCACAACTTCAAAGCAGCTCATGATTTTTATGGGAAGATTCGCCTGAAAGAATATTCTGACAGTGCAGAGCAATGGCTACCAATTCTAAAACCGGGAATCAGTCTGATAAATCTTGATTCGATGCCTACTGAAAAAACAATACCTGGCTTGGATTTGAAACGGCAGTGGTATTTGTTTGAGCAAATACGCCCTCACTGCAAGACCAATTTGTCAAAAGATTTAACTTGCCCTCGGCCAAGTGCTCCCAAGAATTCAGATCTGATTCCTCATAATTCTGACGATGAAGTTGGAGAAAATCAACCATGTTAAAAAAAGAGACGCATAGTAACATGTGGTGTTTGCAAACAACTAGGACATACAAAGCGCACATGCCCAAGTACAAGAAATTAGTTACACTTCCTGTCTATGAGGAAGTAAACAGGAAGTACATTTTTTAACCATAACTCTATAATTATGTACAATATGAAAATGAAACCTTTACCACATGTTTTATAATGCATCAGTGCACCATTTCTGAGTATGAACTAAAAACTTCACATTTAGCCCAAATCGTCCCTTTTCCTGTGGACTGTCACATATTATGTTTTAACTGAAGCTTTCTCTGTTAATTATTGTCACAAGAGGCAAAGTTCTGTGGAAACAAACTGAACATTTGATGGGACAAAACTCACTTTCTTGCTGACTCAGCTCAATATTTCATGTGTAGCTCCTAAAAACTTCACAGCAAACAAAGGAGGATATCAAAAGCATGCAAGCAGGTAATTCCAAACCAACGATGCTCTCAACATCAAGGAGTCAGTCAAAGTCAATATTTATGCAAATCAGTGGCGGAACATTTTGAAACATTTTGTCATCATTGTGAAAGAGTAACAGTTCTGGGGTAGAGGAAAACTGAATGGGTTTGTACCTGGTAATCCACCCCAAAATGGGTAGTAGTGACCATGGCTATGGAAGGAAAACAAAATCCTATGGAAGTTGACACTGGAGCTGGTGTGTCAATTATTCTATTGTCAAATGGAAGTTATATTTTCCAGACACCCTAAAACTCTGAGATCCAGATAAAAAATTTCACAAAAAAGAATCTATCTGTTCTGGTTCAGCGTGATGTCACTGTGGAGTATGGTAACCAAGTGTAGAAACTGACAGTAAATGAGGTCGATGGAGACCCGAGTCCATTAGGCAGGGATTGTTTCAGCCAATTATGTCTCAATCGGTCTCAAATTTTCATAATGCAGAGTTCCTCGCTGGAAGACCTGATGCAGAAATTTGCTGAATTATTTTGAGGTGAGTTAGGGACTTCAAAGTTTCCTTGCATCTGAAGGACTCACCTCAGCCAAAGTTTTTCCTTAATGCTGACAACTACAACTATTTTTCTTAGTCTTTATCTCAGTGACCCTAAAATCTCGTTGAGTTTTTGGACCTGTCATATTTTTCCTGCTCTCACATCTGGAATATTTTAAACGATCTTGTTAGTGGCAGAAATGTGAAATAAATGTTTAATCTATGGTGATGCTAGTAATTAAAATGTTAAGGAATTTTAGGAAACAACGAAAAGCCAATAACATTGTCACATTCAGAAGAAGTGCCATAATTATTTGGTCATTCTGCCATCTCCTATTTAGATTGTCCTGATGCCACCAGGAAGGCAGAGTAAAACAGTATCACCCACTTTGGGAAATGTTTGACGTTGAGTCAGTCTCAGACTATCCCAGTCTCGTATTACCAAAGTTTGACGGTGCACTTGAGGACAAGCATTCATACAAGTATTCACACCACATGCCGACATGTGCCAGTCTGAGTTTATCCTTGTCAATGCTTAGCTTTTGTCAGCATTCTGCGAATCTGTGTTACATTTGTGCTTCTCGGTCAGTGTCTTTGGATTAATAATTATGCTCAAGGTTTGTGAATGATTTCTTTGTCAATGTGAGTTGTGAGATGTAATAATAAATAAGCCTTGGAATAAGCCACCATAAAGCAAGGGAGGGGGTGGACACAGGACAGGAAAGGGGAAGGGCAGACACAAGACCCACACCAGGGTGTCAGAGGATATTCTGTCCCCCCCCCCCCCCCCTCGAGATAATATATCCCACCCAGACTGACAAAAAACCTAGGAGATATAGTCTCCCACCCCCAGGATCTGTTGTCCTGTGATACCGGTGTGGCGGAGTTTATAGAATAGAATTGCCCTCATGCTGAAATAGTATGGCTGAAGCTGGGAAAACAGAGTGGTGGAAGAAGGTAGTCAATGGAGAGTTACCACACTATAATTGAATATGCCTGTAGCATTATGAGTTCTGTAAATGACTATGAACAACATAGTAAAATTATAGCACACACATCCAAATAGTTGAGCATCAGCAAGTGGCTCTATAATAATTTATGCTGAGGGGGGTGGGGGGGTGGGGAAAGCTGAACTCGGGTTTTTAAGTGATATTTGTCAGAGATGCAATGATGCAAAATTCGTCAAAGCCAATACTGCCTAGACCTGATTCCTGTAAAACCTGAAATATGGCAAGAGGTACATCACATGCACTGAAATTGTAGTGTTTAACTGACACAATGAAGTTACTATGATATTTTGAGATTGGTATTGACTTAATTGGCCCACTTCCAGTTACCCTGAATGGCTACCGATACATTATTACTCTTGTGGATTATTTTTTCTTTGAGTGGCCAGAAGAAAGCTGAAGGATAACTGGCCAGAAACACTGGCCAGTTTTTTGTTTTAAGTGACATGTTATAAAAATATACAAATTATGTATGAACAAGTTCATATTGAAAGCCATTCATTTTAGATTTGTGTGTCTAAAATCATTTATTTCCTATTAAGGATGGGAGTTTGTTTAGAAAGTGAATCCAAGTCTTTTTCAATTAATAAGGTTCATCACAAAGTGACTTCTGCTTATCACACTCAGAGTAACAGTGTCGTAAAGTATTTCAATCAAAGTTTGCAAAGAGCATTACTAAAGCAAGTAAATTGTGATCAAAATGATTGGGATCAACACATTGATGGAATTTTATTTGCATATTGCACTTCAGTGCAGAAATCTACAAAATTTGGTCCATTTGAAATAATGTTCTGCAGGTGTGAGGCAATAATTACAAGTCATTTATTATTTTAGTTTTCATTGTTACATTAGCCAGTGCTTCCTATTGAAGTTGAAGATGAAAGGTCACAAGAAGAAACTGATGGGTCTGATGATACTAGTCCAACAGGTACCATTGCATTGATGAACTCAATTAGAAATAGCATCCATTATGCAGCTAAATCCATTATTGATCTGGTACAGATATGGATTATGATTAGAGGTTCTGCAATAAAGGTAGTTATATATTTTATAATATTGAATTTATGTAGAGTTATAAAATACGGTCATTTCATTGTATATAGGTCCGGAAATGCAGTACAAAGGTATTGTTTAGAAACTCCCAAAGGGACAGCTGTAAAGGTGAAAAGTTTGAGAAGAGATGGTTAGGGCCATATGTGATCAAGGAACATCTTGGTAAAGAGGAAGCTTGCCAATTCATCATCTGGGTGTGTGCTTAAAGGCAGTCAACATTTATCTCCTGAAAGAATATTTTGATGCCAACTTGTTTCAAAGCACTTTTCTGAATCTACAACTACTCAGAACTCTTCTTCTAGCTCAAAGTGTGATGGTGATAGTCTATCATTCATGACTCTTCAACATATGAAAGCTCGACATCACCACTTCCTCCACTTTTGCCACACTCAAAGCAACTGCAGTCAATGGTATGTCAATTCCATTTCTGCATGCATGTTAATAAAACAGCAGTCTACATATGTGTAGGCACCTCATCCTTTTTGATACTTCAAACCATATCCAGCACTTTGCAGACTCTGTATTCACCAATGAACTTCTGATTGTCCCTCCCTCCTCTCCGTGCTCAGGCCTTGCTCCTTCTACTTTAAAACAGTCACTTTCCTCAGGACAGTTCTAACTCCACACAAGCCCTACCATTACCATCTGTCAAACACCTTAATTGCTTTCTCACACTTTAGCTATGCATTGTTCTTCTGTTTCTCTCCAAGTCTCTGCCACACTTCACTAGAACCTCTTTCCCTTGCTTTTTTCTGGAATCTTGATCATAGAACATTAACTTATTATAGTATATCATGCTCATAATCAGACTTTGGATATTGAGTTCATTATTCATAGGAAGAAGAAAAAAAGCTAAATAGTGTCATCTCCCAAGTATACCAATATATATCATCATAATTATACACAATATTTTTCTTTTGCTATTTGTGGCAACGTCTGATTTTTGTTTTATATATAAATATGTGGCTAACTATGATTGTTTCTTCGCTATTAATGACAAAAATAATAATGATTTAAAATATAATGCACACCGCCGTATATATGTAACTAAGAACAACAACAACAGTAACAAATAAGTACTTGGATAAGGACTCTGAGAAATAAACATAGTTGTCAGCATTGAATATGGCCTCACGTGGGCAATTTTTGGCCAGTTCAATAGAGTTATTCATGCCATAGACAAAATCATCAGTAGAAGCGGCTGCACGCGATAACTCATGAAGAACAGTTCCAAATTTAGTATCATAGCCTTCTATGTCTGGCTGTTGACGATACAAATCACAGAAATACAGAGTTGTGCACCTGAAGCAGGTATAAGCGATGATATATTCATATTCATTGCAAAGATCACCATCAAAGTAGAAAATGTACCTTCTCGTCTCCATAGATTTCTTGACTTTGGATTAATTCCATCCTACCCATGAATCGATAAAGGCGAAAACCAATTTATCAACTTACTGTACACGCTTGCTCTACTTTTGACTACATTTTTTAAGTAGCATTGTATACCTTGATGGCAGTTGTTTGGTCATCAGATGTAGGTGTACCTCTGAATGATGGTGTCACGTAATCTCCTAGTTTGGAAATAACACGAGAGCCCATGAGCTTTACATCATCACGAATAACTTGTGCTTTGGTTGGTTTCGTTGCCCTATTTCCAAAGACTTTGAATGATTTGTTCATTTGAAGAGATAATCTGAGACTTGCTGTCTGATATGTTGTGTAGGTAATAAGTTATCATGGAACTCATTATGACCTTATACTCAGCATTAACTTTAAAACTGTAACACTGAGAAAGATCGATTGATGTAGAGATTGAAGATTTTACCTGAACCAGTACGAACTCCTTTGAAGTTGGAGGTGTTCGTTGGTAGAGAAAACCATCGGTTTTCCATCCCGAGTTATTTCAAAAGTGTGTGATGCCAACTCATCGAAGGGTGTGTTTCGCTTCAGGAGGCAATAGTCTTGAGCCTCAGTGTTGGTGATCACCACTTCACACGTCATGTCCTTACCCACTTCATATCGACCAGAAGTGGAGATTATTGCCGTAAACAGTTTGCAGCTACCACTGGTAACAGTGATAATCGATAAAAGGAAAGAAAGCCACTTTTTTTTTCAATTATTGACATTAGCATCCAAATGTTCTCTCTACACAATCTACTGTGGCACTACCAGTTAGCTTTGTACTGCCAAGAAGAAGCTTCCCAATTGAGCTTCACATGTTTAAAATAGCTCACTACAAATGGTGTGGTAGAGCAATCATTGTATGCAACAGGTAGCTACATCATGTTTTTCAATAAGTCTGTCAGGAGTCATGACAAAGTACAAACGGGTGTGATTTTTATCATCTAAAGGTAATGGCAAACAAATTTCTGGAGCTGCATATACTTATGGCCTGCCACATAATGACATAATATTTGGACAAATGAAATGAGCAACAAAAATTTGAATGCAATTTCCCTGAATTTTTTGGCAAATATAGTTTGCCCTGACAAAATATAAAAAGGACATGGGAATTGTCACATAGATAATACAAAAGCCTGTCATAGAGGATCACAACATGTAGTAAATCTTACATGGTGGCAAAATTGCCTCCAGGTTCTAAAATGCAAAAACTACCTGTAAGAGTAGATGTATAGCTATACCCAGGGTTACCAAGACAACAAAAGGGAATAGTGCAATATTGATAACAGATCATACACTGTTGTTAAACAGTGTAGACTGTCCAATGCATTGCCATGACAGGCCCATTTTTTAATGCTGAATCAAGAAATGGGTTAGTTTTTCTACAGTTTGGAATCTTCTAGTGGTAAAACTTATGGCCTGGAGGTGTTTGTTGGTAAAGAAGACCATCATAGAGCACTGGATTTCCATTCTGAGTAAATTTGAATGTGTGTGAAGCCAGCTCATTGAGTGGTGTGTTTCTCGTCAGAAGGTAGCAGTCTCGATCCTCAGTGCTGGTGATCACAACTTTGCATGTAATGTCCTCCCCCCTCCCCCACTCATGTCAACAAGAAGTAAAAATTGTTGCCATAAACGGCTGCCAACAGAGATCATGGATAGAATCAGAGGAAGCCACATTTTTCATGGCGTTTTACCTGATGAATCACATCTGACAATCCTCTCTCACTCTCACTCTTTATCCGATTATACTTGGTATTAATTAATTCAATTGTCCCAGAACCTTTTTCGTGTGACCTTATGGTGTGGTGTGTACTAAAAACGTGCTTGATCTTTGTCTTGAGGGCTTTCCAGCCTTAGCGGTATATTGCCTGAAGAGAAAGCGGGTCCTTGGCTACCTGATTACAAAAGAAGTTAGTCTTGCAAGCTTTAGTGCCCGCTGTGGATAACAAATTTCGAGGAATAATCGAGCGTTCAGCTAAAGATCGGAGTTCTTTGATTCTTCAGAAACTTTCGATGGCGTGTCCAGCTATACTTGGCTGAGCCTTGGAAGATCCTGGACAGAAGATGACCCCACATGCTAGCAATGGAGAAAGAAAGGTACGCTATAAATAATATTTATATTTGGCAACGCGTAGCTGCTAGCTTACCTAAGCTGAACTCTAGGTATGATACTGAGTTTTGTACGTGCATCCATAGGTTCTTTGTGTATCAAGTCTCAATACAATGTCCTACTAACCTACCATCACCCCCATGGGTGGGCATGAAAAGAGAGCAGCGGAGCTGAAACAAGAAACCCTAACCCCCTAACTATGAAGCAACTTGAATTTGCCACTTTCTCACAGGTATTTCATATCATTCTATATGAATACAAAGTAGTACATTGGTACATGGGAGAGAGAAGGTTATATTATTCCAATAACAGGACTATAACCAATAACAGTACTATAATTTGTTTTTGTGCCACAATAGGTCATGGGTGTTCGCAATTCCAGCTTGGCATAGGCATATGCCACATTCCTGGCAGTACCACTGGCTCTCCGATCTCTTCTGTTGCTGGTAGGTATAAGTGCAACGTCCTCGACTGCGCTTCCCAGATATTGCATGGTTCTTTATTGGGAAGTGGAGGAAAGGAAGACTCTTGATAATAGAGCCACACCCAGCTCTGCGTTGGCTAGAATAACTTCCGATTATCTCCTTGGCCAGCTGAATCCTGAACTTCTTGATCCAAGTTCACTTCTGCTTCCTGACCATCCTTTGTGCAGAATGAAGGCATTTGTTATGGCCACATCGAACAGAAAGTAAAATACATATTTGTAGGACTTTCTGCTTTTCACCCTGCACCTTTAATATCTGGTCTGATCCCCTTTGTCCACACCTCCCATGTATTTATTGTAGGCTGTATAGCTAAGGGACAGCTTATTTCCTCTCTGCTGACATTGTTTATATGCCGAATGACTGAGGTGACACTCTTGGGGTCGCTGTTGGTATACATAAGCATGACGATTTTTCGGTCCTGCCATGCATTTGCACACACTTTTCCACATTGAGTGGTTAGTGACTGGCCCATAAAAATGTTTAGAAGTTCAAATAATGATTATCTCATAGTAACATGAACTGATATACAACCCAAATATACAACCCAAAATGTTTGTGGCGTTATACTAACTTGTGTTTATCTAGTGCACATTTTACCTTTTCTTGAATTTGGCTTTCTTCAGCTCCTCGGGGAAACCACGCCTGTCTTTCCTGGCAGTCCCACATCAATAAATCCCTCTCCTCTCCAAATCAACCAACAGACTATGGGAGGTAAAAAAGCTGTCAAAGTACACGTGTTGCCACTTGCCCTGTAGGTCCTCAGTTAGGCCCTTGACTACTCTTGCCCACAAGTGGTGCTCAACTGCACCTTTCTTTTTCCCTGTGTATATCTCGAACTGTGTGAAAAAATGTTTCGGCTATCAGACCTAACCCACACCTTGATTCCTCTTTTGATTGGTTTCATTGGCATGTATTGCTTCAGAGATGAATGACCTTGAAAGTTGATCATGGCCTCATCGATTGCAATCTCGCAGTTCGGCCTGTATATTGATGAAAATTTGTGTTGAAAATGGCTGACAAGAGGTCGGATTTTCCCCAGCCTGTCATTTTCACTGCCCCCTGCCCCTTGGGGAAAGTGTACAATTGTCTACAAAATGTAGAAATCTTGTAATAATAGTCCTGTACCTATCCCTGGATATTCTTTGGGATATAGGTTTATAGTTGTGGATGGGGTCCCTCTTCCAATAGTCGTCTGTGGATGGCTGGTGGTTAATTCCCATTAGAATGCTGAAGTCTATGAATGCTCGAATGTCATCCTCGGTAATTTCTTTCCAAGAAACATAGGCTTCAGCACCCATGACTTCTTCAGCATACTTGTTTGTCTGATCCACTATCTCTTACACTATGTTAGGTGTTTTAAAAAAAGTTCAAATACCTCCAGTGGTGATTCCGGTATAGGTCCTACGGAATATGTGAATGGATAAATTGTAGGTTTGGTGACCAAACTGGAGGCAATGTCTGTGTGGAAGAGACAGTGGATGGCAAGGCTGAGGAGGTGGCAGTGGAAGCAATGAAAGAGGGTGATGGTTGGATTTGTTGTTGAGTCTGAGTTGGGGCTGGGGTGTGTAAGTAGATGTGGTTGATACTGATGTTGGTTGAGGCATGGGTGTGGTCAATTCTGTTGTAGGTTGAGGCTGGAGTATGGAAGTCAGTGTGGTCAATACTGATGTGGTTTGAGGCTTGGGTGTGGTCAATACTGATGTGGTTTGAGGCAGGGGTGTGGTCGATACTGGTAGTTTGAGGCTTGGGTGTGGTCAATACTGATGCGGTTTGAGGCTGGAGTGTGGTCGATATATGGAAGTACATGTTGTCGATAGCGATGGTGGTAAAAGGTGGCAGGTAGCAGTAGTGTTTGCAGAGTCTGATGTGGAAGCAACCACAGAGTATTTTACTGAGATGGGTGTGGTAAAAGCAGCATTCAAATGTACTTGGGTCGATGGGTTGGGTAAAGGTGTCGTGTGTAATGCGGCAGGTATCGCGAAGGAATGAGCATCTTCCCTAAATATATTTTATTATAATTATTATTATTCAACATTTGTTCACTAAAATTTCCTTACCTTCCTGCAGGCCTTCAAATTCCTCAACACTTCCATCTGCAAATGGCTCATCCAAATCCCCATCTGCATCCAATGCCTTGAGGACCTCCTTACAAAGAGAAACATTGTCTTTTTGCCATTATATTTTTAATATGTATAAGTCACAATTGTTTCAAGATGTTATAGTAAGTGCTATATAGTGCTATATAATAAAGGCACTATCATGAACTTAGAGTATTATAGAGCGGTATCGCAGCAATGGATCCTTCGTAAAGAGTTAGACAGCTAGCCGTTCGCGCGAATAAAAAGGATGACGCCATTTGGCGTCAACCGCCGTTCTGAGCACGCAAGGGCTCTGAGCACGCACGCCAATTGGCGTCTATCGCGTTCGGTTATAAAAACTGGCTAATATTTCACTAAGGAGTTGTAAAAATGATATGGCAATAGCTATGATGACACAAGAAGCTAAGGTGTTCAGTGTCTTTATGACCCATCATGGCTGTGGTTTGCTGTCAGGTGTGAGATGAAGACATTATATATACTAACTGGCTAATATTTCACTAAGCAGTTGTAAAATTGATATGAAAATAGCTCTGACTGACATAATACACAAGAAGCTAAGGTGTTTGGTGTCTCAACAAACATGGTCGAAAATAAGCTCGTCACATATCAGATGAGCTGTAACAGGTGCCACATGTGAGTAGAGTAGAGAGCATGCACATGCACATGTGTATGCACTGCAAGCACTTTAATTATGAGCCATCATGGCTGTGGTTTGCTGTCAAGTGTGAGATAAAGTGGAATAGTGTGATATAACAGTGAGAAGGAAAAACACTTATTTTTGAATTGTCATTTGTTGTGTACCCATTTTGGTGTTCTTGCATACAGCCAGAATCCAGTGATTGTTATCCATTGCCAATGTTGCATGCAAAGCCTCTACTTGTGTGTGTATGTGTGTGTGGGTGGGTGTGTGTGGTTCATGTGCATGTGTATGCTGTGTGTGAGTTTGTGTGCATGTATGTGTGTCTGAAGCTGTATGTGTATGTGTGTGCATGTGTGTGTGGTGTGTGCGTGTGCATGTTTGGGTGCATCTGTATGTGTGTGGTGTGTTCGTACATAATTTGTGTGTATATGTGTGGTGTGTGTGTGCATATTTGTGTGTGTATGTGTGATGGCTCATAATTAAAATGCTTGCCATGTGTACACATGTGCATGTGCGTGCTCTCTACTCTACTCACATGCATTTGTGACAGCTCATCTGATAATGTGACGACCTTATTTTCTACCATGTTTTCTCAAACACTGAACACCTTAGCTGGCTGTGTATTATGTCAGTCAGAGCTATTGCCATACATGGTCATATCAATTCTTGTAATATAGCTACCTAGCTATATATCTAACTTGACTAATGATCCTTCTATACTGGCAAAATGGAACATACACATCACCAGAACCAGTTTTTGATCTGCATGTTCGGCATATTCAAGAACCAAGTGGAAAAAGTTGTTATTCATGGATCATGTGAACCGCATGTGGCTTTCTATTTGACACTTGCTAGCTGGTGCATCTTGCATCCAGTTGTTATTTCACTATCACCTGCAAAAGCCCCAAACATGTTGTAGTCGATTTTTGTTTAAAATTTAAATATAGTTAGCTAAGTGCTTATTGGCCACATCTGGCCAGCTGCATTGCTAGGGCTTGAAGACTTAAATTCTTCCAGCAGCAGTAAAATGTTAGGACTTTTTTTGGAGAAAAATGGTACCCTACATAGTTCAATGACGACTTTGTGGCATGCAGTTTAGCACAATGAGTTGAATTCCATCTCACGCTGCTACCCCCTCCCCTTCCACCCTCCTCTTTCCTCCCCTCCACCCATTTGCCCAACTCTTACATACGACATTGATTATCAGTACTTTGGCTGCTTACTATATAGCACATATTGTACAGGGTCTTTTAATGACTATATATTTTGTGCTTGCCCATTTTATCTCATTTTTTGTTTGTTTGTTTATTTATTTATTTATTGTTTAGTTTGTTTGTTTATGGACACCTTTTTCTACCATCACCAGGTCCCCGTTCAATCCTTCTGGAGTCATTAAGATTGTCAATATTGGAATGCACATTATTTCAACAAGTACTTTGCCCACCCACACACACATACACCAGTTACATAGGAAGTCCATATGTATTACACAGAAGCTTTAAAGTCGAGTCAGTCAATGTAGAGGCTTTTTTTAGAAGTAATGGAAGGTTTTACATGCTATTAAACAGTTAAAATCTGTTCGGATTATATTATGAGTAACATCAAAATATCCATAACATCTTGACAAGCCTTAGCGGCATCACACCCACCCTCACCATAACATTTCAAACAATAATAACAATAACAATTGATAGAACCACAGACTACACAACAACAAGCACATGGTCTAATCAGATTACCGAGATAAGGATTCAGAAAAATAGTTGGAGTTGTCAGCATTGCGTATTGCAGCTCATGTTGAGATTGTGACACGCCTTACACTTGCTTAGGTTGTAGGCAATATCCTCAGTAAATGCCATTGTGTGTGGCAACTTGTGAATAATAGTTCCTAGTATCGTCGCCTCATGTGTCAGGAGCAGTGAAAACAAAATATAGTGTGGTGATTCTGTGGAATGTGTAAGCAATGATTCCAGAATGATATCTCCGTCAAAGTAGAATATCAAAATAGGTACCTCTTAAGTGTTCACATATCCAACATTATGATATCCAAAGAAATTAGTATAGGTGTTTGCATCTCTGTCCACCGCTCGCATACTGATAGGTAGTTTTTTATAGACTTCTCTGTACATTCTGAGTGTGGTTAAGTTGTCTCTGTTCAAAGGTGTGCCTGCAATGTAAGGGATCTTGTAAGTTTCTGATCCATAAATCATGTGTGGTTTCATTGTTTTTTATAGAAGATGCATTTTTATGGAGAACTTCTGCTTCCTTAAGCTTCATTACAGATTCATCACCAAACACAACAAATGATTGTGGATTGGAAGATATAGATTGTGACTTAGTGTCTGATATGTTGTACTCGTAATAACTTATCATAGATTTCAGCATGACTTTTTAGTTTTCAAGCTGTAGGACTGAGAAAGGTCGATTGTTACAGAGAGGGAGGATTTAGCTGGAAAAAGTACGAACTCCTTTGACGTTGGAGGCATTTGTTGGTAAAGAAGACCATCATCAAGCACTGGATTTCCATTCTGAGTAAATTTGAATGTGTGTGAAACCAGCTCATTGAGTGGTGTGTTTCTCGTCAGAAGGTAGTAGTTTCGATCCTCAGTGCTGGTGATCACAACTTTGCATGTAATGTCCTCCCCCGCTTCATGTCAACCAGAAGTAATAATTGTTGCCATAAAAGGCTTGCAGCTGATGCTGCTAACAGAGATAATGGATAGAATCAGAGAAAACCTCATTTTTCATGGCGTTTTACTTGATGAATCACATCTTACAATCCTCTCTCACTCTCACTCTTTATAACTGGTGATATATGCCTAATATTTCACTAAGCAGTTGTAAAATTGATATGTCCATGTATGGCAATAGCTCGGACTGACATAATATGCAGCAGCTAAGGTGTTCAGTGTTTGAACAAACAAGGTAGAAAATAAGATCGTCACATTCTCAGATGAGCTGTCACATGTGCCACATGTGAGTATATAAAGAGCATGCACATGCACATGTGTATGCACTGCAAGCACTTTAATTATGAACAATTATGACTGTTGTTTGCTGTCAGGTGCGAGATGGAGTGGAATAGTGTGATATAAATTGAGAAGAAAAAGAACATTTTTAATTGTCATTTGTTGCGCACCTATTTTGGTGTTCTTGCATACAGACAGAATCCAGTGATTGTTATCCATTGCCAATGTTGCATGCAAAGCCTGTACTAGTGTGTGTGTGTGTTTGTGTGTGTTGGTGGGTGGGTGTGTGCGTGTGGTTTGTGTGCATGTCTATGCTGTGTGTGAGTTTATGTTCATGTAAGTGTGTCTGAAGCTGTGTGTGTATGTGTGTGCATGTCCATGTGTGTGTGGTGTGTGCATAATTTTGTGTGCGTGTGTGTGTGTGTTGGTGCTTAATTTGTGTGTATGTGTCTGTTGTGTATGTGTGCATAATTGTGTGTGCATGTGTGTGTCTGAATATGTATGTATTTGTGTTTATGTTGTGTGTGTGTTTGTGTGCATGCATACATCAGCCTTATCCTTAACCTAGAAATAGCCGTTGCTCTAGTCCATCCCTAGAAATGTATACCTCAAAACTGTCACCACATGGCATGAGGTGTTGTGAAAACCATTTGATGGTGCAGACAAGCACTCCCCACAGATGACAATATGTGAACAACAAGAGTGAGTTTGAACCTGCAATGAGAGACAGATTTTAGAGAAGTCAAATTTTTTAGGACAAAATAGTCTACAAGGAATTATTTTCAGGTAAAGATGAAAATTTGACCTTACCATATTTGGCAATAGAATATTGCAGGTACACTGCACAGCTGCTGTAGCAAGTGATAGTAAGAAACTCAAGTCTAAGTGTTAGATAATTACACTAGTAAATGATAATTACACTAGTAAATGATATAACCCTTTACCATATTTGACTAACACTTCATTTGAATTTGTAGATGATAATGATTAATGTTAATTCTGTCTCTCATTGCACAGCTTCAAACTCGCTCTTCATCTTCAGATATTGTCATCAGTGGGGACTGCTGGTCTTGCTTCACACCTAAGGGTTTTGTGAACCGTTTACAAGACCGGTCCTGCGATGAGAGTTTTGGGGTATTTCTGGAGTTAAGCTGCACACACATTAATGCATTCATGCACTCAAGCACACACACACACACATATACACTTCACTGGCTTTTCATGCACCAAATGCTAAGGGAAAACCCTACAAAAATTACATTGGATTCTGGCTGTAAGCAAGAGCATCAAAATGGATGCAAGAAATGATGATAAAAGTGTTTTTCTCTTAGATGCTTATATCACACTATTCAACTCCATCTCGCACCTGACAGCAAACCACAGCCATGATGGCTCATAATTAAAGTGCTTGCAGTGCATACACATGTGTATGTGCATGCTCTCTACTCTACTCACATGTGGCACTTGTGACAGCTCATCTGATAATGTGACGAGCTTATTTTCTACCATGTTTGTTCAAACACTGAACACCTTAGCTGGCTATGTATTATGTCAGTCAGAGCTATTACCATACATGGTCATATCAACTTTACAACTGCTTTGTAAATATTAGGCATACATCACCAGTTAGTATATATAAAGAGTGAGAGGGAGAGAGGATTGGCAGATGCAAAATCAAAGATTCATCACATAAAACTTCTAGAAAAATGTGGCTTCCTGTGATTCTAACCATTATCACTGTTAGCAGTGTCAGCTGTGAGCCATTTATGGCTACAATTTTTACTTCTCCTCGATACGAAGTGGGAGAGGACATTACATGCAAAGTCGTCATCACCAATACCAATGATCGAGACTACTATCTTTTGACGAGAAACACACCACTCGATGAGCTGGCTGCACACACTTTCGAAATTACTCAGAATGGAAATCCAGTACACTATGATGGTCTTCTCTACCAACGAACACCTCCAACATCAAAGGAGTTCATACTGGTTCCAGCTAAATCCTCCCTCTCTACGACTATCGACCTTTCTCAGTCCTACAGCTTGAAAATTAATGTTGATCATAAAGTCATGCTGAAAACCATGATAAGCTATTACGAGTACAACATATCAGACACCAAGTCACAGTTTATCTCTTCCAATCCTCAATCATTTGTCGTGTTTGGAGATGAATCTGTAATGAAGCTTACAGAAGCACACGTTCTCCGTAAGAATGCATCTTCTATAAAAGCAATGAAGCCTCGCATGATTTATGGATCAGAAGCTTGGAAGACACCGTACTTTGCCGGTACACCTATGAACGGAGACACCTTAATCACACTGAGAATGTTCAGAGAAGCCTATAAAAAACTACCTATCAGTATGCGAGCAGTGGACAGAGATGGAAACACCTACACTAATTTCTTTGGATATCGTTATGATGGATATGTAAATACTGTACGAGGTACCTACTTCAATATCAAGCTAGCTATGGAGACAAAAACATTCACCTTCTACTTTGATGGAGAACACTGTGCAAAAGATTCTGGAATCGTTGCTTACACATTCCACGGAAGCACCACAATTTATTTGTGTTCACTCTACCGCTATGCTTCAGACGTACGAGGCCCCTTTACTAAAGTAGGAACTATTATTCACGAATTGTCGCATGCAGTAGCATTCACTGAAGATATTGCCTACGGCTTAACCAATTGTCAGGCATTGGCCAGATCTCGACCCGATCTGGCAATACGCAATGCTGACAACTACAACTGTTTCTCTGAATTCTTATCTCAGTAAATTGATAAGACTATGTGCTATTGCTGTTGTTCTGTGATGTGTACCAGTATAAATTCTAATCAACATTGAAATGTGATAGCAAGGTAGAGCATTGTATATATATATGTTTGGGGGGTTTGATGCCACTAAAGATTGTTGGATGTTACACGTATTATAATCTGATCAGTGTTTCATTTTAATGAATTGCCTATTTTATAAAACCTTCCACTACTCTTCAATTTCTACAAGAATCTTTTAACTATAAATATCTGTGCAATATAGTATATGGACTACTTTATAACTAAGCTGGTATAAGTGTGTGTCACTGTGGGTGGGCAAAGACCTTGTTGAAATAATGAGCATTAGAAATTCAGGTCTATTGCTGCTACTATTATCTACCACTCAAGATATGTGATACGATCTGAGAAAAGGGCCCACTTCGGCCAAAAAAATATATCTGCGTTATTGTCATGAGGTTAAAGTTCAAGGATAGCTAAGTAGAATGGTACTGGAATTGTGCCTTGATCTAATGCCATTCCAAAGTTATACACAGTTTTGCTTCCATTCTTCACTACACTGTCAAACGAGAAAACGCGTCTAGAAATTTCCCTTGTGTTGTTAAACGCGAAGATGACGTCACGTTTTTAATCATGACGACCCGTACCATAAGTAGTTTTGTGTTTTTTTGCAAGGGGGGCGATCTAGGCAACGCTAGGCCATGGCGCTACCCTGTTAAATAGCTGGGACAAAGGGAGAAGAACTTCTTGGCATCTTGTGAAAGGTATGGTGTAGTCTTAGTTTGTTATTAGCTACACCCTGGCTAGCTACAGTTTAGAATTTTGTTTATTGTTTTGAGGGCTACATCTTCAAGTTATAGGCTTAGCTATCTATAGTTTTATCGTCATCTCTATAGGGTCCATAGGGTCCAACTGAGTTTTTGCACCTTTACTACTTTGTTTAAACTAAATTACACCCTAGCTACTACACATGTCAGATTTTTGGTTTGTTTTGAGAGCTAGTATCTTCAAGTTATAGGGGTCCAAGTGAGTTTTTGCACCTTCACTACTTTATTTTACCTTTGGTTTTGGATTAGTAGCTAAGTTAAAAGTGTAGTTTGATTGAGTGACTAGTGTTGACAACAGTAAATAATCCTGGTTATCTTTGATAATGGTTATAGCAAGGACATAAAAATAAAATTAGCAAGGATAAAATTAGCAAGGAGAAGGTAGTGAGTAGCTAAGTGAAAGAATGCTGACATCATGGTTCTGGGCATGACCTACTATTGTATCCTACTTTCTTGCAGGTCGTGCACGTGCGGACCCTTTTTGTCGGTGGTGCCGAGTTCTCCACTTCCTCGTTAACCACTGGTGAGCAGCTCGACTGGATGGCTTTAGAAAAGATGATGGTTTGGGGCATGTTATGTTTTTGTCCTTCTCGGGACAGAACTGTCGGATGCTGTCAAATAAGTACCACTGTCGTTCTCGAGACAAACTTTTGGTGGGAGTGATGATGATGTGTGGCATATCTGTGACTGTTGGTGTCCAGCAATGTTTGGCAAGCACAAACCAGTGTTGTACAGTGTCTGAACGCTCCTTTGCTGTCACTGTGCCTGGATCGGATGAACTGAATATGAATTGGTGGAAACGCTTTATTCCTGAGAACTTCTTCAAATGCGAAGCAAAGAAGTCTGTCCAATTGAAGCAAGGAATGATGGTGATCAATTCACATCACTTCTGCTTGAACTCCTATTTGACATCAAACACACACAATATCTGATTGAAATGAAATCACCATTTTTTTGTAAGCATGATGTTTTATTTGTATACACATGCATTTAGCTCACTGTCATCTTCTATGTCACTATCATCTGCATGGTCATTAGGTGTACAGAAATACTCTTCCAATACTTCCAAGAGGGGTTGCTGGTCTTCATGGCTGAAGTGCAAAATAGAGTTTACTGCTTCAGAGAGCTTCTTGTTTATCAACGCACGAAAACTGAAGGGAAATTCCCGCGTGCCCACAGAAACCCGAAGGGAAATTCCCGCGTGCCCGTAATTTCATGCGGTAGCTTCGCGTGGCTTCTTTATTTTTTTTACTTTTTCTATCTGCTCGCTTCAATGGAAGGAAGCGCTTGTTGGCCTTAAAACTTTGCACAAAGATAGAGCAATGACCCAAGATGCCTCGGAGGTGATTTATTGAGATATCATGAATCATAACCTTGGTAGCTATTCCAGGTCCTAGTGCAAATTCAGTTTTTGGGCGAAGTGGGCCCTTTTCTCAGATCGTATCACATCTAGTACTGCAAATCTAAGCATCAATTTGCTTGAAGTAGGTGGCCGAACATGATCTTCTGTTCGCTCTTTAACGCCATAAGCGCCTACTAACGCCTATATACAGGCGCGAACTCGACATCGCTCGCGTACGGGAACGAGATACAGATTAAAAAAATTTACCAGGGGGTGCGCGAAGGATATCTCTAAACCAGGGATTCTCAACCGTTCCTCCATCATTTACCCCCTCAGCCAGATATATTTCAGCCAGATGTATTTCAACATTTACCCCCTTACTCCCATACAAAAAATGCATAGCCATCATAAAGGCACAGAAAAGTAAGAAACACATTTATTATCTAGGTTTTGCATAAAATATAGTAATATATTTTGATAAAGAAAGAAATTATATAGTCCATTCGTATCAAAATCAAACAGAAATCCAGAAGCATTATCAGTGGGAACACTGCTGATTCATTGAATCAACCAGTTTATTTATTATTATTATTATAATTGGATAACACACCAGTGAAGGTGCAATGATTACATTACAATACGAGAGATAGAAGATGATCAATAACAGTGTATCATGGACTTAATGGAGAGAGATCGAGAACGAAACATGCACAAATAACGAACAGTATATATAAGCACAGTTGACATCTTGGATATAATAATGTTTGTAATATCGAGAATAATTCAAAATGTTAAAACCAAGTGTGGTGTAGACTTTATTGTGGCAATAATCATACATGTGTCTGATGAGAGACGAATCAGCTCATTTAATAAAATGAAACAACCTCTTGATTAAATGGTTAAATACACTGGGGACACCAGCAACTTGATGTACAATCTCCTGGTGTGTGCCTGTCTCGGTAGGTTCCAAATTTTTCTCAGGATGTTGTTGAACGCGATCTCTAATGACCCCAACTGCTTGCAACTAATATTCCAAGTGACTGCTCCAGAGAGTGACATACAGTATGTCTCGAACAATAAGGTTTTGATGACAGGACTGCAGGGAGAAAACGTCTGAAGGACACAGTTAGCTTTCTGATACAAGACCTTGAGATTGCATTAGAAATATCATCAGAATCACTCAAATTGCTGGTCAGAGTGTGACCTAAACCATCCTCACATAATAAACCCCACCTATTACGGAGGCCATTACTACGGCCAGACAAATTAAAAACTAGCCACTGGACATCCCCGATAATAATACTCACCATTTACCTAAAAACCCCGCTAAAGGTGGGATCCCCGCAGTAGATAAAAACGTTAAACCTAATGTAAAAGCTATTACCAAATTATCCCTAGATAAACTACTAGCCTCAATTATAAGAACCCGAGTTAATTTTAAAGATAAAAGCACTGAAAACACACACACTGACATTACAGTATATATTATCATGTATATTAAACTGGCCTGAATACTTTCAAAAGACCCGATTCCAACCCCTAAAAGAATAAACCCCATATGCCCGACCCCACTATAGGCCAATAAACGCTTCATTTTAGTTTGATTTAAAGCCCCCGCTGCTCCATAAATAATAGACAGAACCCCACAAAAAATAATCACATTACTTACTAAACCCACTTGTACTAATACTGTAAAAAAAACTATTTTGGGTATTATAACCAATAGAGCGGTACTTATGGTAGGCGCGCCCTCATACACATCTGGAGCCCACATATGAAAGGGGGCCGCCGATAATTTAAATAATAACGATATGGTCAGAAATATTTTCCCCCCCTGCCCCATTAATACTGAATTAATCCCTTGAGCGCTCGTCTCCCCAGAGGCCCCGTATAATAAAGCACACCCAAATAAAAATAACCCAGAAGAAATCGCCCCTAAAACCAAATACTTTAATCCTGCTTCTGTACCATAGGCACTATTTGTTTTTGCCACTAAAATAAAAAGTATTAAAGTTTGTAACTCTAAAGCTAAATATATGCAAACCCAATTTACCGAAGAAACTAATAGTAAAGACCCCAATAATACCATTAACACCAACAAAATCCAAGAATCCCCCTCCTCCGGATCTGTATTTTTCGAACTATATACTAATAATAATGATAAGCAAGCAATTACAAGCATCCCCCTAGATACGTCCACTCAACTACTGGTTAATAACCCATACCCCCCCATAGGCAGAAAACACCCCTCAAACCAAATACTAGTAAAGCCCACTAATGCCATCACCATAATAGTAACCCTTAGCACCCATCTTCTTAAACCATAAACTACTAATATTAACACTGACAAACTTAATAATAATGTTCCTGCCATTTCAATCTTATACCCAAATCCATGGTCATTCTTGAAATATAATAGCCCCCTTTACCACATCTATCCCCAAAAAAGGAAATACCCCCATTAAAACTATTAAGATTATCAAGGGCAATAAACTATAAAACTCCCGACGATTTAAGTCCCTTGAAAAATAAATATATTTCGAAAACAACCCAAAACACACTCTATTATACACATAAATCGAGTACCCCGCAGATATCACTATCCCCGTCGAAGCCAATAAACCCGCTAAAATACTATACTCAAAAGCCGCCAATAAAGACAAAAACTCACCGATAAAGCTACAACTTAAAGGGATAGAAGCGTTTACCAAAACTAAAATCAACAATAACATACCAAACAACGGCATAGTTATAACCATCCCACGATAATATTTTATTAAACGAGTTCGATATCGGTCATATAAAAAAGTAATTGCCATAAATAAAGCTGAACTCACTAAACCATGAGCTAACATTAAAAAAATAGCAGCTACTAAACCCTGAATTGAATGGCTAAAAACCCCAGCCGTTACCAATCCCATATGAGCCACTGAAGAATAAGCAATTATACGCTTTAAATCTACCTGCCGACAAGTAGTTAAACCTCCATAAATAATCGCAAATAAACTCAAACTCATAATTAAAGGGGAAAAATATTCGGAGGCGTCGGGAAATAAAGCCCACAAAAACCTAATAAAGCCATAGCCCCCTAATTTTAATAAAAACCCCGCTAAAATCACAGAACCCGCCACAGGGGCCTCCACATGCGCCTGGGGTAATCAAATATGAAAAGGTATTTTGGGGATTTTAATAGCTAAACTTTTAAAAAACCCTCAAAAAACTAAATATTGTAAGCCTTTTTCTATTTTTAAACAACATAAAATTTGATAATCAGTACTCCCCGCATTACCATAAAGCGTAAATATCCCTAATAGCATAAAAACTGAACCCAGAAAAGTATTAAAAAAATAATAATAAGAAGCCTTGATTTTCTCCTCCCTCGAACCCCAAATACCAATTATTAAAAACATAGGAATTAAAATCCCCTCAAATAAGATATAAAACCCAACTAAATCTAATACTGTAAAAAAACCTATTAGTAATTCTTCTATAAACAACAAACATAATAGAAACTCCTTTATCAAAAACTTGATCGACTTTAAACTTATTAAAACACTAATAGGTATTAATAAAGCCGTCAATATTATTTAAAAAATAGATATCCCATCAACCCCTAAAACAATAACCCCGAATTCTGGCTCTACACTAGGCATCCACTCTAACTGGTGAACCACTTGAAATTGCCCCGCCCCATCAAAAGAGGACCATAAAAGAATAGTCCCGGTTAATGTCAATACAGACCATTCTAAGCCTACTTTCCATAAACGCATTATCTCATTTCTAGGGGTTATTAATAGAGCCACCATCCCCATTAGAGGCAATATTAGTACTGATTTTAACATTGATCATATAAGAATCAAACTCTATAGTATACCCAGAAGAGGGCCGGAATCGAACCGACATTTTCTATTTTCAAGACTTATAGTAAGACCTTCTTTATTAATATAGCCCGGGGAGGCCCTTCAACCCTACTAAGCCCCCAGAAACAAACCCCAATAACCCAAAACTCAAAGGTAAATAAGATTTTCATAATAATGACATTAACTGATCATATCTAATTCTAGGATAACTCCCCCTTATCCAAATAAATAGAAAAAGTAAAAAAGTAATTTTTATTCCAAATACCCCACTACAGGCCAGCACATTTCAAGGAACTTGAGCGCCACCCCCAAAAAAAAGAACCACCCCTAAAGCAGACATTAAAATTATATGACAATACTCTGCTAAAAAAAATAAGGCAAATGACATGCTCGAGTATTCCACATTAAACCCTGAGTCTAATTCAGACTCCCCTTCTGTTAAATCAAATGGTACTCTATTAGTTTCGGCTAAAGCAGACACAAAAAACATTATTGTAGCTGGAAATAATGGTATTATATATCACATTTTATTCTGAGATACTGTCATCTCCATTAAATTTAAAGATCCCGCAAATAAAACAACAGAAATTATAATTACCCCAATTGACACCTCATAACTTATCATTTGGGCACCCCCCCGGATCGCCCCTAAAAGAGCATATTTTGAATTACTCGACCAACCCGACATTAATACTGCATAAACACTAATAGAAGAAACCGCAAATAAATATAAAATCCCGACCCCTATATCGCTCAACACCACACCCTCCCCATACGGGATTGCCCCTCAAGCGATAAAACCCAAAGTTAAAGAAATAATAGGGGAGAATATGTATATATATAGGTTGGCCTGATTTGGAAAAATCATTTCTTTAGTAAACAACTTGACCCCATCAACTAAAGGCTGTAATACCCCGTACACCCCCACTACATTTGGCCCCTTTCTCCCTTGAATATAACCCAAAACCTTTCTCTCGCCTAATGTCAAATAAGCGATTGAAACCAATAAAGGCACCAAAATACATGCCACTTTAATTAAAACTACAATCATGTTCCTAAGTACGGGCAGGAATCGAACCTGCACCTAACAGCCCTGCAAACCGATTCAACGACCTCATTGCCCCCGTACCCATAACCCCCCGGTCACTACAACCTGAGTCGTTTATACATCATATACCATGTCTCTACTTTCTCCCCTCCCAGGGTGCTTCTCTCTCTTAAACTAACGCAGGCTGCTTAAATACTAATTTTATAATAAAGACATAAGTAAAATACTAATTTTATAATAAAGGCATAAGTTAAATACTAAAGGTATAATAATCCCCCGGCAAGATTAATATATAAGAGACCCCCGTTAATAATTTAAATATATTAGACCGAGATGGAATCGAACCAACTTCTATATTGTTATGAGCAATATGCTTTACCTTTAAGCTACCAGTCTACACAGAATTGATCAATAAATTAGTATTTAGATTTTAGTAATCTTCTGCAATAAAATAAATTTTCACATAAACCCTATGACAACGTCTTATTCTCAGACGATCTTCAGAAACATCTAATGATATTTTCCTTCTCCCTTTAGATGCCTTCAGGGATTAAAATTAGAGCTTCCACCCTCTGATTTATTAGAGTGGGCATCATTAAAGGTATTTAGTATGTGTGTACCTAGGTAGTAGAGGTTAGGTGTTCAGTGCTGGCCTGCACTAAAGTGTTGTAGTTAGCAAGTGTATTGTTTGGAGCATTAGCTAACCAACAATAAATTTGAGCCTAAATAATTGGTTCACCAGCGGATATCTATCACCCAATCCTTTCGTACTAAAGTGTAGTTATATCTTATGTTTCAAATCAAAATTGTAGATAAAAACCGACCTAGCTCACGCCGATCTGAACTCAAATCATGTACGATATTAATAGACGAATAGACGAACAGTCCAACCCTTGGAAGCGGCTGCACCTCCAGGACATCGCAATTCAACATCGAGGTCGCAAACTCCGTCATCAATAAGAACTCTCAAACGAAATTACGCTGTTATCCCCTTGGTAACCTTTATTCGTTGCTCGCTAGCAAATCCACTCTTAACTAACGGGTCATTATAACCTACAGCATGAATAGAACTAATATTATCTAATTTCACTGTGTCAGCTTGTAAGTCCTCCTTACTGTCAGGCTTTTTCTTTATATTATTTCTTTACCTTTGTTCACCTTCGTTACTCTTTAGAAGGCTATCGCCCCAACCAAACTGTCCAACTTAAACTTCCATAATAAACTCTTACTTAGTCTTATTAAACTTAAAGAGTGGAACTTTCATATGCTCCCACATAATCTGAACATTAATGTTTAAAAAAACAATTTAAGCCTCCAGTAAAGCTCAACGGGGTCTTCTCGTCTTACAATTTGTTTGTAGCATCTTCACTACCATTTCAATTTCACTGGTTTTTATCTTGAAACAGTAGGGCATTCGTTACGCCATTCATACATGTCAACAATTAATTGACTATTGACTGCGCTACATTATCACGGTCAGAGTTACCGCGGCCTTTTTAAGGATTGATTAGTTTTGATTACTTTCCTTTTATTAGCTCAGTCTCCTAGATATATCGACTTATTGTAGCATCATGGGCCATCTGTAACATTCAATTGGGTGACACCATTAAAAACAGAATAATAAAAATAGCACCCCCCAAAGGGATTGACTTCCTAAATTTTATTACATCTGATCTATTTAGAACTTTTTGCCAAGTTAACAAAAAATAGTTTGTAAAATATATTATTTGAACCATCCTCACCTAAATAGGTAACAGAGTTGCTGAAGGATAGCAGATCACCTAAGAAATGCACAGAACCAGCAGAGCAAGCAGTCAGTTGAGAGCGAGTGAAACAAAGTAGCTGAGTTTTGGCAGTATTGAATTGTACAAGATACTCTTTAGAGAACTGTTCACAAATAGAGAGCTGTATACGAAGTGCATTGAGGGAAGGAGCAAGCAAAACAATGTCATCTGCATAACAGAGCACTCCAACAAAGTGATGAGAGAAATGGCATCCAATACCAGCATTAGCTAACCTAGAAATGAGTACATCCAGGTAGACAGTGAAAAGAATCGGAGACAAACTCCACCTTGACGAACACCATTACTGACCTTGAAAAAGTACTATTCCAACGAACTGTGTTGTCCTGATCTCTGTACCAAGCTAAAAGAAATCTGACAAGGGGAAGAGGTAAATCCCTTTTGAGGAGAAGCTCAAATAAATGTGAGTGATCTACTCTATCAAAAGCCTTGCTAGCATCCAGAAAGCATGCAAAGACATTAGAAACGTTGTGGTTATACGTTGAAATAACACTCTTCAAAATGCCAGAGCAGAAGTCAGATGAAAGTCCCTTTTTGAACCCTAACTGCAAGTCAGATGTACAGAGATAAGAGCCATATTGATGCAGAAAGGACCATTCTAGAACTTTACTAAGATTCGGAGCTAGGGCTATTGGACGATAATTGTCGGAGGTGGTGGGATCCTTGTGACTCTTAAGAATAGGAACAAGTGTGCAGTCCCTCAACATCTTGGGCATAAACCCATGACGTAATATGGTCGTAAAAAGCTGTGAAAGACAGTCAGGAAGAACACTAGATGCATGAATAAGCAGATCTGATGTGAACGACGTACCATCAGACCTTCCTCTCTTAAGACATTCAAGACTCTTTTTAACAGATTCTGATGTAACTTGAATGCAGCTAAGATCGTAGGAGGAGAGTGAAGATAATATATCATTCTTGATTTTGTTCAAGTCAGATGTAGCAGAAGAATTGAGAATAGAGCTTAGTTTAGGGCAAAAACACCAGTAATCTCTTCATCATTGGAAAAACCATCTACCACAGAAGAAGAAGAAAGCCTTCCACAAGTTGAGTGCTTGAGCTTCTTAACCTCATTCCAGAAATTGCTACGGTTGGAGGATGCTAACTTACAACCCAGTTTCTGACAAGGATGATAGTGTCACGCTTCCGTTTTAATCGTCTAACAGCATATTTGTAACTGGTCAGCTTCCTGATCTGGGAGAGAACACCAGTGGAGGGACAACCAGCTTCTACCCATATGTGATTCCAACGAGTGACATCAGTTTTAAAAGGAGAAACATTTTTATTCCAACCAGGTACTACCCTGGACCTGCCGTGTTTCAAAGGGAAGCAGGCAAGAGCAGGATTCTTAAGACATGAAAGAAGTTTCTCACAGCAGCTATCAATAAAATCAAGATGAATCACACAATCCACTTCATTGCAATTAAGAATGCTTGAAGGAATAGCTGGTAAGGTTTCAGCAATTGCTTGACAGTAGGAGGTGATATGATTAGATGATACATTGGACCAGTCTACCTTGGGAACACTCAAGGTAGAAGGATATTGAGGCATATGTGTAATAGGATGACTATCTACTGAAAGGTTAAAATTGAAAGCAAGAGGAATGTGGTCGGAGAAGTTATCAGCCAAGTGTATACATCTAATGCCAGAGAGAAGATTTGAGTGGTGACGAAGGGTCAGAATATGATCGGGCCATGACCTAACATTACCATCATCTCTTTCATATGTTAACCGCACAGTTGAGGAACTAGAGGTATCAACAGAGCAGAGATTAAAATGATCCATGAAAGAGACTAAAAGGCTGTGAGATTGGCATTAATAACGTGAAAAGTCAACATCGAAGTCTCCAGCTATGATCATATTGTCAAATGAGTTCGATTCTATAAAACCACTCGCGATTCAGCAAAATAGTCATGAGAAGCCAGAGTGCCATAGTTAGTAGGAAGATATAGACAAATAAGAAGAGTAGAGAGAGAAGAAGTGATAAAAGAGAGTGCACAAAATCTGGTAGAGGTTGAATTTATGATAGTAATCATGGGTAAGAGAGATTTACGATACAAGATTCCACATCCACCATATGGCCTACCTCTGACAAGTTCAGAACAATCCATGCCACTGATTCCATGAGATAAGAAATCTTGATTGATATTCAAATTTGACAGGTGATCATGAAATAACCAATGCTCTTGAATGAAGCAAAAATCGTGGAGTTTACCTATATATGTTGAGCCAGATGTCCAACCCCTACAATTGTAAGTGACAAAACGAGACATTACAGTTGAAGTGCAGGAACCAAGGGAACATCTGATAATAGTGCAGTAGTCATAGTAGTAGTAGTAGAGGTGGAAGTGGAAGATGATGTAGAATCAGAATGAGAGATGGTGGAGGTGAAAGGAGGAATGGATGTCAAGGCATCAGCTTCAAGTCTGCGTTTAGTCCTCGCCTGGCATATATCAGGTGGTAAGTCCTCCCGAACAAACAATTTGGGGATAGTATACTCACGCAATTTACGTGCAGCCGAAAGAACAAGACGCTTGTCCCATACACTATACAGCTTGATCAAATTCGAGGAGCTGTTGATGACAACGCTACTCTCATATCGTCATCAATTTTCATGCGATTCCTGGTGTTTGTCTTCATTGCTACTAAATTTGAGAACCCTGATTCACATAAGTATTAGTGACAAAAGGAAGAAACACTTGGAAGGCACGCTGAGTAAGAAGTGGGAATGAATCTGTGAGTTTTATCCAAAAATCAACACCAACCTTTTCAAATTCTTCTCTAAGATTAGCAGAGGATTGAAGATCAATCAGCTCATCTTTTGCTGGGTCGTCATCTTTCGTTTCTGACAGTTCAGTAGTAAAAGGTCTTATTATCCATCTCTCTGTAGGAATCATGTCTTTTGAAAAGTAGCCAGTGAAGTTTTCCTTCAAGATTTTCAAATGATCTGTGATGTCTTCATTTATCTCAGGTAACACACTTGGTCTTCCATGAATGACCTAATCCAAGTTTGGAAAATTTGCCAAGTTACTTTGATGAACTCTTCGTGCCCATAAGTCCAGCTTTGCCTGCAATGCTGTTATCTTTACACTTGCTTCAACAATGGTTACTGATGTTCCCTGGAGTTGTTTGTTGACTTGGTTAAGATGGGTAAATATATCTGAGAGGTATATATATTCCCTAAACAGGCAATGAACTTGGGATCAGCAAAGTTTTCACACAGCTTTGAATCCCGGTCATGAAGAAAAATCTCTACCTCAGTACGGAGCTCAAACACACGATTAAGAATAAGTCCACATGGAAGCCACCTCACTTCAGTATGAAGCAAAAAAGTTGAATGCTCAGAACCCATCTCATCACAAAAAGCTTTGAACAAACGGTGATTCAGTGCTCGGGCACAAATAAAATTAACAGCCTCGACAACTTTATGAAAAACCATTTTCAGATTCAGCCAATGCATGTTTGTGAAGAATACAATGTGTTATTATCATATTGGGTGCCTTTTCCTTCACAAGTGCAAGTGAAGCCTGATCTCACTCCCATCATGGCTGGGGCTCCATCAGTACAGATTGAACCAACAATGTCTCATGTGAGATTGTTCCTTTCAAAGAAGTCTTGTGTTTTCTAGTAGCCTTTGTGAGATGTTCACAGAAGAGAAATTCATTCTTCAGTTCTTTTCCACATATGTAACGGACAAAAACAAGAAGTTGTGACAAATTTGCAACATCACAGGATTCATCAAGTTGCAAAGAAATTTTTGCTGGGCTAGATTTGATCTGCTCAATAACTTGTTGACAAATATCTTGAGACATTTCAATAATACGTCGATGAATTGTGGGGGAATGTCTTAAATCTTCTGTTTTGCTTCTTTCCCACATACATGTTCAACCATGTCTAAGGCACAAGGTATAATCAGCTTCTCGGCAATGTCAGAGGTTTCATTGCCTTTGCTATTCACTGCGCTACATGATAGCAAGCTGCAAGCATTGGTTTCTTCTTAGATACGAAGCCAAGTGTAGGGAGCCCTAAACCTAGCCTCAAATTTAGCATGCTCATTAGATGCATGGGCAGGATGTGTAGCTTCCAGATGCTGTAGTAGTGAAGGTTTCAGTGACCCATTTCCAAGAACTTTTGAGCACAGCAGACAATGAGGCTTCTCCACACATCCACAACAATGAAGTCAAATCCATATTGTACATATGAATCAAGGTGTATGTACGTTTCTTGGACATGGCGATATCTGAAAAGAAATAATTATGTAATATATAAACTATGGCTACATGTACTAGGTCTATTCAACTAATATACTATATACCTGATACCAAGGTCAAAGGTATATAGTATATTAGTTGAATAGACCTAGTAGCCATAGTTCATATGTTATATATATACCTTGGTTGTTCTCTGATCTCCAGCAGCTAAACTATTGAGCTATTGTGAGCTAGCTTAAACTAGCTGAGCTATAATGAGCTAGCTATAGTAAATATAAATTTTGGTTTGTAATGAGTTTTTCATGAATCGATATGCCAGTGAAGCTGAATAGCAGACCAAAGGTAATAGTGTGAATAATAAGAAGAAATAGTAACCTCAGCTAAGTTATATATACCAACCTGCTTAGAGGTCTATAAGCCTTATACAGTACATGTATTCCCTTTCCTTATTCAATTATCAGATAGAATTATTTACCTAATTTTTTATCCCCAGGGGGTAAATTTACCAGAATACAATCAAAGAAAAATTCCAGGTAGCACGTGATTCCGAAGTCACGGCAACAAAAATAATAATTTTTTTTATTTTTTTTACAATGATGACTTTACTTCACTGTGACCGTCCCGATAGCTTCTGGAGGCTCTTCTTCGGTGGAAAGCTGCAGAACCATCTACTGCAGACTCGCTATCTATCAAAATCCTACGGAATAGAGGAAAAAAGTCGCTCCTGGATAGACTCTGTTGTTAGTGACTTTTTTTAATACTGTTGTAGACATAGAGATGCGTAACTTTTGTTTCCCTGGTTCAACAGAGCTGATTCATATACCAAGTTATAGCTCTTTCAATTTGCAATCGAATGATATGCTTTTTTTTGGTTACCAAAAAAGGTATGAAAATAAAATATATTTAAAAAATTAAATAAATATGTTGGCTAAAGTTGGCGGTGAAAGGGTTAAATGACCCATGCATTTATGATACGAAATTTGCCATTATCCATTGCTTATGTATATTGCTTATGGTTGAAATTTATGACACTGTTATCCACTGGAAGGGTTTAGTACTGCTCTCATGACTGACAGCTATAAATAAGATGCTTTATAAGCCAGCTCCTGACATGTCTTACCCTCTCCATGTTGGGAATAATAAAAATACAAAATCTAAGCAGCTACAGTTAATGATTAATACTAGTCAGAAATTTACTTTAAGTCCCTATCAAGCAACCATATAATGATACAGTGATAACATTTTTGTGAACCCACACTGACCACAAACTATGATTATCAACATAGTTCTTTTTGCATATAATGCAGATTGCTAACAGTCAGCAATCATTGTTTTTGGGGGCTATAAGCAGCTAAGGTATTGGAGACAAGGAAGCATGTATAATAATGTCCACAACATAACATTTATATTTTTACATAATATAATATAATTAAGTTTTCATATATGGAGGGAAAAGGAAAAGCAGGCAAAAGAGGCAAAAGAGAGATTAGTTCTCCAAAAGCAGCATCTATCAAATAAAGTTGAGTCCCAGGATATACTGAAGCTAGCTAGCCAAGGCATTACCAGCGTACGCAAAAATAGCCATTGCGTTTAGAAAACTAACAGGCTAATACTACAATTATATCCCATTCACAAACCTAAGAAGTCTTCTTGTCTTATCAGAAACAAACCACTATTTTGTGCTATAGTGCTAAGCTCTTCAACTCCCATTACAAGAGTTATGACTGTTGTGGTCATCTTTTCCATGGCTCCACATTCACAAAAAGGCCAACCCAAGTATATAAGAACTCCCACGCTAGAGTTATCTACAGGCGAGTCAAGAGTGCCGCCTGTCACTAGAAAAATGGCTTCTGCGAGATTTCTTGTCCTAGTCATATTTAGGTCCTCAAAATCGTATATAGGATTCCGTGTTTCAATATTTTTTAGTGACACGGATGAGAAGCTAAATTGAGAGCACTGAAACAGTATTGGGAACACATCATCATTATGACATCATCAAAAACAAACTACACCTTTGGTTAGCATCTAGTCTAGGTCTAACAATGCAATCTAGCAATGCAACACATGATTTAGAACATTTTTGCAAAATTCTTGTAATATAGCTACCTAGCTATATATCTAACTTGACTAATGATCCTTCTACACTGGCAAAATAGAACATACACATCACCAGAACCAGTTTTTGATCTGCATGTTCGGCATATTCAAGAACCAAGTGAAAAAAGTTGTTATTCATGGATCATGTGAACCTCATGTGGCTTTCTATTTGACACTTGCTAGCTGGCGCATCTTGCATCCAGTTGTTATTTCACTATCACCTGCAAAAGCCCCAAGCATGTTGGCTGATGTGTAGTCGATTTTTGTTAGAATTTAATATATCTAGCTAAGTGCACATCTGGCCAGCTGCATTGCTAGGGCTTGAAGACTTTAAACTCTTCCAGCAGTGAAATAGCAGTAAAATGTTAGGACTTTTTTTGGAGAAAAATGGTACCCTACATAGTTCAATGACGACTTTGTGGCATGTACAAACAGACAGTTTAGCACAATGGGTTGAATTCCATCTCACATAGCTACCCCCTCACCTTCCACCATCCGTCTTCCTCCCCTCCACCCGTTTGCCCCACTCTTACATACGACATTGATTATCAGTACTTTGGCTGCTTACTAGCACATATTGAACAATGTCTTTTATGACTATATTTGTGTTTATCTCATTAATTTTTTTGTTTGTTTATTTATTGTTAATATTCTTTAGTTTGTTTGTTTGTTTGTTTGGGGACACCTTTTTCTACCATCATCAGGTCCCCATTCAATCCTTCTGGAGTCATTAAGGTTGTCCTCTTTTTTTGATATTGGAATGCACATTATTTCAACAAGTACTTTGCCCACCCACACACACATACACCAGTTACATAGGAAGTCCATATGTATTACACAGAAGCTTTAAAGTCGAGTCAGTCAATGTAGAGGCTTTTTTGAGAAGTAATGGAAGGTTTTACATGATATGGAAACAGTTAAAATCTGTTCGGATTATATTATGAGTAACATCAAAATATCCGTAACATCTTGACAAACCTTAGCGGCATCACCCACCCTCACCATAACATTTCAAACAATAATAACAATAACAATTGATAGAACCACACACTACACAACAACAAGCACATGGTCTTATCAGATTGCAGAGATAAGGATTCAGAAAAATAGTTGTAGTTGTCAGCATTGCGTATTGCAGCTCGGGTTGAGATTGTGCCACGCCTTACACTTGTTTGGGTTGTCAGTAAATGCCATTGCATGCGGCAACTCGTGAATAATAGTTCCTAGTTTAGTATCATCACCACATGTGTCAGGAGCATAGCGGTAGAGTGAAAACAAATATAGTGTGGTGCTTCCGTGGAATGTGTAAGCAATGATTCCAGAATGATTTCTCCATCAAAGTAGAAAGCGAATGTTTTTCTCTCCATAGCTATATAGTTTGATATCAAAATAGGTACCTCTTACAGTGTTCACATATCCAACATTACGATATCCAAAGAAATTAGTATAGGTGTTTGCATCTCTGTCCACCACTCGCATACTGATAGGTAGTTTTTTTTATAGACTCCTCTGTATATTCTGAGCGTGGTTAAGTTGTCTCTGTTCAAAGGTGTGCCTGCAATGTAAGGGATCTTGTAAGTTTCTGATCCATAAATCATGTGTGGTTTCATTGTTTTTTTATAGAAGATGTATTTTTATGGGGAACTTCTGTTTCTGTAAGCTTCATTACAGATTCATCTCCAAACACAACAAATGATTGTGGATTGGAAGATATAGACTACTGTGACTTGGTGTCTGATATGTTGTACTCATAATAACTTACCATGGTTTTCAGCATGACTTTATGAACAATATTAGTTTTCAAGCTGTAGAACTGAGAAAGGTCGATTGTCACAGAGAGGGAGGATTTAGCTAGAAACAGTGCAAACTCCTTTGACGTTGGAGGGGCTCGTTGGTAAAGAAGACCATCATAGAGCACTGGATTTCCATTCTGAGTAAATTTGAAGGTGTGCGAAGCCAGCTCATTGAGTGGTATGTTTCTCGTCAGAAGGTAGCAGTCTTGATCCTCAGTGCTGGTGATCACAACTTTGCATGTAATGTCCTCCCCCACTTCATGTCAACCAGAAGTAAAAATTGTTGCCATAAACGGCTTGCAGCTGACGCTGCCAACAGAGATCATGGATAAAATCAGAGGAAGCCAGATTTTTCATGGTGTTTTACCTGATGAATCACATCTGACAATCCTCTCTCCCTCTCACTCTCAAACTGGTGATACAGTATATGCCTAATATTTCACTAAGCAGTTGTAAAATTGATATGACCATGTATGGCAATAGCTCTGACTGACATAATACACAGCCAGCTAAGGTGTTCAGTGTTTGAACAAACATTGTAGAAAATAAGCTCGTCACATTATCAGATGAGCTCTGTTACAAGTGCCACATGTGAGTAGAGTAAAGAGCATGCACATGCACATGTGTATGCACTGCAAGCACTTTAATTATGAGCCATCATGGCTGTGGTTTGCTGTCAGGTGCAACTTCGAGATGAATAGAGTGATATAAATTGAGAAGAAAAAGAACATTTTTAATTGTTATTTGTTGCGCACCTATTTTGGTGTTCTTGCTACAAGAATCCAGTGATTGTTATCCATTGCCAATGTCGCTTGCAAAGCCTGTACTAGTGTGTATGTGTGTGTGTTTGTGTGTCTGGGTGGGTGGGTGCGTGCGTGTGGTTTGTGTGCATGTGTATGCTGTGTGTGAGTTTGTGTGCATGTATGTATGTCTGAAGCTGTATGTATGTGCATGTGTGTGTGAACGTGTGTGTGTGGTGTGTGCATAATTTTGTGTGCGTGTGTGTGTGTGTTTGTGCTTAATTTGTGTGTATGTGTCTGGTGTGTGTGTGTGCATATGTGTGTGTATGTTGTGTGTGTGATGTGTGTTTGTGTATGTGTGCATAATTGTGTGTGCATGTGTGTGTGTGTGTGTGTGTGAATATGTGTTTATGTTGTGTGTGTGTTTGTGTGCATGCATGCATCAGCCTTATCCTTAACCTAGAAATAGCCGTGGGTCTAGTCCATCCCTAGAAATGTATACCTCAAAACTGTCACCACATGGCGTGAGGTGTTGTGAAAACCATTGATGGAGCAGACCAGCAGTCCCCACAGATAACAATATGTGAACATCTAGAGTGAGTTTGAACCTGCAATGATAGACAGATTTGAGAGAAGTCACATTTTTCAGGACAAAATAGTCTACAAGTTCAAATCAAGAATTATTTTCACGTAAAGAATCAAACTTTGACCTTACCATATTTGGCAATAGAATATTGCAGGCACACTGCACAGCTGCTGTAGCAAGTGATAGTTAGAAACTCAAGACAAGTGTTAGACAATTACAGATAACCATATTTGACTAATACTTCATTTGAATTAGTAGATGATAATGATTAATGTTAATTCTGTCTCTCATTGCACAGCTTCAAACTCACTCTTCATCTTCAGATATTGTCATCAGTGGGAACTGCTGGTCTTGCTTCACACCAAAGAGTTTTGTGAACCGTTTACAGGACCGGTCCTGTGATGAGAGTTTTGGGATATTTCTGGAGTTAAGCTGCACCACTTTAATGCATGCATGCTCTCAAGCACACACACACACACACACATATACACTTCACTGGCTTTTCATGCACCAAATGCTAAGGGAAAACCCCTACAAAAATCACATTGGATTCTGGCTGTAAGCAAGAGCATGGATGCAAGAAATGACGATAAAATTGTTTTTTCTTATTAATTCTCTTAGATGCTTATATCACACTATTCAACTCCATCTCGCACCTGACAGCAAACCACAACCATGATGGCTCATAATTAATGTGCATGCTCTCTACTCTGCTCACATGTGGCACTTGTGACAGCTCATCTGATAATGTGACGAGCTTATTTTCTACCATGTTTGTTCAAACACTGAACACCTTAGCTGGCTATGTATTATGTCAGTCAGAGCTATTACCATACATGGTCATATCAACTTTACAACTGCTTTGTAAATATTAGGCATACATCATCAGTTAGTATATATAAAGAGTGAGAGGGAGAGAGGATTGGCAGATGCAAAATCAAAGATTCATCACATAAAACTTCTAGAAAAATGTGGCTTCCTGTGATTCTAACCATTATCACTGTTAGCAGTGTCAGCTGTGAGCCATTTATGGCTACAATTTTTACTTCTCCTCGATACGAAGTGGGAGAGGACATTACATGCAAAGTCGTCATTACCAATACCAATGATCGAGACTACTACCTTTTGACGAGAAACACACCACTCGATAAGCTGGCTGCACACGCTTTCGAAATTACTCAGAATGGAAATCCAGTACACTATGATGGTCTTCTCTACCAACGAACACCTCCAACATCAAAGGAGTTCATACTGGTTCTAGCTAAATCCTCCCTCTCTACGACTATCGACCTTTCTCAGTCCTACAGCTTGAAAACTAATGTTGATCATAAAGTCATGCTGAAAACCATGATAAGCTATTACGAGTACAACATATCAGACACCAAGTCACAGTTTATCTCTTCCAATCCTCAATCATTTGTCGTGTTTGGAGATGAATCTGTAATGAAGCTTACAGAAGCACACGTTCTCCGTAAGAATGCATCTTCTATAAAAGCAATGAAGCCTCGCATGATTTATGGATCAGAAGCTTGGAAGACACCGTACTTTGCCGGTACACCTATGAACGGAGACACCTTAATCACGCTGAGAATGTACAGAGAAGCCTATAAAAAACTACCTATCAGTATGCGAGCAGTGGACAGAGATGGAAACACCTACACTAATTTCTTTGGATATCGTTATGCTGGATATGTAAATACTGTACGAGGTACCTACTTCAATATCAAGCTAGCTATGGAGACAAAAACATTCACTTTCTACTTTGATGGAGAACACTGTGCAAAAGATTCTGGAATCGTTGCTTACACATTCCACGGAAGCACCACAATATATTTGTGTTCACTCTACCGCTATGCTGCAGACATACGAGGCCCCTTTACTAAAGTAGGAACTATTATTCACGAATTGTCGCATGCGGTAGCATTCACTGAAGATATTGCCTACGGCTTAACCAATTGTCAGGCATTAGCCAGATCTCGACCCGATCTGGCAATACGCAATGCTGACAACTACAACTGTTTCTCTGAATCCTTATCTCAGTAAATTGATAAGACTATGTGCTATTGCTGTTGTTCTGTGATGTGTACCAGTATAATATATTCTAATCAAAATTGAAATGTGATAAGCATTGTATATATATATATGTTTGGGGGGGTTGATGCCGCTAAGGATTGTTGGATGTTACATGTATTATAATCTGATCAGTGTTTCATTTTAATGAATTGCATATTTTCTAAAACCTTCCACTACTCCTCAACTTCTATATACAAGAATCTTTTGACTGATTTGACTATAAATATCTGTGCAATATAGTATATGGACTACTTTATAACTAAGCTGGTATAAGTGTGTGTCACTGTGGGTGGGCAAAGACCTTGTTGAAATAATGAGCATTAGAAATTCAGGTCTATTGCTGCTACTATTATCTACCACTCAAGATATAGTACCTGCAAATCTAAGCATCAATTTGCTTTAAGTAGGTGGCCGAACATGATCTTCTGTTCGCTCTTTAACACTCTCACCGCCATAAGGCGCGAACTCGACATCGCTCGCGTACGGGAACGAGATACAGATTAAATTTTTTTACCAGGGGGTGCGCGAAGGATATCTCTAAACCAGGGATTCTCAACCGTTCCTCCATCATTTACCCCCTCAGCCAGATGTATTTCAGCGAGATGTATTTCACCCCCTTACTCCCATACAAAAAATGCATAGCCATCATAAAGGCACAGAAAAGTAAGAAACACATTTATTATCTAGGTTTTGCATAAAATATAGTAATATATTTTGATAAAGAAAGAAATTATATAGTCCATTCGTATCACCAAAAAAAAAATCAAACAGAAAACCAGAAGCATTATCAGTGGAACACTGCTGATTCATTGAATCAACCAGTTTATTTATTCGAGGAGCTGTTGATGACAATGCTACTCTCATATCGTCATCAATTTTCATGCGATTCCTGGCGTTTGTCTTCATTGCTACTAAATTTGAGAACCCTGATTCACATAAGTATTAGTGACAAAAGGAAGAAACACTTGGAAGGCACGCTGAGTAAGAAGTGGGAATGAATCTGTGAGTTTTATCCAAAAATCAACACCAACCTTTTCAAATTCTTCTCTAAGATTAGCAGAGGATTGAAGATCAATCAACTCATCTTTTGCTGGGTCGTCATCTTTCGTTTCTGACAGTTCAGTAGTAAAAGGTCTTATTATCCATCTCTCTGTAGGAATCATGTCTTTTGAAAAGTAGCCAGTGAAGTTTTCCTTCAAGATTTTCAAATGATCTGTGATGTCTTCATTTATCTCAGGTAACACACTTGGTCTTCCATGAATGACCTCATCCAAGTTTGGAAAATTTGCCAAGTTACTTTGATGAACTCTTCGTGCCCATAAGTCCAGCTTTGCCTGCAATGCTGTTATCTTTTCACTTGCTTCAACAATGGTTACTGATGTTCGCTGGAGTTGTTTGTTGACTTGGTTAAGATGGGTAAATATATCTGAGAGGTATATATATTCCCTAAACAGGCAATGAACTTGGGATCAGCAAAGTTTTAACACAGCTTTGAATCCCGGTCATGAAGAAAAATCTCTACCTCAGTACGGAGCTCAAACACACGATTAAGAATAAGTCCACATGGAAGCCACCTCACTTCAGTATGAAGCAAAAGAGTTGAATGCTCAGAACCCATCTCATCACAAAAAGCTTTGAACAAACGGTGATTCAGTGCTCGGGCACGAATAAAATTAACAGCCTCGACAACTTTATGAAAAACCATTTTCAGATTCAGCCAATGCATGTTTGTGAAGGTTATAATCATATTGGGTGCCTTTTCCTTCACAAGTGCAAGTGAAGCCTGATCTCACTCCCATCATGGCTGGGGCTCCATCAGTACAGATTGAACCAACAATGTCTCATGTGGGATTGTTCCTTTCAAAGAAGTCTTGTGTTTTCTTCATTATATCAGTAGCCTTTGTGGTTTGTTGGAGATCTTCACAGAAGAGAAATTCATTCTTCAGTTCTTTTCCACATATGTAACGGACAAAAACAAAAAGTTGTGACAAATTTGCAACATCACAGGATTCATCAAGTTGCAAAGAAATTTTTGCTGGGCTAGATTTGATCTGCTCAATAACTTGTTGACAAATATCTTGAGACATTTCAATAATACGTGTGTCATTAGAAAGGGGAATGTCTTAAATCTTCTGTTTTGCTTCTTTCCCACATACATGTTCAACCATGTCTAAGGCACAAGGTTTAATCAGTTTCTCGGCAATGTCAGAGGTTTCATTGCCTTTGCTATTCACTGCGCTATGTGATAGCAAGCTGCAAGCATTGGTTTCTTCTTAGATATGAAGCCAAGTGTAGGGAGAGTGTTCAAACCTAGCTCTCTTTACCTCAAATTTAGCATGGTCATTAGATGCATGGGCAGGATGTGTAGCTTCCAGATGCAGTTTCAGTATTGAAGGTTTCAGTGACCCATTTCCAAGAACTTTTGAGCACAGCAGACAATGAGGCTTCTCCACACCATCCACAACAACGAAGTCAAAGCCATATTGTACATATGAATCCAGGTATGTACGTTTCTTAGACATGGAAAAGAAATAATTATGTAATATATGCTACTAAACTAATATACTATATACCTGAGACCAAGGTCAAAGGTCTATTATTTGATTAGACCTAGTAGCCATAGTTCATATGTTATATATATACCTTGGTTGTTCTCTGATCTCCAGCAGCTAAACTATTGAGCTATTGTGAGCTAGCTATTTTCTCTGAGCTATAATGAGCTAGCTAGCTATAGCTATAGTAAATATAAATTTTGGTTTGTAATGAGTTTTTCATGAATCGATATGCCAGTGAAGGGAGATTATGCTGAATAGCAATGAATCACAGACCAAAGGCAATAGTGTGAATAATAAGCCTGGACCTCTTCTAACCTCCCTGGCTAGAACCTCTCTTCAGACCAAACAACAAACACAGCACCCTTTGCCGTGTCGTTGATTAGCAAGAGTCTAGTGCTAATATATCCCAAGGATAACGAATCAATCAAGTGCTCTTACTCAATAACAATTCATACTCAATAAAGACAACTCTCACTTTTTAACGCCAAGAAGATATAGTAACCTCAGGTAAGTTATATATACCAACCGGTCTATAAGCCTTATATTCCCTTTCCTTATTCAATTATCAGGTAGAATCATGCCATGTCATTTTTTATCCCCAGGGGGTAAATTTACCCTTGGTCTGGGTAAAAATACAATCAAAGAAAAATTCCAGGTAGCACGTGATTCTGAACTGGTCACGGCAACAAAAATATATATATAATATTTTTAACTTTACTTCACCGTGACCGTCCCGATAGCTTCTGGAGGCTCTTCTTCAGTGTAAAGCTGCAGAGCCATCTACGGCAGACTCGCTATCTATTAAAATCCTACGGAGTAGAGAGAAAAAGTCGCTCCTGGGTGGATCTCTGTTGTTAGTGACTTTTTTACTATTGTAGACATAGAGATACGTAACTTTTGTTTCCCTGGTTCAATAGAGCTGATTCATATACCAAGTTATAGCTCTTTCAATTTGCAATCGAATGATATGCTTTGTTTTGGTTACAAAAAAGTTATGAAAATAAAAAATATTTTAAAAATAAAAAATAAAAGGTGTTGCCGGTGAAAGGGTTAAATGAACCATGCATTTATGATACGAAATTGAAAAATGTGCCTTCTTATCTTTGATATCCATTGCTTATGTATATTCGCTTATGGATGTGGATTGTTGAAATTTATGACACCGTTATCCACTGGAAGGGTCTAATGACTTACAGCTAATAGGATGCTTTATAAGCCAGCTCCTGACATGATATCATACTTACCCTCTCCATGTTGGGAGTGATAAAAATACAAAATCGAAGCAGCTCCAGTTAATGATTAATACTAAGTCAGAAATTTACTTGAAGTCCCTATATAGCAAGCAACCATATAATGATACAGTGATAACATTTTTGTGAACCCACACTGACCACAAACTATGATTATCTCCGAGTCAATTGCTGTTATGTCATTGTGTACTCTGCCATGTGCTCTCCCTTCCAATTAAATAAACGCCGCTCTCTAATAGTAGCCTCCCTCTCCTCATGGCTGAAATACTTGCACCAACATAGTTCCTTTTGCATATAATGCAGATTGCTGACAGTCAGCAATCATTTTTGGGGGGCTACAAGCAGCTAAGGTATTGGAGACAAGGAAGCATGTATAATAATCTCCACAACACAACATTTACATATATATGGAGGAAAAGCAGGCAAAAGAGCGATTAGTTCTCCAAAAGCAGCATCTATCAAATAAATTTAAGTCCCAGGATATACTGAAGCTAGCTAGCCAAGGCATTACCAGCGTATGCAAAAATAGCCATTGCATTTAGAAAACTAACAGGCTAATACCACAGTTAGATCCCATTCACAAAACTAAGAAGTCTTCTTGTCTTATCACTTCCTCATCAGACACCACTTTCTGCTATAGCGCTAAGCTCTTCCACTCCCATTACAAGAGTTATGACTGTTGTGGTCATCTTTTCCATGGCTCCACATTCACAAAAAGGCCAACCCAAGTATATAACAAAATAAGTCGCTATCTTCTCCCATGCTAGAGTTAATCTACAGGCGAGTCAAGAGTGCCGCCTGTCACTAGAAAAATGGCTTCTGTGAGATTTCTTGTCCTAGTCATTTTAGGTCCTCAAAATTGTAAAGGATTCCGTGTTTCAATATATTTTAGTGACGCGGATGAGAAGCTAAATTGAGAGCGCAGAAACAGTATTGGGAACACATCATCATTATGACATCATCAAAAACAAACTACACCTTTGGTTAGCATCTAGGCTAGGTCTAGCAATGCAATCTAGCAGTGCAACACATGATTTTAAGCAAAATTCTGCTTCCTAGCTATCTAACTTGACTAATGATCCTTCTACTCTACACTGGCAAAATGGAACATACACATCACCAGAACCAGTTTCTCCCCCTACTGTTTGATCTGCATGTTCGGCATATTCAAGAACCAAGTGGAAAAAGTTGCTATTCATGGATCATGTGAAACTCATGTGGCTTTCTATTTGACACTTGCTAGCTGGTGCATCTTCATCCAGTTGTTATTTCACTATCACCTGCAAAAGCCCCAAGCATGTTGGCTGATGTGTAGTCGATTTTTTTAAATTTAAATATAGCTAGCTAAGTGCTTATTGGCCACATCTGGCCAGCTGCATTGCTAGGACTTGAAGTAAAATAGGACTTTTTTGGCAGAAAAATGGGACCCTACATAGTTCGACTTTGTGGCATGTACAAACAGACAGGTTAGCACAATGAGTTGAATTCCATCCCTTCCACCCTCCGCCTTCCTCCCCTCCAACCGTTTGCCCCACTCTTACATACGACATTGATTATCAGTACTTTGGCTGCTTACTAGCATATATTCAACAATGTCTTTTATGACTATATTTGTGTTTACTCATTTCATCTCATTAATTTTTTTGTTTGTTTATTTATTGTTAAATTCTTTAGTTTGTTTGTTTGTTTGTTTGGGGACACCTTTTTCTAACATCATCAGGTCCCCATTCAATCCTTCTGGAGTCATTAAGGTTGTCCTCTTTTTTTTATATTGGAATGCACATTATTTCAACAAGTACTTTGCCCACCCACACACACATACACCAGTTACATAGGAAGTCCATATGTATTACACAGAAGCTTTTTTTAAGTCGAGTCAGTCAATGTAGAGGCTTTTTTGAGAAGTAATGGAAGGTTTTACATGATATGTAAGCAGTTAAAATCTGTTCGGATTATATTATGAGTAACATCAAAATATCCATAACATCTTGACAAACCTTAGCGGCATCACCCACCCTCACCATAACATTTCAAACAATAATAACAATAACTATTGATAGAACCACACACTACACAACAACAAGCACATGGTCTTATCAGATTACCAAGATAAGGATTCAGAAAAATAGTTGTAGTTGTCAGCATTGCATATTGCATCGTGTTGAGATTGTGCCATGCCTTACACTTGCTTAGGTTGTAGGCAATATCCCCACTGCGTGCGGCAACTCGTGAATAATAGTTCCTAGTTTAGTATCATCACCACATCTGTCAGGAGCATAGCGGTAGAGTGAAAACAAATATAGTGTGGTGCTTCCGTGGAATGTGTAAGCAATGATTCCAAGAATGATTTTTCCATCAAAGTAGAAAGCGAATGTTTTTCTCTCCATAGCTAGTTTGATATCAAATTAGGTACCTCTTACAGTGTTCACATATCCAACATTACGATATCCAAAGAAATTAGTATAGGTGTTTGCATCTCTGTCCACCGCTCGCATACTGATAGGTAGTTTTTTTTATAGACTTCTCTGTACATTCTGAGTGTGGTTAAGTTGTCTCTGTTCAAAGGTGTGCCTCCAAAGTACTGGGTCTTGTATGTTTCTGATCCATAAATCATGTGTGGTTTCATTGTTTTTTTTATAGAAGATGTATTTTTATGGATAACTTCTGCTTCTATAAGCTTCATTACAGATTCATCTCCAAACACAAGAAATGATTGTGGATTGGAAGATATAGACTGTGACTTGGTGTCTGATATGTTGTACTAAATCCAGTACACTATGATGGTCTTCTCTACCAACGAACACCTCCAACATCAAAGGAGTTCATACTGGTTCCAGCTAAATCCTCCCTCTCTACGACTATCGACCTTTCTCAGTCCTACAGCTTGAAAACTAATGTTGATCATAAAGTCATGCTGAAAACCATGATAAGCTATTACGAGTACAACATATCAGACACCAAGTCACAGTTTATCTCTTCCAATCCACAATCATTTGTCGTGTTTGGAGATGAATCTGTAATGAAGCTTACAGAAGCACAGGTTCTCCGTAAGAATGCATCTTCTATAAAAGCAATGAAGCCTCGCATGATTTATGGATCAGAAGCTTGGAAGACACCGTACTTTGCAGGTACACCTATGAACGGAGACACCTTAATCACACTCAGAATGTACAGAGAAGCCTATAAAAAACTACCTATCAGTATGCGAGCAGTGGACAGAGATGGAAACACCTACACTAATTTCTTTGGATATCGTTATGCTGGATATGTAAACACTGTACGAGGTACCTATTTCAATATCAAGCTAGCTATGGAGAGAAAAACATTCACTTTCTACTTTGATGGAGAACACTGTGCAAAAGATTCTGGAATTGTTGCTTACACATTCCACGGAAGCACCACAATATATTTGTGTTCACTCTATCGCTATGCTGCAGACATACGAGGCCCCTTTACTAAAGTAGGAACTATTATTCACGAATTGTCGCATGCAGTAGCATTTATTGAGGATATTTCCTATGGCTTAACCAATTGTCAGGCATTGGCCAGATCTCGACCCGATCTGGCAATACGCAATGCTGACAACTACAACTGTTTCTCTGAATCCTTATCTCAGTAAATTGATAAGACTATGTGCTATTGCTGTTGTTCTGTGATGTGTACCAGTATAAATTCTAATCATTATTGAAATGTGATAGCAAGGTAGAGCATTGTATATATATATGTTTGGGTGGGATTGATGCCATTAAGGTGTTACACGTATAATCTGATCAATGTTTCATTTTAATGAATTGCATATCATACTTACCCTCTCCAGATTGTTGGGAGTTATAAAAATACAAAAATCGAAGCAGCTCCAGTTAATCAGTAATACTAATTTAGAAATTTACTTTAAGTCCCTAGCAAGCAACCATATAATGGGACAGTGATAACATTTTTGTGAACCCACACTGACCACAAACTATGATTATCAACAAAGTTCTTTTTGCATATAATGCAAACTGGCCGAGCAGCTGGCTGGAATTACCTTGGCTAAATCACCACTTTAATCAATGGGACTGGCAGAGAACTTCACACTGTAGGAAGTGGTGGAAGCTATCTGAAGTCAAATTGAGACAAAAACAGGGTTGACTTGGGTTGAAAGGCAGTCATTGAGAAAGATTGAAAAAAATGACACTGAGATGAGTTTTATGTCAGTGGTTGAGAAAGTGTGATGAGAGATGCCGATGGTAACCACAGACACTGAGGGTAGGAAAATGGACTCTAGCACCGAGCTAAGACGCAGATTGCTGACAGTCAGCAATCATTGTTTTTTGGCTATAAGCAGCTAAGGTATTGGAGACAAGGAAGTACAATAATGTCCACAACACAACATATATATTTTTACATATGTAATTAAGTTTTCAGAGATGGAGGAAAAGGAGGAAAAAGAGAGATTAGTTCTCAGAAGCAGCATCTATCATCAAATAAAGTTAAGTCCCAGGATATATTGAAGCTAGCTAGCCAAGGTGTTACCAACCATTACCTTTAGAAAACTAACAGGCTAATAATACTACAGTTAGATCCCATTCACAAACCTAAGAAGTCTTCTTATCTTATGACTTCCTCATCAGAAACAAAGCCATCACTTTCTGCTATAGCCATAAGCTCTTCCACTACCTTTCCAACTGTTGTGGTCATCTTTTCCAAGGTTCCACATTCACAAAAAGGCCAACCCAAGTAAGAAAATAGGTCACTATCTTCTGCCCTGCTAGAGTTATCTACAAGCGAGTCAAGAGTGCCGCCTGTCACTAGAAAAATGGCTTCTGCGAGATTTCTTGTCCTAGTCATATTTAGGTCCGCAAAATCGTAAAGGATTCCATGTTTCAATCTTTTTTAGTGACGCGGTTGAAAAGTTAAAGTGAGAGCGCCGAATCAGTATTGTGAGCACATCATCATTATGACATCATCAAAACCAAACTGCATCTTATCTTTGGTTAGCAATATCTAGGCTAGCTCTAGCAATGCAATCTAGCAATGCAACACACTAAAGCAAAGAATGTTTTTTGCGAAATTCTTCTGATATAGCTAGCTAGCTATCTGACTTGACTAATGATCCTTCCGCACTGGCAAACTCGAACATACACATCACCAGAACCTGTTTTTCCCCCTTCTGTTTGATCTCCATGTTCGGCATATACAAGAACCAAGTGCAAAAAAGTTGTTATTCACGGCTCATGTGCACGTCATGTGGCTTGCTATTTGAAATTTTTAGCTGGTGCATCTTACATCCAGTTGTTATTTCACTATCACCTGAAGAAGCCCCGAGCATGTTGGCTGAGGTGAGTCGAGTTTTTAAAAATTTAAATATATCTAGCTAATTGCTTATTGGTCACATCTGGCCAGCTGCATTGCCAGGGCATGAAAACTTTGCAGTTGTTGAGGCAGTGACCTAGCAGTGAAATATTAGGACTTTTTGGCAGAAAAATGGGACCTTACGTAGTTCAATGACGACTTTGTGGCATGTACAAACAGACAGTTTAAATAGCACCATGAGTTAAATTTCATCTCACACAGCTCCCCCCTCCCCTTCCACCCTCCGCCTTCCTCCCCTCCACCCATTTGCCCCACTCTTACATACGACATTGATTATCAGTACTCTGGCTGCTTTCTAGAACAGTGTCTTTTAATGACTATATTTGTGCTTGCCCATTTTATCTCTTTGTTTGTTTATTTATTTATTTATTGTTAATATTCGCTTGTTTGTTTGTTTGTTTGTCCTTTTTCTACCATCATCAGGTCCCCATTCCATCCTTCTGGAGTCATTATCTTTTTTAATTCGATATTGGAAAATGCACATTATTTCAACAATACTTTGCCCACACACACTTACATACACCAGTTACATAAGCAGTACATATGTATTACACAGAAAGTTTAATGTCGAGTCAGTCAATGTAGAGGCTATTTTGAGAAGTAATGGAATAAACAGTTAAAATCTGTTGGGATTATAATTATTATGAGTAAAATCAAAACATCCGTAACATCTGACAAACCTTAGTGGCATCAAATCCACCCTCACCATAACATTTCAAACAATAATAATAATAACAATTGATAGAACCACACACTACACAACAACAGCAATAGCACATAGTCTTATCAGATTACCGAGATAAGGATTCAGAAAAATAGTTGTAGTTGTCAGCATTGCATATTGCAGCTCGGGTCGAGATTAGCCCAAAGCCATGCACTTGCTTAGGCCGTAGGCAATATCTTCAGTGCATGCGACAACTCGTGAATATATAATAGTTCCTACTGCAAAGTCGTCATCACCAATACCAATGATCGAGACTACTACCTTTTGACGAGAAACACACCACTCGATAAGCTGGCTGCACATGCTTTCGAAATTACTCAGAATGGAAATCCAGTACACTATGATGGTCTTCTCTACCAACGAACACCTCCAACATCAAAGGAGTTTATACTGGTTCCAGCTAAATTAATCATCTCTACGACTATCGACCTTTCTCAGTCCTACAGCTTGAAAACTAATGTTGATCATAAAGTCATGCTGAAAACCATGATAAGCTACGAGTACAACATATCAGACACCAAGTCACACTGTAATGAAGCATACAGAAGCACAGGTTCTCCATAAGAATGCATCTTCTATTATAGCAATGAAGCCTCGCATGATTTATGGATCAGAAGCTTGGAAGACACCGTACTTTGCAGGTACACCTATGAACGGAGACACCTTAATCACAATCAGAATGTACAGAGAAGCCTATAAATAACTACCTATCAGTATGCGAGCAGTGGACGGAGATGGAAACACCTACACTAATTTCTTTGGATATCGTTATGCTGGATATGTAAATACTGTACGAGGTACCTATTTCAATATCAAGCTAGCTATGGAGAGAAAAACATTTACCTTCTACTTTGATGGAGAACACTGTGCAAAAGATTCTGGAATCGTTGCTTACACATTCCACGGAAGCACCACAATATATTTGTGTTTACTCTACCGCTATGCTGCAGAGGTACGAGGCCCCTTAACTAAAGTAGAAACTATTATTCACGAATTGTCGCATGCGATAGCATTTACTGAGATATTGCCTATGGCTTAACCAATTGTCAGGCATTGGCCAGATCTCGACCCGATCTGGCAATAGGCAATGCCGACAACTACAGCTGTTTCTCTGAATACATATCTCAGTAAATTGATAAGACTATGTGCTATTTGTGGTGTGTGGATATATGAATTGTGATTATTAATATTGTGCTGGTAAAAGAGTGTATTATATACATGTGTTGTGGGATTGGTTTTTAATATGTTACACATACTACCAGATGTTCACTGATTACATACACTCTAAAACCTTCAACTGCTCTTTGGAGCCTCTACAAGTATCTATTCACTGAGCTGACTTTAATATTTCTGTGCAATATATGGACTTCTTATGTAACTAATATAACTGCCATTCAATGCGCCGATGCAAAGCCTTGCATTTGTGTATGTGTGTGTGTGTGGGTGGGCAAAGAATTTGTTGAAGTAGTGTACACTCCAATTGATGGTCAATAGCTGCAGGATCTTATCATTATGTCAATCAAGATACAGTATCTGCAAATGTAAGTTTTAACTCACTTCTAAAGAGATCTAACATGACCAGCTTCTGCACTCTACATTTAACAGCATCTGTTAAACCTTCCACCAGCAGATTTATGGTGGAGGTATTCTAGAAAATGTAGTGATAATTTTTTTTTATTGCAATAAGGCTGAAGGATATTAACTAGAAACTAGATATATATTGGGTGATTTTTAATGAGTTGATAAAAAATTTCGACAAACTTTCGTAGGAAGTAAAATGTTTTCCTGTTATTCTTCAATAGTTGACCATTTCCCACTGAATTTCCGATTATGCATAGCTGATGACGACGAACAATGTGATGGATTTTGGTTGCTTAGAAACAAACTAGGTGCTATGAATATCATTATAACTTGGGGGGTTATATATGTACCATTGATGTCCATGGAGGAATTTGACATGTCAAAGAAAAAGTTGGTTTCTTAGCATAAAACCACATATATGTATGTGAATTTCAGTACCTTAATTTTGAAATAATGTCCTTTGCATATACAGTGTATTAGATATAGTCACATGATAATTATAATTAAAAAACCAGCCATGTCATAGGCAACTTTTGGTCACCAACATCGACCATTGCTTATCAGAACAAGTCAAGGAATTTCTTCACTTTGAGGCATCACTATGAAGTGGGTGACCAACAGGGTAGACCAAGAGCAGTGCCCTGACAACAACCATGACTTGCCCATGACCAGTCGGAGTCACCTTGGGATCTAGAACATGGAAAGAATAATTATACTCTGCTGACTTGAGGCTAGCATTGCATATAACTTCTATGCTTGACCTAACCTCTATTCATCATTAGCTACCTCTGAAGAAGTCCAGCTGATCATCACTGCAATCAAATGCTTCACATGAAGGTGTGAGGCAAAGATAACTACTGGATCACAGGCAACAGCACTTCTCGAGCTCTAACTGTGACTTTGTTGCTTCCAAGGGAAATCTACACAACATCCCCCTCAGCATTAATGCTGGCATTCTTGGAAAAGCTGGTCAATTAGACTCATCACCTTAACTTTTCGAAAAACCGGAAGCGAAGTTAGCCGTCTCGTTCACCCTAGTTACCCTAGCCATGCATTCTTTATATTTTTGTTTGCGATAGAACAAGGCTTTGGGCATATTTGTGCGATATTTCAGGATTTATTTCGTTTTGCGCCATATGGCACTTACGCCGTGAGAGGATAAATAACAGCTAATGCAGCACTATATAAAATATAAAATTGGTTGTGAAGATGTGCCTTCAATCCATAGTATATGGTTTCTGATGGTTTCTGCATGTCGATTGTTGAAAGTTAATACTTTGGCATCACTGGGAGGATTTTCTACTGCTCACAAGATTACCAGCTAACCAAATGCTTGTAACTAACTTGCAACACCATGCTCTGTCTAAACATCATAGTTCTAGTACTACATCATCATGATGGCATCATCAACACCATACTCTATTAGACCTCGAGCTTTATTTAGGTATCTACAGTCAGGGCTAAGGCCAGTGTTGGGGTCATAGCCAGGTTTAGTGATGCAACAATGTATGATATAATGCTTGTGCTTTTGCGAAATTCTTCCCAAATCTTGAACCGAGCTGACTAATGATTTTTTTTTACACTGGCACAATGGAACCTGCTGCTAACAAGTTCTGTTTGATTTCCATGTTCGGCATATACAAGATCTTCTAGAGTTATATTATATCATTACTCATATGCACCTCATGTGATTGTTTTTTTATACTTGCTAGCTGTTGTTTAGGAACCGTAGTTGATGTTGTCATTTCTGAAAAGGCCAAAGTATGTTAGCTGAGATGTCAGTTCAATATTTATTTTTTATTTTATTTTAAGCAGATAAAACGGAAATGTAAATATTATTATATATATATATTTATTTATTGGTATACACATATGTCCAGCTACATTGCTAGGGATTAGCTAATGTCTTTTATTGAGGCAGTGAGACAACATTGAAATATAGATCTATGACATTTTTAGCAGCATAACGGGAGGGAGTGTCATCAACCTAGCCATTTTAATCCTGAACTGGTCTACTAACTGCCTAAACAAACCTGAGTAAATAATTTAACTCTATCTTCTTTTCCATCCTCCTTCACTCCTTCTTCACTTCATATTCTAACAACTTCTAAGACACTTCTCTCGTCCATCATCCTTATCCTTTGCTATCCCTTTACAACCTCAAACTGCCTTCTCTTGCTCCATCCTCAAATGCAGTGTTTTCCCTGCTACATGTGTGGAGTAGAGAACACACATGTGAGTGTATGTCTGTGTGCATGTGTATTTGTGTGTGAATGTCAATGTTGTCCGGTTACACCCACCTCTGAGTGATTGGAGGCAATGACTTTTAGATGGAAAAAACTATTCTGGATTAACATGAATTTGAGATCAAATCTTACCATGTCGTGTCTTCTACAGAAGATTTACCAAAAAGTTCTGTGCTCGTATCTAAATGTAATAATTGTCAGTGAGGCATTTTGCTTCTTGTATTGAATATGAAAGGTTCACTAGAAAGTTCTAGACTTGATAGTGAAGTTAGAAATACAGAATAGTTAGTGTATGCTGGAATTACAGGAGATAAAGTGGTTAGAAGCAGGTGTACAGGGTTAAGGAGAATGTTGTGTTGGGCCAGTAGAGATGCTCATGTGGCAGATCATATGAAAGAGAGAGGTAAGGTATCTGTGATAGAGATAGTACTCAGTGTCCAGCTATTGGTGATGAAGGCAGATGGCAAGTTTTGGAAAGTATGCAAGAAAAGAATAGTTACAGCTGCCTTTGTGTTAATGGGTGGGGTGTGTGTGTGTGTGTGTGGGGGGGGGGGGGGGGGGGGAGTGGTTATAGCTTACTGGCAAACTAATGGGGAGTGGGATGTACATGACGTACCCACTGGGGATGGTATGAAGGGTACTCATGAATCATTTTAAAATGTTGCACACCAAAAAACCATCTCAGCTAAAACTCAATTTGGCAACTTCATAGTATACTAGCTAATTACAACCAATTGCTCCTAAAAAAACTTGAAGTGTCCTTTGAACCTTTCACGAACATATATAGTAATCTGGCAGCTGCCCCAAAACTTTGATATTCATAGCAATCCCTATAATTATTGGTTTGACACCTATTTTTAAATGGAGAACAACGATAAACCAGGTTTATATCTCAGCTAAAACTCACTTAGACAGTTTTTTAGTATCATGATGGTGATTTCAGCTGGTTTTTACTTCAAGCATGCCATGAATTCATCGCAAAGGTAGCTATATAGTAACCCAACAGCTAAATATATGAAATTCATCTTCAGGATCGTATTTTTCCCCACACACAAAACTTACATAAAGTATGTCCATTGGTCATAATTTTACTAAGGACTATAAACTGCAGTGCAATGTTTAAATTAGGACTATATACACCTCTCTGTATTAAGTTTGTGCACAATATGTCCATTTGTTAAAATGTTACTACCAGCAAGACTCCATACTATCCAATGGAAGTAATTCATTTCTCAATTCATTTTCTCTACTCAGAAAAACATTTGGAAATTGGTAAAAGGTCATAAAGACACTTGTGGATATTGAGACCAGCTGAGCTGAGTTAGTAAGCACCAGCATGTTTTTGCTAACAAGAAGTGATCAGTCAGAATCTTGCTTTTGTGACAATAGTTAAAAGACAGACCTTCAGTAAAACCAGATAAGTACTAATGACTATTATGTTGATATAATATTATAGATGAATATATACACAGCCAGGTGTATGTATATCTATAAACATTGTAACTATGGTTGAATACTTCTGTGCTTTTTTTATTGATTAAAAGTTCTTGTAGGTGCTATTTGACTATAAGAACGAAACAAAACAAATTTTTTTTTATTAAGAATTTAAAAAAGAATTTGCTATGTGGACCACAAAGGTTTACAGGAATCTTTACTTGAGAACACCATCTTGTACATGTACACTTACTCTCAGCTGACATCACATACTTGAAGATTTGACTTTAAATCAGCTTTTTTGTTTTTTGAAGCCAATGAAATACTTCGGTCTTCTTATACTTTAATAAGGGGGGACATCTGCAAACTTTAATTTTTATATTTTTTACCTGTGGTTACAACTTTAGAGCTCAGTAGATTCTGCAAACTTCATGGTATGGACTTGATATATAGCTGAAAAGATAGGTCTCTCTGTGTGCTCTCTTTTTATATAAAATATGTTTCATAGGTATAACTATAGGCAAGTTACTACCCTAAAGCGGAGGGACTTCAAAAACCTGCATCCGAAAATCGGCGGAAGAAACCACTCTGAGTTGCAAAGTGCAAAAAAAAAATGCTACGAGTGGCTAGAGGAAGCTCTAGATTCTAGAGCTTCCTCTAGCCACTCGTATATAGCATTTTTTTTTTTTTGCACTTTGCAACTCAGAGTGGTTTCTTCCGCCGATTTTCGGGTGCAGGTTTTTGAAGTCCCTCCGCTTTAGGGTAGTAACTTGCCTATAGTTATACCTATGAAACATATTTTATATAAAAAGAGAGCACACAGAGAGACCTATCTTTTGAGCTATATATCAAGTCCATACCATGAAGTTTGCAGAATCTACGGAGCTCTAAAGTTGTAAACGCAGGGGGAAAAAGGGAAAAAATGTATGCACCATTCCCCCCAAGGTCCCGGTCTAGTAACTTTATATATACCTATGAAATATATTTTAGTATCAAAAGAGAGCACACAGAGAGACCTATCTTTTGAGCTATATATCAAGTCCATACCATGAAGTTTGCAGAATCTAAAGTTGTAACCACAAGAAAAACATATATTAAAAATGCAGCTGTCCCCCCTTTAATTAATTAATTAATTAATTAATTAATTAATTAATAATTAATTGTGGAGTTCATTATATAAATAAGGGTTTTGTAAATGTTTGTGACCTATATTGGTAAATTTTTGTTGCATTTTTTATTTGAAAATATTTTGTCTTAGAGAGAGAGGGAGAGAGAATAAGGACCAATGCCTTCATGCTCCGTAGAGTCATGCTCCATAATATTGTTATGATATACTTGCTAAGTTACTGTACTCCATTGCAGGAGTGCTTTCAAACTGTTGTGGCATCCAGCAGCCTCTAATATATATTTTACCAACGTACATAGCAGTTGGTATACTAGTACTGAATGCTTGGCATTGAGTGGTGGGTGAAGGTAATGGATAGGGTCAAGACAATTTAAAAAAGAAAATGTCAGTTGTTTTAGCTACAGATCCTAATGCTAACATTGCTCTAGTCATTGTCATTCCCCAAGCATAGCTGTAGGCCTAACACTTAAAATAGTCAATAGCCAATAGCAAAAATAAGAAATAACTAAACAAATACATGGAGGAACATATTAAGTTGATTTTAGTTAAGTAGTCAAAGTGCTGATAAAGAATGTTGAATATAGTGCTTAAATAATGTAATTGGATGTAGCTAGGGTGGTAGTTGAGGACTCTGGCAAGCTGGATGTGGGGTCGGACCATAACATTATTTGGGGAGAAATTATGTGGGGTAGGAGAGAGGTAAAAGTGAGAAGAGAGCGACATAAATGGAGAGTTGACAATAGGTTAGACTGGGTGGAATATCAGGAGGCAGTGGGGAGGAAATGTTCATGGGGTGGGAAGAGGAGGTGAGAGAGCTTGAGCAAGAGTTGGGAGGAAACATAGTTGAAGAGGTGTGGGGTAGGTGGAAGGAGAACGTTTTGGCTGCAGCGGAGAAAGGAATTGGAAGGAAGAAGATTACAGACAGGTCAGAGGGATGGTGGTCAGAGGATGTGGAGTGGCGCCAAGGTTTTGGAAGAGATATGTGGATGATACCATCTGCATTGTGAAGAAGGGAAGTGAGCAGGAGTTGTTGGACCATCTGGACAACATCAGGCCATCCATAAAGTTTACCATGGTGGATGGAGTGTTGCCTTGGATTGCCACCTACACAGGAAGGAAGATGGAAGGCTAACTGCAACCATTTACAGAAAAACCCCACACACCAACCGGTACCTTGATTAAAGATCACATCATCCTATCCAAGTCAGAAGAGGAGTGGTGAAGAGCTTGTATGATAGAGCCAGGAGAGTAGTGACTGAGAAGGAGGACCGTTGAAAAGAAGAACGTCATTTGAATAAGGTCTTTATAGAGAATGGTTATCCACAAGCCTTCATCAACCTTTCATCTGCAGATACATCTAAATGCAGAAAGGAAGATAAGTACACTGATATAGGCAATTGGGGTCTAAAAAGAAGGATCCTACTATGGTAGTGATTCCTTATGCAGCAGGGATAAGTGAAGACAACAGGAAGGTCTGCAGGAAGTTCAACATCAAAGCAGTTTTTGGATCGGGAAGAACTCTGAGGACAGAACTGAGCAGAGTGAAGGACATTTTACCAGCACTCATGCATTGTGTAGCGCATCCCTTGTAGTTGTGGGAAATACTACATAGGGGAGACCATCAGAGACTGGAGACCAGAGTGAAAGAACATCAGGAAAGTGTGCAAAAGAGAAGTCAGCAATTGCTGAACATACATGAGATAATGGACAACCCATTTTGTGGGAGGAAGCCACCATCTACCAGGTCAGAAGATGGAAGGAACAGCTAGTGAAGGAGGCAGCACATCAGCCTAGCACCAAAGTGCAAGCGGTTCAATCGAAACTGTGGAATGGACTTGCCTGACTGCTGGGTAGCCACTCTCAAGAGCCTGAACTTGAAACCACGACAACCACAATTATACCTTATTTTCAATAACCTTCTCAATAATGAACTTGAAAGAATACAATTTGAAGTTTTAATTATTGAGAAGATTATTGTAATGTTATTATTTCAACTGAGAGCTCATTGAGAATTAATAAGTTTCTTCATTTACTTCACATCAGGGATTTCATTTAATGTTGAATGTTATACTTATGCACTTTAGTTACCAGGGGTATGCTTACATATGTTTTGGCCACAGATTAAATTTCTGGGACAGTTTTCCAGCAACAGTTGATGTATGACATTGTTACCCTCCCAGCTCCATCATATGGACCTGTCTAATAGAAAATGACTCCCTTGTCCAAACTATTCAGCACTGTCATCAGTTATTGTACTACAATACACACCTGTGCCATTTATGAAAGCTTGCCCAATAATGTCATTCCATATTTGACTAACAATGAGTCTTGAGTTTGCTACTAGCACTATGCATTAACTGCTACAGCAGCTGTGCAATATGTATTAAATATTCTTGTACTGAGCTATTGTGCCAAACATGGTAAGCTCAACTTTACATCCTTAACTGGAAATAATAGTATCAGATGATACAGTGCAACCTCGTTAATCCAAATAGGCCTGTACCTAGAGGTGTTAGGATTGGTGAATTTGTTAGTTGCCTAGGGGTGTTAGGATTGTTTAATTGCACACAAACACAAACACAACACACATATCCACACACAACACACATATACACACAACACACACACAACACATATATATACACACAACACACACACATACTAGTACACACCGCAGGCAATGGTTATACTGCTATAATAATCACTTGATTCTGGCTGTATACAAGGGCTTCAAAATGCATGCAAGTAAAATAAATAAAAATTAATTGCTTTCCCCCCTCAATTCTTAGTTGGTTATATCACACTATTCGACTGAATCTCACACCTGACAGCAAACCACAGCCATGATGGCTCATAATTAAAGTGCTTGCAGTGCATACACATGTGCATGTGCATGTTCTCTACTCTACTCACATGTGGCACTTGTGACAGCTCATCTGATAATGTGACGAGCTTATTTTCTACCATGTTTGTTCAAACACTGAACACCTTAGCTGGCTGTTGTATTATGTCAGTCAGAGCTATTGCCATATATGGTCATATCAACTTTACAACTGCTTAGTGTAATAGTAGGCATATATCACCAGTTAGTATATATAAAGAGTGAGAGGAGAGAGGATTGGCAGATGCAAAGTCATTCATCAGTTAAACAAGAAAAATGTGGCTTCCTCTGCTTCTCTCTGTGATCATCATTAGCAGTGTCAGCTGTGAGCCGTTTATGGCAACTATTTCTACTTCAGGTCAGTACGAAGTGGGGGAGGACGTTACATGCAAAGTTGTGATCACCAACATCGACGACCGAGACTATTACCTTCTGATGAGAAACACACCACTCGATGAGCTGGCTTCACACACTTTCGAAATTACTCAGAATGGAAATCCAGTGCTCTATGATGGTCTTCTTTACCAACGAACACCTCCAATGTCAAAGGAGTACATACTGGTTCCAGCTAAATCCTCCCTCTCTACAATAAGCGACCTTTCTCAGTCCTACAGCTTGAAAACTAATGTTGATCATAAAGTCATGCTGAAAACCATGATAAGCTATTACGAGTACAACATATCAGACACCAAGTCAGAGTTTATCACTTCCAATCTGCAATCATTTGTTGTGTTTGGAGATGAATCTGTAATGAAGCTAACTGAAGCAGAAGTTCTCCGTAAGAATGCATCTTCTATAAAAGTAACCAAACCTCACATGATGTACGAACCAGAAGATTACATCATGCCGAATTTTGCAGGTAATCTTAGATACAGAGACACCACAACCACTCTCAGAATATACGGAGCAGTTTATCGAAACCTACGTCTAAGTATGCGAGCAGTGGACACAGAGGCAAACACTTACACTGATTTCTTTGGATATCGTTATGTTGGATACGTAAATACTGTACGAGGAACCTATTCTGATATCAAACTAGCTATGGAGACAAAAACATTCACTTTCTACTTTGATGGAGAAACTTGTGCAAAAAATTCTGGAATCATTGCTTACACACACTTCAAAAGCACCACCATCTATTTGTGCCCAGTATATCGCTATGCTCCAGACACACGAGGTGACAACACTAAGCTAGGAACTATTATTCATGAGTTGTCGCACGCAGTGGCGTTAACTGAGGATATCGTTTACGGCATAAGCAACTGCAAGACATTGGCCCAATCTCGACCCGAGCAGGCAATACGCAATGCTGACAACTACAACTATTTTTCCGAATTTTTTTCTAACTAATCTGATAAGACAATGTGCTATTGGTGTTGTTCTGTGATGTGCGGCTGTATGAACTGTTATTTGGTTGAAATGTGATAGGATATTTGGTATGCCTGTGCATGTTGCCCAAAGTTTTGTGGATGTTACGCACAATTCTCAATATATTTTGACAGGAGTTTCACTTTTAATTAAATGAAACCTTTTGAACACATTAGCAGATTCTTTGATGCTTATATATATTTATTAAAGCATATTTACAGCATCTGTTTATAACTGATGACGCATGTGAAAATGTGCATTTATGCCGGATATTAAATATAACAATGTGCTCTCTTCTTTTCGACAATTTTTTTTTAACATTTCCAGGATCAAACAGAGTTTTGCTATTATTTGATACACATAGACACAGGCTGGTTTTGAAGATCTGTGGTGTTAACTACTTTCAAATAAATTTCCGAGGAAACCAGCCTTGGTTCCAAAATGTTTAGCTTTTGGTGACTCAGCTCAATTCTGTGCTGTTAGCTAACTACTGTCATAAGAATAAGCTTCCGAGGAAATCACCCGATATACATGCTTATATTTTGCTGAAGCTTTGTCTGTTGAGTATTTTCACAAAAGTTGACTTCTGAGGAAACCAAAAGTACATTTAATCATGCAGCTGCTTGCTGACTCAGGCTGGATATTGCGCAAAATTATTTTATGACAAAAGCGATCCTTTACCAGTTCTGAGTGTTTGTGGCCGAGTAAAATGGAAATAAACGAAATGTTTTTTTTAAATGTATAGAACAGTTTGAAGTCTTCCGATAGTAAAATTGTGCTAAATGGATGAAGTTAGGTAGGAAAAAGTAGAGGTAAATGGTGCTAAATTAAGAGTGGCAATGCAGTTTGGAGTCTTCTGGTAATAAAATTAAGATGAATGGGACATACTATTTGCATGTAATGTGTGATAAGAAAAGAAGATAGATACATGGATACATAGACAAGACAATAAATGAAAAATTGAATCAACAAGAAATGAACCAACGTAGAAAAAACACTTATAGGACCCTTTTGCACAGTTTATTTTTTAAAGCACAGTGTTATTCACTATGTAAAAGGTTCTGTAAATGGTGGTTGTTTGCACTGGAGGGGGAGGGTAAATTCATGTTTACATTTTTTTCTGGTTTCTTTTATAATTGAGCAGCCACACCTACAAGTTAGTCAGTATATATAGCTCCAGCACTAACCATGTTAATATATACCATGTTTATTACTAAAGTAGATAGATGTGCTTATGTATAATTTAATACATATATGCATTATAAGCAGTGAAGTGACCAGGTTTTGTTGACGGTAACTTCCGAGGGAACCAACTAATAACTTCTTGGTATAAAAAGGTGCAGTTCTGTTGTTGGTCTGTTCTGTTGTCACAAGAATAATAAATAACTGTTACACATTATTATCATCATTATCATTATTATTATCTTCATCATTATCATCATTATTATCATCATTATTATCATATCATCATCATTATCATCATCATTATTATCATCATTAGTATATCATTATTATCATAAGATCATTATTAGTAGTAGTAGTATTAGTATTATTATTATTATTATTATTATTATTATTATTATTATTATTATTATTATTATTATTATTATTATTATTATTATTATTATTATTATTATATATATTTTTAATTATTATTATTATTATTATTACTATTATTATTACATGTATTATTATTATTATTATTATTAATATTATTATTTTTATTTTTATTATTATTATTATTATTATTATTATTATTATTGTTATTGTTATTATTAAACAATTTCAAGTTGATTATTGAGAAGGTTATTGTAATGTTATTATGTCAACTGAGAGCTCATTGAGAATTAATAAGTTTCTTAATTTACTTCACATTAGGAATTTCATTTCAGTGTAATAATGTAGCTCATTCAACAAGCTCTTGAATGTTATACTTACACATTTAGTTACCAAGACGTCCTGCTATTAATTGACATAAATATCTAGGTAGATGTGTTTGAAGCTGGCTGCTCTGTGTCAGATGTGCCATTAAAAAGAATGTTCTGATCATAGGTGGATATTTCGGCCTATTTGATGCCATCAGCTGACATTCACTATGTACACAAAAGGCAGAGTTAGAATTATTGGAGATACACCTTCCACCTAAATCCATCTGTAGTACCTATGCTCCACTTCACGGGGAGACCAGTGCCTTTGTAAGCTATGCATACTCATATATCTTTGGCCCCAGATTAAATTTCTGGGACAGTTTTCCAGCAACAGTTGATGTATGACATTGTAACCCTCCCAGCTCCATCATATGGACCTGTCTAATAGAAAATGACTCCTTGTCCAAACTATTCAGCACTGTCATCAGTTATTGTACTACAATACACACCTGTGCCAATTATGAAAGTTTTCCCAATAATGTCATTCCATATTTGACTAACACTGAGTCTTGAGTTTGCTACTAGCACTATGCATTAACTGCTGTGCAGTATGTATTAAATATTCTTACTGAGCAAACATGGTAAGCTCAACTTTACATCCTTAACTGGAAGTAATAGTCTCAGATGATACAGTGCAACTTCGTTAATCCAAATAGGCCGGTGTTAGGATTGGTGCATTTGTTAGAGTTATTTAATTGCATAGGGATGTTAGGGCTGTTTAATTGCACACAACCACAAACACAACACACAACACACACACACAACACACACATATATACACACAACACACACACACATACTAGTACACACCGCAGGCAATGGTTATACTGCTATAATAATCACGCTGTATGCAAGAGCAACAAAATGGGTGCAAGAAATGATAAAAGGTCCTTTTTTCCTTAGATGGTTATATCGCACTATTCAACTCCAGCTCACACCTGACAGCAAACCACAGCCATGATGGCTCATAATTAAAGTGCTTGCAGTGCATACACATGTGCATGTGCATGCTCTCTACTCTACTCACATGTGGCACTTGTTATAGCTCATCTGATAATGTGACGAGCTTATTTTCTACCGTGTTTGTTCAAACACTGAACACCTTAGCTGGCTGTGTATTATGGCTATTGCCATACATGGTCATATCAACTTTACAACTGGTTAGTGAAATATTAGGTGAGAGGGAGAGACAGATGCAAAATCATTCATCAGTTAAACAAGAAAAATATGGCTTCCTCTGCTTCTCTCTGTGATTTATCATTAACAGCGTCAGCTGTGAGGCAACTATTTCTACTCCAGGTCAGTACGAAGTGGGGAAGGATGTTATATGCAAAGTTATGATCGCCAACATCGACGATCGAGACTATTACCTTCTGACGAGAAACACACCACTCGATGAGCTGGCTTTACACACTTTCGAAATGACTCAGGATGGAAATCCAGTGCTCTATGATGGTCTTCTTTACCAACGAACACCTCCAACATCAAAGGAATTCATACTGTTCCAGCTAAATCCTCCATCTCTATGACAATCGACCTTTCTCAGTCCATCAGCTTGAAAACTAATGTTGATCATAAAGTCATGCTGAAAACCATGATAAGCTATTACAAGTACAACATATCAAACACCAAGTCACAGTTTATATCTTCCACTTCTCAATCATTTGTTGTGTTTGGAGATGAATCTGTAATGAAGCTGACTGAAGCAGAAGTTCTCCATAAGAATGTATCTTCTATAAAAGCGATGGAGCCTCGCATGACTTAAGCATCGGAAACTTGCAGGTACACCGTTGGGAGACACCTTAACCATGCTCAGTTTGTAACGAGAAGTTTATGATAATAATAAACTGTCGAGATTACTACTTGTGGTTAAAGTTGTAATATTGTAGCTCATTAATTTCCTGCACTCATTCACCTGTTTGATTCATATTATAGTCTGAGAGTTTTCTAGCTTTAAAGCATTTGAAAAAGACTTGAAGTTTCGTTAGGTCATTAATTTCCTGTACTCATTCACCTGTTTATAAGTTATGGATTCATATTGTAATCTGAGAGTTTTCTAGCTTTAAATCATTTGAAAAAGACTTGAAGTTTCATTAGGTCATTAATTTCCTGTACTCATCAACTGTTTATAAGTCATCAATTCATATTGTAATCTGAGAGTTTTCTAGAAGACTGGAAGTTTCGTTGGTGTGTGTGAGTTCTGAACAGGACAAACACTACAATTGGCAAGAAGGACACTGATTAAATATCAGTACCAAAATGGCAACTGTTGCCGTAGGACACATTGAAGAATTTTGTGCTCAAGTTGAGCACATTTTGATCCACCTCCAATGAATGGAGCTCTATTTTACTGCCAATGATATTGTTGATACAAAGAAAGCTGCAGTTCTGCTTACCTGCATCGGTGGCAAGACATATATGAGATTGTAAAGGATTTACTTTCTCCTGATCTGCCAAGCAGTCATTTGAAGACATGAAGAGAACTCTCAAGTCTCATTATGTCCCAAACCCTCTCTCATCACGGAGTGTTTCCACTTCCACCAATGAAGGCAAAACTCGATGAGTCCTTTGTCATCGGTTCCACACTGCAGAGTTGCGTCGGTCGATTGGCCATAGACTGTGAGTTTGCTGACAAGCTGGATGACTCTCTTCATGACCAATTTTTCAGTGGATTGCTTAGTGAAGCTATGCATAAGCAATTAAATACCAGAAAGGTCGCCTCACTTTGGCTCAAGCTGTAGAAATAACCGGTCACACTGATGCAGCTGTAAAAGTGCCCAAGTCTATGAATTTTTAATATTATTATTATTGTTGTTGTTGTTGTTGTTATTATTATTAGTATTATTATCATTATTATCATTATCATCATCATCATCATCATCATTATTATTATTATTATTATTATTATTATTATTATTATTATTATTATTATTATTATTATTAATTTATTTGTTATTTATTATTTATTTTATTTTATTTTATTTTATTATAATTTAAATTTTATAATAGGTACATAAATAATTAATCTAAATGATGTCCATCAATCCCATCTGCTGTCCCATTGCCCCCAAAACAGAACTTGCATTTCCCCTCTGAAGATCCTCAGTATATAGCAGGTACTGAAATGAGTCTCTAGCATCATCAGTGGCTGTCTTGAGGCGATGTCAAAGTTCTCGTACAAAGATTGTTTTGAGGCCAAAAACACCACAGGTCTCCACTGCCACTGGCATGAACAGGTAGGATGAGTCTAGGTTGCAGTACTTTGACATCTTCATATCCTCTGCTATATATACTGCACCGAGTTTGTTTACCGCCAGCCCGATATTTGAAGCCGCAAAAGTGTCTGCACATGTAGCATCCCAGACCAGGAGCTTCCCTCTTGACCATGGAACAATGGACATGCCATCAGGTCTCTTCCCATCTGATCTGATTAGGCCCGAGGGTTCAAGGCGAGAAGGGATCTTAGCAGACACCAGTGATCGATGTATTACATCATTGATGGCAGCGTGTCGAGAGTGCTGCCTGCCCTGACTCATTTTGCAACTAAGCCCATGGGTAGCCAGATGGTCCACGGCATCTCCAATGTTCACATTGATGGGGTTGACATAATGAGGCTCCAAGTCTGAGGCCTATAGAAATGCGGATGGAGTCACATTCTCAAACCCAGAGAGGGGACAGGCAAGGCATTTAACCATGCACCAGACTCTGTAGCAGAGGTGGCAATGAGGCGAGCTCTGGACTGAGCATCAGGAGCTTCAGCAAGTAGGAAATCTGCTCTGGCTTGTACTCTTGGATGGTCCCACACTTTCTGATGATGTGAGGCAGGTGGGAGAGGAGGGGATTGCTCATGACCCTCCTGCCACACTGACAGAGCTGATGTTACTAGAGGAGTAGAGCACTCTTGAAGTGGTTCTGGAAGCAAGTGCTGGACTAGCTCAGTTGATCCTTAAACAAAAACTAGATAAGATGATGGTGCAATATGAACTGCACTCCTAATTCCAAGGCCACCCTTTTTCACTGGTAAGGTTGCTTGCAGCCATGACTTATCACTCAGGTTTGTGTTGGAGATGTTGCTGAGGATTGAACGAAGAAGAGCATCATCATACTCCTCCAGACATGAAGATGCAAAGCAAGGAGCGGTCCTGAGGATGTGCATCATCTTGGGAATAGCAAATAATACCAGTGCATCATGAGAGTGTAGGTGTTTAATTCTATCTCCCATCAACTTCAAAACATTCACTTTCTCACTAATATACTTGTTCACACACCTGGGATCCCCGAGCGGAGACCCTAAAAGGGTGGCATCATCAGTGTTCACCACTTGTAGACCTGGGAAGGCAGATAGAACAATTCCTCTGGTTGTTGGATCGGGGCAGATAAGCTCCATCTTATTACGGCTGAGTTCAAGGCCAAGGGTTCCTGCTTCCTCCTCTATCATTAACAGGCCCTTCATTACATCCTCACGACTTCCTCCGACTGTGCCATCATCCAAATAGAAGGTGACAAAATCAGAAATTACATAACTTATGGATCGTGAGGCAGAACAAAAGTGGACCAAGAGGGTCGCCCTGTTGTTGTACACCCTCAGAGGATAACACCATCTTATCACCCCAGAGCAGGAAAGAATCACAACAATAAACAGAGTGGACAAAGGGGAGTAATTCTGGAATGAATTCTTCTACAGCAAGTAACATTTTGTCACGGCGAATGCTGTTGAATGCATTCTTGAAATCCACCTTGATGATGGCTTGGTTCGGTTGCAAATTGCTGAGGTAAGTACGGGTGGCATGTACAGCAGCTTCAACACCTCTGACTACACTATATCCAAGCTGATGAGGTGCCAACAACTCTGGTACTTGTTGCAAGGCAAAGAAACTAGCACACTTAGCAGTAAGTCTTCTCAATACACATCCAACAGCAATCAGTCTAATCCCTCCATCCTTCTTTCTTAGGGCAATTAGAGAAGCACCAAAAAAGTGTGGGCAAATTTCAGGTGGAGTCCTCCCCGCCAGGATGAGTGAGATGAGGGAACACAGGGCTTTGAGTAGGATCTGGCCGCCCTCCTTTGCAGAGGGTCCCGTCATGTCCTTTAAATGCCTCCCTAGTCTCTTCCTTAATTTTCCTGCCCAACTCCTTAATAAAGGACATGGCCTCATCACCAAATACACCCGTGGTCTCGAAGCCCAGAGGAATGAAATAGTGGGAGTCTCTGATTGAACGATACTTTTGTTTCTTCAGGAATTCAGCTCTGTTGGCAACCGTTGCAGGAGCAAACATGTTTGAACATGTGGCATCCCAAACCAGAACCTTCCCATTCCTCCAAGGCAGAACTATGGCACCATCAGGATGTTTTCCATCATCACGATCCAAGCCTACTGATTCCAGGTAAGAGGGAATTTTGGCGGAACATAGAGATCTTTGGATCACTTGATTAATAGCAGCGTGTCGAGAGTGGCGGCGGCCCTGGTCAACTGGAGCTCCACACTGAAGACACTGGTGAGGACTACAAAGTGGTACACCAAGTCGAAGACCTGTGGCAACACGAATTACATCGTCATCCATCCTCAAACTAACTGCAGACATAGGGAGGGCATGGAGCCAGGCACCAGCTTCACTCTTGGTAGCGGCTCTAACACGAGCACGCGCAGTGTCATCCTGTGCTCCTCCCACAAGCTTGTTTAGGCAGGCCTTCACGTGCGGAGTGTCCCAAACACTTTTGGGAAAAGGATGACTCATCTGAGGGTGCGGAAACATTTATGTCTTTGCTCCACACCTCCATACCTAACTGAAAACCAGGATCACTACAGCCCTCAAATCCACTGGGCAAGATTCGGTGAACTAGATCGAGGGAACCCGAAGCGGATGCCAGGAAAGCTGAAGGAGCCAACATTATAGCACTTCTGATCCCAAGGCCACCAAATTTGACTGGCAAAGATGCCTGTAGCCAAGTATCACTGTGCGATGGGATGCTAACATTGGTGATATTGCTGAGGACGGCACACTGAACAGAGTCAAATTCTTTGAGCTTTAATGGAGAAGAAAAGCAGGGAGAAGTGCGGAGATTGTATAATAACTTTGGCATGGAGAAGGCATGATGGAGGAGACACAAAGCATCGTGTGAATAAAGATGGCTTAGCCTACTGCCCAAGAGCTCCAAGAGTTGAGTCCTGGACTCAAGACCACCAATGGGAGAGCCTAATAGAGTGGCTACTTCAGGGTTTACCACTTGAATACCTGGGACAGCACATAAGAATTCTCCTATAGCAACCGGGTTGTGACTTATTATTATTGTTGTTGTTGTTATTGTTTTTGTTGTTGGTGGTGTTATTGTTGTTGTTGTCATTTATTGTTGTTGTTGTTATTGGTTTTGTTATTGTTGTTGTTGTTGTTGTTGTTACTGTTGTTGTTGTTGTTATTGTTTTTGCCGTTATTGCTGTTGTTATTATTGTTATTATTGTTGTTATTATTGTTGTTGTTATTGTTGTTATTATTGCTGTTAGCCACTCTCAAGAAACTGACTTGAAGCCACGCCCACCATACTTTTTTTGTGTTCAGTTATTTATCATTTTTTGTTGATATTTTGATATCAGGCATGTCATTATTTATAGTTATTATTATTATTTGTGTTTTATTTATTTTTATTTTGTTTTATTTTTCATATGCAGTCCATAATATGGTTTGTAGCATGTGGTTGAATAGCTAGCTATATATTAGTACATAACAAGCTCATGTGAGTCTTAGCTTCTCATTATTCCTGGTGAAGGCTAGAGCATCTTGTCGAGAAATAGAGAGAATACAATGATTATTGAGATTATTGTAATGTTATTACGTCAAACTAAAAATTATATGACATATTGTTAACAAAATAGTAATAATAAGTCAAATTTAAGTGATTGACGCTATAGATTTTCATTCAAAGAACATTTGAATTGTCATTGCAACTATATAACAAGATCACACTCAGAGAACACATACACCCTGCATAATGGGATTAACTCAATAGAATCCATGATTCAGTGGTAAGAGATTTATCTACTTGTCTTGAAGTTCACTAGGATATTTGATATCCTGGGGGACACTTTAGCCTAGTGGAAGACAATATTTCCTAGTATATTTTGCCCTCCAGGACATTATATCCTAGGATTTTTTTGTCCCCTGGGCTCTAGGAAAATCAGTCCGTGGGTGGGAGGGGGGGGGGGGGATAATTTGGGCAGATGGAATATCCTCCTAAACCTGTGTTGTTTGCAGCTGCCATATGCAACCCCTAATATCCACAAAGTGATTCTGCAAGCCATCCTGCACTTACATGCTCTTTTAGTCCTCTTAGACAAGTAAGGCGGACATTGCTACTAGCGTCATCCAAAGAGTGAGTCGTTTATTCTTAGTTCTGTAAGGTAATAGTCTCGCATCCCGCCTACCACCCAACCCAAAATGTTGAGTCACTTGGGACCATCGCGGCATTAACAGTACTGTACTCAAGTGAGTAAGGTAAGGTATGGCTAAGCGAGAATGCAGTGCTGTGAAAAACACTCTGAAGTCCAAAGGCAGTTGGCAACTATGTTACAATATTCTCAGGTAGAACCAGAGGAAGTGAGAAGAGAGGGGAACTGGGGGCTAGATCACATATCAACTATCCTGAACTTCTTCTGCACAGCTAATACATAATGTTATTGAGACCTGCTTAAATTGTACATCATCTTGTGACTTGGAGCAAAAATAATGTTAAAATGTAATAAAAAAATTATATAAAGCATGGTGTTGGGGGGGGGGCTATATTGGATCCACCTATACACTTTACTTATCTGGTTTCATCTTCCTCACAGGAGAGAAAATATGACTTTAAACCACTAGTTGAAGGAATTGATTGCACACCACAGAAAGCCAAGCAAATGTGTTGGACAATGTTACAGTGTTGCCATAGCACAGACAAGAAGAGTACATGAAAGTGTGCAATATTATACTGCCCTGGCAAATGCAAAGGATACATTAATAAAGAGCTGGTTAAGTCAACTGCTAGATTTCTATGGTATGATCAGTGGGTTGACATATTCAAGAACACTAGGGCCTCACCTTGATCAGTTTCTGCACAACTGAACTCGGTCTACCAAGCCTGATCATAGATCAGTAACTATGTGAGTTTATATTCATTCATCATGATATTTGTAGTTCAATGCTATACTGCACTTAATAGAGTCTATGCTTTTAACCTTCAGAGCTGAACGATTCCTTGAAAGATTTAGTGGTCTGCCAATAGTAGAAACGACTGCATGGACCTCTCTTTCATCTGAATTACGAATACAGACAAGGAAGGATACTTGTCAGTTTTATCATTTAATTCTAATGGAAAAGAACTTGGACATATCAGAAAGCATTTTTTCCAGATAATGTTGTGTCAAAACTTCCTTGACAACAGTTGTGTTCTTTGTATATGCATAAGATGATTTCTTGGCCAAGTCAAAATCTGGAAACATATACTGGAATAACTTCATGATAAGATTACTAGTTTGGAAAAAGAAGTTGTACATCGCAACAAATTTCAACCAAAGAGACTTCACCTTGATAAAATTTCAGTGCGGTCTGTGGCGTAAAATAAATCCATTGACCTTCTTGAAGAGGAAGCTTGAACCATACCACTATGATGGTTTCCCCTTACATGAATGTGCATAATCACAGCAGACCACCCACCATTGTAAATGAAGCAGGTGAAAAAGTTGTAACCTGTGTATATATGCTAGTAGAGTTTCTCACTTCTCCTTCGAATTCTTCGATCGATTTGGTGTCAAACTGACAGTTCTTTTGTAAAGGGCAGGAACTGAAGCATGAATTCTCCGGAACCAGACTCATCCATAAGAAACTTTGAAGCAACCATTGCTCTGTTACTATTCAAACAGACTGAGAATTTTGCAGATTTCTTTCAGTCAGCATTTTGCTTTTATTGGAAATGCAAACAAAAAGCTAATTAAAAAGAGAACTCTACAGAGTATTCAATGTCAGCTGAAAATGACTGAACTGCTAGTCAGAAACGAATACAAGGAATCAGCAGCTTTTTGATATTTCAATTAAAAATGGCTGCTTTAATTCATACAAACATGTAGCGATTGCTAATTACATTTCAAGAAAAGACAGTATGCAAAAGAAAAACCTCCTTGCATACTGCACACAGCCTTAAAATATATTCCATGACCTAGTTATGGAAGCTTCTAAAGTTGTCAGGACTAATTCCAAGACAAGCAATAAACTTCAAGTAAGCACTTCCAAGTCACATGACAAGGACAACAATTCCAGGAAGGTTGGGGCGCATGCTATAGGAGGCTGCAAGTCTTTTCTATGTGTTGCTTTGCATATTTTATTCTAGGCGCCAGCTTTCTAAAACAACAATGAACGTGATGCATTCTTTAGTGTCTTCACCTGTTGTCTTTAAACATTGTTAAGTTCTCCAGGATACATAATGGCCAAATAGGTACATAAGAAGCCATCTTGAGTAAGTGTATTTGAAAGTGCAAAAGCATACCATGATTTGATTTTAGTGCTACGAAGCAGACCTAAAGCCATTTTTTTAAAGGAATCTCGTGTTCGAACATGTCTTTTGAATGGCCTATCAGAAACCATTGTGTAACAGTAGAGATGCATCATATCAACAAATATAATATATATACCCACCCAGAGCAACACATACATTGGACAATATGAAGTGAGTTCATGGTGCTCCTTCATGAGCAGATGCCATACCTAATGAAGTCTAAGCATGCCACATAGACAAAAGATCCATTTGGGAGTCTGCCAGGAAGAAGGCCAGTGGTTAGAGCAATAGAAGAAAGAGAAAGAAACCACGATTGTGCATTGTGATAGGAATTGGTGGTTTCTATATACGAATTCCAAGCTTAGAGAGTGGAGATCAAGTTCATGCTCACCTATGCCAAATCAGTTCAAATCAGTTAGCAAGGTTAAGGAGAGAAGAAGACAGCAAGGGAAGTCTGTTTCTAGGATCAAGCAATAACAATTCCCCCAGTGTATCATCACGAAAGGGCAACTTGTCTAGAAACACTGGTTTCGTAAAATGATCTTACAGTGACATAGAATCACATTCAAGTAGTACCAACCACATCACATTCTATGCCTGGTCAGACAAGTGGTGTCAAGCTCTGAACTACTTACTTGATATTCTCTGTTCTTGTTGTCAACTTTAGTTAAATGATTGGCTGTATGCAATACACTGAGGTGAATCAAAGTAGACATGTATGCTTGAAATAATTCTAGGACATCAGATTTCATCGATGCTATTCTACTAGCATGTACTAATGGGAATCTTATTTAAATTCATGGCAGATGAAGCAAAGTGACAGCACAGCCTAGTCTCAAAATCATTTAGATGCCTGGCTATACTCTGAGACCTATCATTGCTCTTATTCTGCCTATTTAGAAAGACAAAAGAGCTGGCCACTTATCCAAAATATTTTTCTTGACAGAAGGATTCTGATTTCAGGTCCTTGTAGTGTCCTAGAGAAGAAAGCAACATGACACTCTACATGGTTTAAGGTCAAGCTCAGGCTACTTCAGAGGTATCAGTTTCCAATTCAAACAGTGTGTTTTCATTGGTAGCTGTTACGAATAACTCCTCTATGGTTTTCTTGATGCTACATCTTGCCAACTGTTGATTGGTTTCATTCTGTCTAGAAATCCAGGAACCCACTATGAATAGTAAGAGAATAACCCCTTGCATCCTGATATGTTGAGTGACTCTGTACTGCTAGGGACTGGCAGTTCTCGGATAGGTCTCAGACATTTGATTTTGCAGCAATAAACTGAAGATAGCAGGCACCAAGTCTCTGTTTGTCACTGTAAGTTACATTCTTCCATTTAGTAGCCTCAAGAAATCTCTAGATTGGAATCATGTTCATCCTGATATTTATCACATATGGTAATATTGGCCTTTTTTTGCAAGAAATCAGCCATTTTACGTTGAAAACACGTGACACCTTTGTAATGCAAAGAAAAAGCATGGGTAAATTGGTAGCTGTAAGCCATTGCTCACCTCAATGGCATTATAAGGTCATTCAGTTGGTGGTATATACCCACTTCAAAGATAGATAGAACTGAAGAGCCTGTCCTGAGCAATGTCATTGACCTGGTCATTTATACAAGGAAGAGGGAAGGCATCAAGCTGTGAAACACTGTTGATGGTTTGGGAGGAGTCACAACCATCTTCTTCTTGTGGTTTTTGCCTTTTATAACAACCACTTGGCCTCGCCTTAGAAATTTGTTAGGCTCGATAATCCCTTCATTTGTACTTCTGAAGAGATGAATATGAATCATTGTGGCAATACTTGCATGGCTTGGCTGCAATCAGGTGACAGTCATCAGCTAGATTAGCGAATATAGCTGAGGAGCTCATCTTCAAAGTGCTTAGACCACAAACGGATGGTGAAGGCTTGGGACCACCATATTCAAATACTACAGACTCTCATGTTGTGACTGGAAGTCTATACGTAATATAAGAAGGACTGATAGGTGCATTCTAAGATAGGATCTTCCCTTACATAGGATGTCTACAAGATAGTAACTAGTCACTTACTATCGTTGCCAAGGAGGATGTCGCCATTGATACATTACCAGACAAAGGATAGACTGAAGAGCAGCTGACTTGACCAATTTAAGATGCACAAAGCTTCCCAAGTTCCACTATCGATGAGTGCTTTCACTTTAAATCCATCTATGCTTACTGTGGTCATTAATTTAGTGAGAGATAGAGCACCACAGCAGAGGTAGCAATGAGCACTGGACACCATGTCCCCCTGTGACTGTGGAAGATTGCTGTCCTGGCAAATCTTCTAAGTGTTTCTTCTTCCGACACTTGAAACAGGTTTGAACAAGAGGGCTTTTGGAATGAGGATAGCTATTCTGGCCACAGAAGAAGCATCTCTGCCCTAAATGTCCAGAAACAGTTTTGCAAATGTAAAAGGAGGGTAGGATTCAGACTGAACATCTGCTGGAAGTACTATGGCAGCTTGAAAAGTGGGGATGTGGTCGTATATGAATCGGAACTATGGACAGCTGTCTCTAGTGACCAGGCTTGCAAATGTCCAGAACAGAGAAAGTGGTTAAAGTGTCATATAATGGTGGGCATTAATAAGAAACTGTTATGAGTCATGTGCATGCGTCATAGTGAAAGTACAACGTTCAAGTTTCGGGATTCCTTCTGAGTCACTATAACCCATTGACTTTTTTGAAGCGGCCTGAGCCATAGCTCTATTACATACCTCAAATGGTGTTGTGGTGTTGCTGAAAATACCTTGGATGTCTAAATAGTATTTCTTACAACTTCAATTAGTGCAAGACAAATCACATAGTGACTTCTCCAAGTAGTATTGACATACACTTGTTGCAATAATTATCACTCTCATATTTTCCCACCTCTCCCTCCCTCCCTCTCTATTCCAGAATGGGTGCTTTTCCCTTATAATGTGTGCAGAATCATCACAGCAGACTACCCACCATTGTAAATGAATAAGTTGAACAAAGTATTCTTCTAGCTTAAGTGTCACCTGCGTATGTAATAATTTAGCTAGTACCTTTAGAATTTATCCGTTTTCCTTGTAATTGTTTGGTCCATTGGGGTCAAACTGATACTTCCTTTTAGGGTTTTTTAAAAGACAGGAACTGAAGCATGGATTCTCCAGTATACCAGACTCATCCATAACAAACAAGAAGCACCCACTGCTCTAACCACTCAAACAGACTAAGAACTTTATAGATCTCCCTTTCAAGCAGCATTTTGCGTTTATTGGAAATGCAAACAAAAAACTCTACAAAGTATTTGATGTCAGCTGAAAATAATTGTACAAGACTGAGAACTGCTCGTCAAGAAATTAACACAAGGAATCAGCAGCTTTTTTAAATTTCAATTAAAAACAGCTGCTTTAATTCATGCAATCATGCATCTATAGCTAATTACATTTCAAGAAAAGATTGTATGCAGAAGAAAAGTCTCCTTGCCCACACTGCACTCAGCCCAAAAGATTCCATACCCTAGTTATGGAAGTTTCGATAGCTGTCGGGACTACTTCCAGGACAACAATACACTTAAAATATATGCATCCATGTCACGTGACAAGGTCAACAATTTCAGTAAGGTTGGAGCCTACGCTATAAGAGTGTTGCTGCAAGTTTTTTCAACATGTTGCTTGTTAGACATATCTGTGTAAGCACGTGTTCAGAAACCGTAATGAACATGATAAATTCTTTAGTGTCATGATCAGATGTTTTTAAACATTTATAAGTTCTCCAGGATACACATGGCCACATAGCTAGATACATAAGAAGCCATATTGCAACAATAGAAATAGTGTGTCAAATGCAGGCTGGGTTTGATTTCAGTGTTACTATATATAGTGCACAGAAGCATAACTAAAGCCATTCAAAAATGTTTTTGTTGAACAAACCTTGTGTTTGAACAAATCCCTTGAATGGCCTACAGAAGCCATTGTGTAGCAGCTGGGATGCATCAAATATAGCACCCAGAGTAACATAATGCATTGAACAAATATGAAGTGAGTTCATGGTGCTCCTTCATAAGCAGATGCCATATCTTAATGAAGTTTAAACCTGCCACATGACTATTCCTAAACACCCCATCTTCTCTCATCTTCCTTATGTAGACGGAAGTGTGGCTTGCGGTTGAGCAGAGATGGGATTATCTTCCTTCACACTTATTCCTCTCATCTTACCTTACAGCACGTTCACATCTCTCCTTCTTTTTCTTCTCCATGCATACATCCTCAGCACTGCCCCAGGGCTCTATTCCCAGTTCATATCAGTTCATTCTCTCCATATAATAATAATACAAAGATCCTGCTCACTTCCTCTTCTATACTTACTCTCTACACAAATGGTATCTTCCTCTCACATCTCTTCTCTTCCACTTCTTCCATCGACACAATGCAAACTGACATTGAAATTACATCATCCTGGCTATCTTCCAGGTTCCTTACAATCAACCCAAATAAGGCATGATCATTGGAGGTTAACCCCTTGCCTTCTCATCCTTACCTAAACTAGTTCGCAATAGTACACTCCCCTTGAACTCATCCCACCATTTACATATTTAGATTACTTTCACCCCTAAACTCTCCAGGAATCTTCACATCAGTAAAGTTTGCACCAAGTAAAGGAAAATAACATGCTCAATTTATCCCAACCTCTATCCCACTTGTCTTCTCGAACACTTCTTGGACTTTACAGTATTCCAGTAATTCCTCATTAGAATTACTCCTCCTCTGTGTACCTCATCCCTTTTGATACTTCAAACCATATCCAGCACTTTGCAGACTCTGTATTCACCAATGAACTTCTGATTGTGTCTCCCGCCTCTCCATGCTCAGGCCTTGCTCCTTCTACTTTAAAACAGCCACTTTCCTCAGGACAGTTCTAACTCCTCACAAGCCCTACCACTACCATCTGTCAAACACCTTAATTGCTTTCTCCCACACTTCAGCTATGCTGTTTCTCTACAAATCTCTGCCATATTTCACTAGAACCTCTTTCCCTTGCTTTTTTCTGGACTCTTGATCATAGAACATTAACTTTTATAGTATATCATGCTCATAATCAGCCTTTGGATATTGAGATAGGAAGAGCTAAAATTAATAGTGTCACTCTCTCCAGTATATCAATATATTTCATATACATATTTGTGGCAACGTCTGATTTTTGTATATATTGGCTAACTATGATTGTTTCTTCGCTATCAATGACAAAAAATAATTTAAAATATAATACACACAGCCATATACATGTAACTAAGAACAACAACAACAGCAACAAATAAATAATAACTTATTTACTTGGATAAGGACTCTGAGAAATAAACATAGTTATCAGCATTGAATATGGCCTGACGTGGGCTATTTTTGGCCAGATCAATAGAGTCATTTATGCCATAGACAAAATCATCAGTAGAAGCGGCTGCATGCGATAACTCATGAAGAATAGTTCCAAATTTAGTATCATAGCCTTCTATGTCTGGCTGTTGACGATACAAATCGCATAAATACAGAGTTGTGCACCTGAAGCAAGTATAAGCGATGATATCTTTATATTCGTTGCAAAGATCACCATCAAAGTAGAAAATGTACCTTCTCGTCTCCATAGATTTCTTGACTTTGGAATAATTCCACCATACCGTGAATCGATAAAAGCGAAAACCAAAGTATTTATCATAGATTTTAAACTCACTGTACACGCTTGCTCTACTTTTGACTACGTTTTTATAAGTAGCATTGTATACCTTGATGGCAGTTGTTTTGTCATCATATGTAGGTGTACCTCTGAATGACGGTGTCATGTAATTTCCAAGTTTGGAAATAACACGAGAGCCCATGGGACTTACATCATCACGAATAACTTGTGCTTTGGTTGGTTCGTTGCCCTATTTCCAAAGACTTTGAATGATTGTTCATTTGAAGAGATAATCTGAGACTTGCTGTCTGATATGTCGCGTAGGTAATAAGTTATCATGGATCTCATTATGACCTTATACTCAGCATTAACTTTAAAACTGTAACACTGAGAAAGATCAATTGATGTAGAGATTGAAGATTTTGCCCGAACCAGTACGAACTCCTTTGAAGTTGGAGGTGTTCGTTGGTAGAGAAAACCATCATAGGGCAGTGGTTTTCCATCCTGAGTTATTTCAAAAGTGTGTGATGCCAACTCATCGAAGGGTGTGTTTCGCTTCAGGAGGTAATAGTCTCGAGCCTCAGTGTTGTTGATCACCACTTCACATGTAATGTCCTTACCCACTTCATATCGATCAGAAGTAGAGATTGTTGTTGCTGTAAATGGTTTGCAGCTGCCACTGGTAACAGTGATAATGGATAAAAGGAAGGAAAGCCACATTTTTCTTCAAGTTTCAATCTTTGTGAATTATTGACATTAGCATCCAAATGTTCTCTCTACACAATCCACTGTGGCACTACCAGTTAGCTTTATACTGCCAAGAAGAAGCTTCACAATTGAGCTTCACATGTTTGAAATAGCTCACTACAAATGGTGTGGTAGAATCACTGTATGCAACAGGTACATCATGTTTTTCAATAAGTCTGTCAGGAGTCATGACAAACTACAAACGGGTGTGATTTTTATCATCTAAAAGTTAATGGCAATAAAATTTCTGGAGCTGCATATACTTATGGCCTACCACATAGAGTTTGGATTGACATACTATTTGGACAAATGAAATGAGCAGCAACAAAAATTGAATGAATTTTCCCTGAATTTTTTGGCAAATATAGTTGTGGTATCAGGCATTGCCCTGACAAAATATAAAAAGGACATGGGAATTGTCATATAGATAATACAAAAGCCTGTCATAGAGGTGCACAACATATAATCTTACATGGATGACAAAAGCCATAGCCAAAGCCCTAGCCCTCATTTGACACAGTAGAATATAATGACATTCTCAATGATCAACTTTATTTATTATCAAAATTTACCAAAGTAGTAGCTATAATATAATGAAGATTGGTATGTTTATTTTATTTTTTTACGTCTATATTAAATTTGGAGTTCATTTAGATAGAGGATTCAGTAAACATTTTTATCTAGGTTCTTTGGTAAACATTTCTAGTCTTTTTTCATTTTTTTCCTCGCTATATATCTATTGGGGAGACCAGTAGCACTCTCTATATTGATTTGACCACTACTTTAAACAGCAGTCCAAAAGAGACAAAGCTTATAATTATATATATATCTCAGCTAAAACTCACTTGGCAGCTGCTTAGTATCATAAATGCTGTCTTTTGAAGCCAAATATACTTCAAGCGTGCCTTAAATCTTTGCAAAGGTAGTAAACATATGAAGCCTAAAAATATAAATAAAACATTAGATGTCTTCAAGATATTATTTATAAACTTTAGCGCATTGGAACGATGAAGCCGTTTCTTAATTTAGCACCATCTATATATTCTAACATAAGGTATATATCTGATACACATGAAATATTGAGCTGAGTCAGCAAGAAAGTGAGTTTTGTCCCAGGAAATGTTCAGTTTGTTTCCTGCCTCTTGTGACAATATAATAAGCTTTAACAAAACCAGTTAAAACTATAAACTTATAATTATATATAAAAAATTAATTATATTTACAATAATAATAATAATAATAGTAATACATGTAGTAATAATAATAGTAATAATAATAGTAGTAATAATAGTAGTAATAATAGTAGTAGTAATAATAGTTAATAATAGTAGTAATAATAATAGTAATAATATTAGTAATAATAGTAGTTTTAATAGTAGTAATAATGTAGTAATAATACAAAAGCATGTCTATCTACTTTAGTAACAAACATGGTATATATTAACACGGTTATTGCTGTAGCTATATATACTGACTAACTTGTAGGTGTGGCTGCTCAATTATACAACAAACAAAAAGAAACAAGGAAAAAATGTAAACATGAATTTACCCTTCCCCCCCCCCCCCCCCCCCCCCCCCCCCAGTGCATACAACCAACATTTACATAGTGAATAACACTGTGCTTTAAAAAATAAACTGAGCTATAAGTGTTTGTCTATGTTGGTTCATTTCTTGTTGATCCAATTTTTTCATTTTTTGTCTTGTCTATGTCTCCATGTATCTATCTTCTTTTCTTATCACACATTACATGCAAATAGTATGTCCCATTCGTCATAATTTTACTACCAGAAGACTCCAAACTGCATTGCCACGACCATCCCACTTCTTAATTTAGCACCATTTACCTGTGTATATTTCTACTTTTCCCTGCCTAACTTCATCCATTTAGCATAATTTTAATATCAGAAGACTTCAAACTGTTCTATACATTCCACCCATCTCGTTTCTTGGTTCAACACTAATCCTACTCAGCCAACCACTTAGAGATGGTAAGGGATCGCTACTGTCATAAAGTACTTGTGCGCGCAATATCCAGCCTTGTCAAAAGCATACATGTAGTTGGTTTCCTCAGAAGTCAACTTTTGTGAAAATAGTCAACAGACAAAGCTTCAGCAAAACCAGTACTTATAAGCATGAATATTGGGCGGTTTCCTCGGAAGCTTATTCTTATGACAGTAGTTAGCTAACAGCACAGAACTGAGCTGAGTTGGTACCAAGAAGTTATCAGCTGGTTTCCAATTAACTTGAAAGAAGTTACATCACAGCTCTTCAAAACCAGTTAATTCTTTGTATCTGTGTATCTATGTGTATCATATAGAGGCAAATAATAGCAATGGTAGGTTAGCTCTGCTATATATTGACGTCTAGGTGGCTGCTTGACTATAAAAGACAAAAATTAATTACTATATTGGATCCACTAAATGAAAAGAATTTACTAAAGTATATAGAACAAGATCCTTATCTATAATACTGCTTAAAAAATCTGTTCAGTAAATTTTATTAATTTGATCAATGATCCTGGAAATGTTTATTATTGTAAGAAATTTGTCGGAAAAAAGAGAGAACATAGTTATATTTAATATCCTTAAAATCACCTTCTAATCAACTACGTTCCTGATCAAGGCTATAGAGCATCTAGTCGAAACATCGAGAGAATAAAATTTGAAGTTGATTATTGAGGAGGTGATTTTAATGTTATTATGTCAATTGAGAGTTTATTGAGTATTTAATATCCGCCGTAAATGCACATTCATACATGGGTCACCAGTTATTAACAGATAATGTAAATATAGGCAGTATCCATATTGCAAAGAATCTGCTAAAGTAAATTAATTCAATATGTTTAATTAAAAGTGAAAGTCTTATCAAAATATTTTTTGCATAACATCCACAAAATGTTTTGCAACAAACCCGGGCATACCAAATATGCATTACTTCGCTATCACATTTCAAATAAATAACAGTTCAATCATACAGCCACACATCACATAACAACATCAATAGCACATGGTCTTATCAGATTACTGAGAAAAAATTTCAGAAAAATAGTTGTAGTTGTCGGCATTGCGTATTGCCTGCTCGGGTCGAGATTGGGCCAATGTCTTGCAGTTGCTTATGCCGTAAACAATATCCTCAGTAAATGCCACTGTGTTTTTTTGGCACAACTCCATCAAAGTAGAAAGTGAATATTTTTGTCTCCATAGCTAGTTTGATATCAGAATAGGTACCTCGTACAGTGTTTACATATCCAACATAACGATATCCAAAGAAATCAGTGTAAGTGTTTGCCTCTGTGTCCACTGCTCGCATACTTAGACGTAGGTTTCGATAAACTGCTCCGTATATTCTGACAGTGGTTGTGCTGTCTCTGTACCTAAGATTACCTGCAAAATTCGGCAAGATGTAATCTTCTGGTTCGTACATCATGTGAGGTTTGAATACTTTGATAGAAGATGTATTCTTATGGAGAACTTCTGCTTCAGTTAGCTTCATTACAGATTCATCTCCAAACACGACAAATGATTATTGGAAGAGATAAACTGTGACTTGGTGTCTGATATGTTGTACTCGTAATAGCTTATCATGGTTTTCAACATGACTTTATGATCAACATTAGTTTTCAAGCTGTAGGACTGAGAAAGGTCGCTTATTGTAGAGAGGGAGGATTTAGCTGGAACCAGTATGAACTCCTTTGACGTTGGAGGTGTTCGTTGATAAAGAAGACCTTCATAGAGTACTGGATTTCCATCCTGAGTAATTTCGAAAGTGTGTGAAGCCAGCTCATCGAGTGGTGTGTTTCTTGTCAGAAGGTAATAGTCTCGGTCGTCGATGTTGGTGATCACAACTTTGCATGTAACATCCTGCCCCACTTCATACTGACCTGAAGTAGAAATAGTTGCCACAAATGGCTCACAGCTGATGCTGCTAACAGTGATCACAGAGAGAAGCAGATAAAGCCACATTTTTGTCGTTTAACTGATGAATGATTTTGCATCTGCCAATCCTCTCTCACTCTCACTCTTTATATAATACTAACTGGTGATGTATACCTAATATTTCACTAAGCAGTTGTAAAGTTGTGTATGGCAATAGCTGACTGACATAATACTCAGCCAGCTAAGGTGTTCAGTGTTTGAACAAACATGGTAGAAAATAAGTTCGTCACATTATCAGATGAGCTGTCACAAGTGCCACATGTGAGTAGAGTAGAGAGCATGCACAGCACATGTGTATGCACTGCAAGCACTTTAATTATGAGCCATCATGGCTGTGGTTTGCTGTCAGGTGAGAGGTGGAGTCGATATAACCATCTAAGGAAAAAAGAACTTTTTTATCATTTCTTGCACCCATTTTGGTGCTCTCGCATACAGCCAGAATCCATAGTGATTGCTATATAGCAATGTTTCCATTGCCAACATTGCGTGCAATGCCTGTACTAGTGTGTGTATGTGTGTGTGTATGTGTGTGTGTGTGTGTATATGTGTCTGTGTGCGTGGTGTTTGTGTGTGTGTGTGTGTATGTACATGCATAGTGTATGCATACATATATGTTCATGCATGAACCAGCCTTTAAAATAGCCATAGGCCAATATAGCCCTCCCCTAGAAATAGGTAGCCCTAAACTGCCACCACATGCAATGAGTTGTTGTGAAAGTTATGAAATCCATTATGAACCCTAACAGTGAGCAAGACCAGCAGTCCCCACTGATGACAATATGTGAAGGATCAAAAGTGAGTTTGAAGCTCTGCAATGGGAGATGGATCTACATAATTTCTGGAGAATTATTGGAATTACCATAAAATCCCTAATTATACTAGTTCTATAATATATGCTTCAAAATGAGTTTCTCAATTTCTAATGATCATCTTAGATGATGTCGATAAAAAAATTTCCCATATTTCATTTGTCTATCGACCATTTATCCTAGCATTGCTATTAATTTGCTGTAGGGGCGTCACTCTTTTCTACTTCGATAATTAGAGGCCACAATGTTTATCATAGTACATGTGTATAGACTTCTCAAATCAATGAAATAGCTTTAATGGCTTGCGATAATCCTCATGACAGGTAGAGTATACCTTATTCTACTGTAGAAGATTACTCATCTGCTTGCTTCATCAACAGAAAAGCTTGAAGATCAGCATCAGCATCAGAGAGCTCGAATCCACCGCTGTAGCTGCTGCTGCTAGGGGAGGAACAACTTACCCTGGTATTCCAGGTCCTCTTTTCACTACCTTATGTTTTGGTAGCTGGCTTGGCTTCTAACTGAATACCAGGAGACTCTCTTTGGGCAACATAGAGAAGTGGTTATTTGGACTCATCTATATTTAACGAACCACGTGCAGTGGCAGAATGTAATATATTACATATGCGTCAGTTTCTATTGCATCATGTTTATGGTGGAGCTGTTTGAGGGGCACAACAGATTGATAATAATTTTTTCCATGATGTGTAATTAGAGTTTTTGATCTGCAAGTTCAAATAAAGTATTATTTCCAGGTAAAGTTGTAAAGTTGAGCTTACTTACTACAAAAATATTAGAGACATACTGCACGGCTGCTGTACCAATTAGCATAGTAATATGTGGTAGACAATTCAGGACTCCTGTGTCAGGTTCCAGTCCTGACAGGCTGAAGACAACCCTGAGAAACTGGGAACATCAAACAATAAGAAGCTAAACATGCTACAATGACTTGTTCATCACATCACAATACTCTATTCATCTTCAACTCACTTCACAATTGTCTATACATTCATCACCTTTCTTGTAAGGGCGGGATTGCAAGGGTATTTAGACCTCTCTGCAATCCCAACTCAGAAGTTCCCTTCTGCTAATGCATTTCAGTCTACTTGTGTTTAGTTTGACTTGATTAAAGTTAACTTTAAGGCCTACTGTTTAGCTTGTGCTAGGATTGAGAGGGAACTCTGGTGGCAGTAATTACCGGAGAACAATACCTGCTGAAGAGTATAGTGGGTATACTGTTCTCATTGTTGTGCCTCAGTGGCTGGGGCATTAACATCCTGTTTGGTCACATACGGTCTTAATTTAGAGACAATATTACATGGCCATAATAAATGGCATAGCATTACAATAACAGGACATTGCTGAAAAGTTATACATCTCATGGTGTCCTTTTCTCCCAGCTATTAAGCACTTTAGTTGGGAGGGTAACCATGTCCTAAATCAAGGATGAACCTTCGTTGGAAATCTGTGCAAGTAATTTTAATCTGCACAAAAAAAACAAGACAAAAAATATTTTATTTAATATAATTATATATATATATATTAGATTGTCTATCAAAAAAGAAATGAAAGAAGAAGTTACCATTGTAGACAACAACCATTAATTTTATAAGACCCTTTATAATGAACTTCAAGTATAATACAGAAGTAGAATAATAGTAATTGTCTTCATTTATTTATTATTTATATATATTTAGGATAAATAGTAACAAAGACCCACACACTAAAAATTAATATTCCACGCACACCACAAAAGGAAAAGACCCCAACACCCAAGCAGGGCATGTGTTACAAATGATGATCTCTACCCAATTCTGACTGATGTAGCTAGCTTGTTCACATCATCAATAACCGCTGCTATATTATACCCACCGCAATAGCATAGAATCTTGCATATACATTGAAGATCTGGTTTTAAAAATTCTTGTCTTTTTTTCTTCATGGATCTATATTGCACTCAAGTTATGTGGGAGGGGAAAGCCAGATAGAAACAAGCATTAATCTTGAAGATGAATTTATTTTACACTTGCTACGTTTGTTTGCACTGCCAGTTTAGCTACTGCATCAACCTAGGGTTCATGCTTGGAGCCTATTAGTGCAGTAAGGAGTGCCCTATCCCTGATACTTTAAAATTGCGGATGACAAATGCCCTAACTGACGAACCTCCACACTACCTTGCCCCAAAACAGCTTCTTTATGTACTTTATGCCCATAGAACCATAAATCCCTTATCTCGTGCTTCGTTTTGGTGCATGTCAATTTTAATTTCTCCCAATCTCTCTCCTGTCCAGTGCTCCGCCAAAGGGGAGTAAGCCTATTCCTATCTTCAAGCGGAGGTTTGATAGCAACTTCACTCACGCAAAACCAGTCTGGCGGCTTTCTCCCTTCAAAACCAAACACTGCCTCTGGCCACTCACGTAGCTCGGCTCTGCCCAATCTCTCCTCCCATGTCTATTCTCCTAGTTGTCCCCCTTCCTTGTCATCCACACTTCTGCCCTGCAAGTTTATCATCAAATTTTGTGAAATCTATTCAAGTTTTCGTTCTCTATGAGACATTCTCCATTGCAGCCTCATCTGGTGGTCACTGTTACACTCTGCTCCACTCATTGCCATGACATCAATGCTGATGCCACTTTGTGGCCTAGTCAATGCACTTTTAAAGTTTGGACTTTTCATGCTGCCGGTCCTGCTTGGGGCAGGTCTTCTGTAATCAGGTGCTGCACATTGCATATAGTCTTATTGCTTATGTGTATGTATAAACAATGACTCCAGAATCTTTTGCACAGATTTCTCCATCAAAGTAGAAAGTGAATGTGTTTGTCTCCATAGCTAGCTCGATTTCGAAAGAGGTAACTCATACAGTGTTTACGTATCCAACATATCGATATCTAAAGAAATACATATAGGTATTTGTATACATATCCACTGCTCACATATATACTCGGTACAAGATTTCGCATGTACAAAGAATTTCACAAAATCATAGCATCACATCATGATGCAATGTTAGATTGCCTTGGTAATCCTAGCCCTAACTCTAGATATCGTACTGGCCCTAAATCCAGTATTCTGTGATGATTTTACGTTTATATGTGACAAATTAATTTAAAGCATTTGATTCACAGAGGATCGTGCGAGCAATGCCATGCATTTGAATAGTCCACAAGAAGCCATAAGCAACAATCATATTAAAATTAAAAATGCGCATTTTCTTAAATACATAATTATTAGGTCATAGGTATTCAGTTATTAGAAGATAATTTCACAATATAGTGAGCAGAAGCTGGTCATGTTAGATCAAGTAAGAAATGATTGAATTTGCAGTTACTCTGTCTTGAAGTGGGAGACAATGGTAGCCATCTTGCAGCGACATACTAGGATATTAGAATGCACATTATTTCAACAAGTTCATTGCCCATCCACACACACCAATTATATAGACAGTCTATATGTATACCACAGAAGCTGTTAAAAACAAGTGAGTCAAAAGGTTCTTGTTTAATTGAAAGTCAAAGTTCATCACACTATAATTATGCGTAACAAACTAGAGGCATCAAACCCATCCATTAATAATACATTGTTGTTCTATTCAATCACTTTTTTACTAGTCACTTCTATTTAGTGTTCACTGTGCTTTGTATATATGTAGTGGCCTCAACTCTATCAAGATAAAATCATACATTACTTTGCGATCACATTTTTTTTTTATTAATAATAATCACAATTCACATATCACAAAACAACAGCAATAGCACATGGTCTTATCAGATTACTGAGAAACGAATTCAGAAAAATAGTTATAGTTGTCAGCATTGCGTATTGCCCGCTCAGGTTGAGATTGGGCCAACGCCTTACATTTGCTTGGGCCGTAGACGATATCCTCAGTAAACGCCACTGCGTGCGACAACTCGTGAATAATAGTTCCAAGTTTAGTATCGTCGCCTAGTGTGTCTGGAGCAGATCGGTATATTGAACATAAATAGATCGTGGTGCTTTTGTGGTAAGTGTACGCAATGATTCCAGAATTTTTTGCACAAGTTTCTCCATCAAAGAAGAGAGTGAATATTTTTGTCTCCATAGCTTGCTTGATGTCAGAATAGGTACCTCGTACAGTGTTGATGTATCCAACATAACGATATCCAAAGAAAGTAGTATATGTACTCGTATACATGTCTACTGCTCGCATACTTATAGGTAGGTTTTTATAAACTGCTCTGTATACTCTGAGGGCAGTTAAGGTGTCTCAAGGCATAGGTGTACCTGCAAAATACGGTATCTTGTAACCGTCTGATCCGTACATCATGCGAGGCTTCATTGCAGATGCATTCTTACGGAGAACTCCGGCTTCAGTCAGCTTCATTACAGATTCATCTCCAAACACGACAAATGATTGAGGATTGGAAGATATAGACTGTGACTTGGTGTCTGATATGTTGTACTCGTAATAGCTTATCATGGTTTTCAGCAAGACTTTATGATCAACATTAGTTTTCAAACTGTAGGACTGAGAAAGGTCGGTTGTTGTAGAGAGGGAGGATTTAGCTGGAACCAGTATGAACTCCTTTGACGTTGGAAGTGTTCGTTGGTAAAGAAGACCATCATAGAGCACTGGATTTCCATCCTGAGTAATTTCGAAAGTGTGTGAAGCTAGCTCATCGAGTGGTGTGTTTCTCGTCAGAAGGTAATAGTCTCGGTCGTCGATGTTGGTGATCACAACTTTGCATGTAATGTCCTCCCCCACTTTGTACTGACCTGAAGTAGAAATAGTTGCTACAAATGGCTCACAGCTGATGCTGCTAACAGTGATCACAGAGAGAATCAGAGGAAGCCACATTTTTGTCGTTTAACTGATGAATGATTTCACATCTGACAATCCTCTCTCCCTCTCACTCTTTATATATACTAATACCAACTGGTGATGTATGCCGAATATTTCACTAAGCAGTTGTAAAGTTGATATGGCAATAGCTCTGAGATACCAAGAAGACTTCAAACTGTTCTATGCATTCCAAAAACCATCTCGTTTCTTGATTCAACCACTCAGAGATGGTAAAGGATCGCTACTGTCATAAAGTACTTGTGCGCGCATGGCGTGTTCATGTAGTCAGAAGTCAACTTTTGTGAGCTTCAGCAAAACCAGTACTTATAAGCATGTATATCGAGTGGTTTCCTCGGAAGCTTACTAACAGCACAGAACTGAGCTGAGTCACCAAAAGCTAAACGTTTTGGTACCAAGAAGTTATCAGCTGGTTCCCTGGAAATTTACTTGAAAGTAGTTAACACCACAGCTCTTCAAAACCAGTTATGTATACCTGTGTCTATGTGTATCATATATAGGCAAATAATAGCAATAGTAGTTTAGCTCTGTTATATATTGACTTATAGGCAGGGCAGTATTATCCATAAGGCTGACTAGGCTGAAGCCTAGGGGCCCACCAAGAGCAGGGGCCCACCAAAAACAGGGGGCCCATGCGCAACCTTTTTTTGTTTTAGTGTTAAATGTTAACACTATGGAAATGGTAAACGCTCCCTGTGCGTCACTGAAAATAATTTACAGGAATTCTCTTTGATACAAGAGACGCTAAACGGATGTTAATTGAAAAGAAACGCCCTCAATTTTCCACCAGCGCGCTGACCAGGTAATACATTTTTAATGCCTAATGAAAAAGGTCATTGTATCTCCACTCGTATATACCCATTTACAATTTTTTCAATCTGGAGTTATTTTACGGCGATTGTGGGGTGCAGGTTTTTGAGGTCCCTCCACTTTAGGGTCTAATAACTTGCCTATAGTTATACCTATGAAACATATTTTAGTATCAAAAGAGAGTACACAGAGAGACCTATCTTTTGAGCTATATATCAAGTCCATACCATGAAGTTTGCAGAATCTACGGAGCTCTAAAGTTGTAACCACAAGTAAAAATTAAAAAAGTAAAAAATACCATCGGTCCCCCTTAATTCTTTTTAAAATATAGATTGTTATTAGGTTAGTTACTAAATAGTTTCACACTATGCTGTATTATATATGTGATGGCCTTAACAGGCTCAGCAATAGCAACATTAAATCATTAAGTAGCTAGATACATAATGTAGGACTATATATGTTTAACTTCACAGTATACAGTACCGGTATTTTGGTAGTGCTTTGCTTGAAATTGCTTCATGCTAATTAAAGGTTGTCTGATAAGATGATAATTATTGTTTTCTTTGTTACTCCATTAATTAATTCATTTAGAATAATTATTATTGTAATAAATTGTACGCAAGGAGTGCATGAAATTCGTGCGGGGGGGGGAGGGGGTGTTGAGTGGCCCAAAGAAGCTCGAAGCCTAGGGGCCCTGCCTTGGGTTAATACGGCACTGCTTATAGGTGGCTACTTGACTATTAAAAAAATAAGACAAAAATATTTTTAATTAAAACATATATAACTATATTGGATATATACACTAAATGAAACAAGAATTTACAAAAGTAGATAGCAAACATTTACAAGATCCTTATCTATAATACTGTTGTTTTTTTAATCTGTTGAATATATTTTATTAATTGATCAATGATCCTGGAAATATTTGTATTGTAAGAAAAGAGAGCACATTGTTATACTTAATATCCTTAAAATCACCTCAATAATCACTTTAAATTTTATTCACTCGACGTTCTGGATCAAAGCTAGAGCATCTAGTCGAAACGTCGAGTGAATAAAATTTGGAGTTGGTTATTGAGGAGGTGATTTTAATGTTATTATGTCAACTGAGTTTATTGAGTATTTAATATATATCTGTCATACATGCAAATTCATACATGGGTCATCAGTTATTAAAACAGATGTATATATAAATATGCTTTAATATAGGCAGTTTCTGTATTGCAAAGAACCTGCTAAAGTAAATTAATCGAAAGTGAAAGTCTTATCAAAATATATTTTGAATATTATGCATAACATCCACAAAATGTTTTGCAACAAACCTAGGCATACCAAATATGCATTTCTTTGCTATCACATTTTAAACAAACAGTTCCATACAGCCACACATCACATAACAACAACAATAGCACATGGTGTTATCAGATTACTGAGAAAAAACTTCAGAAAAATAGTTGTAGTTGTCAGCATTGCTCGGGTCGAGATTGGGCCAATGTCTTGCAGTTGCTTATGCCGTAAACGATATCCTCAGTAAACGCCACTGCGTGCGACAACTCGTGAATAATAGTTCCTAGCTTAGTGTTGTCACCTCGTGTGTCTGGAGTATAGCGATATACTGGGCACAAATAGATCGTGGTGCTTTTGAAGTGTGTGTAAGCAATGATTCCAGAATTTTTTGCTCCATCAAAGTAGAAAGTGAATGTTTTTGTCTCCATAGCTAGTTTGATATCAGAATAGGTACCTCGTACAGTGTTTACGTATCCAACATAACGATATCCAAAGAAATCAGTGTAAGTATTGCCTCTGTGTCCACTGCTCGCATACTTAGACGTAGGTTTCCATAAACTGCTCCGTATATTCTGAGAGTGGTTGTGGTGTCCCTGTACCTAAGATTACCGTGAGACCGTGAGATAAATGTGAGATTGCCAATGTTGCCGTGAGACCGTGAGATAAAGGGAAAATCCGTGAGTCTCACGGTCAATCCGTGAGAGTTGGCAACTATGCTAATACCAACTGGTCGAATATTTCACTAAGCAGTTGTAAAGTTTATATGACCATTTATGGCAATAGCTCTGAGAGACCACCATTTATGGCAATAGCTCTGAGAGACCAAGAAGACTTCAAACTGTTCTATGCATTCCAAAAACCATCTCGTTTCTTGATTCAGCACAAGTCCATTTCTCAACTCAGCCAACCACTCAGAGATGGTAAAGGATCGCTTGTCATATGTCATAAAGTACTTGTGCGAGCAATATCTAGCCTTGTCTGCGTGATCATGTAGTTGGTTTCCTCAGAAGTCAACTTTTGTGAAAATACTCAAGCTTCAGCTAAACCAGTACTTATAAGCATGTATTTCGAGTGGTTTCCTCGGAAGCTTATTCTTATGACAGTAGTTAGCTAACAGCACAGAACTGTCTGAGCTGAGTCACCAAAAGCTAAACGTTTTGGTACCAAGAAGTTATCAGCTGGTTACCTTGGAAAGTAGTTAACACCACAGCTCTTCAAAACCATGTATACCTGTGTTTATGATACTCTATGTGTATCATATATAGGCAAATAATAGCAATGGTAGTTTAGCTCTGACTTATAGGTGGCTATATACTTGACTATAAAAACAAAATTAAAACAGAACTATATTGGATCAAATAAATGAAAAGAAATTTACAAAAGTAGATAGCAAACATTTACAAGATCCTTATCTATAATACTGTTTAAAAAAAATCTGTTGAGTATATTTTATTAATTGATCAATGATCCTGGAAATGTTTGTTATTGTAAGAAATTTGTCGAAATAAAAATGTTATATTTAAATCACCTTCTCAATAAACACTCAACATTCCTGATCAAGGCCAGAGCATCTAGTCGAAATGTCGAGTGAACAAAAAAATTTGAAGTTGATTATTGAGGAGGTGATTTTAATGTTATTATGTCAACTGTCCATCGTAAATGCACATTCATACATGGCATCAGTTATTAACAGATGCTATAAATAAATATGCTTTAATATAGGCAGTATATATATATCTGAAAGTAAATTAATTCAAAATGTTTCATTTAATTAGAAGTGAAAGTCTTATCAAAATATATTTTGAATATTATGCACAAAATGTTTTGCAACAAACCTAGGCATATAATTATACCAAATATGCATTTTAAACATCATACAGCCACACATCACGTAACAACAGCAATAGCACATGGTCTTATCAGATTACTGAGAAAAAAATTCAGAAAAATAGTTGTAGTTGTCAGCATTGCGTATTGCCTGCTCGGGTCGAGATTGGGCCAATGTCTTGCAGTTGCTTATGCCGTAAACGATATCCTCAGTAAACGCCACTGCGTGCGACAACTCATGAATAATAGTTCCTAGCTTAGTGTTGTCACCTCGTGTGTCTGGAGCATAGCGATATACTGGGCACAAATAGATGGTGGTGCTTTTGAAGTGTGTGTAAGCAATGATTCCAGAATTTTTTGCACAAGTTTCTCCATCAAAGTAGAAAGTGAATGTTTTTGTCTCCATAGCTAGTTTGATATCAGAATAGGTTCCTCGTACAGTGTTTACGTATCCAACATAACGATATCCAAAGAAATCAGTGTAAGTGTTTGCCTCTGTGTCCACTGCTCGCATACTTAGACGTAGGTTTCGATAAACTGCTCCGTATATTCTGAGAGTGGTTGTGCTGTCTCTGTACCTAAGATTACCTGCAAAATTCGGCAAGATGTAATCTTCTGGTTCGTACATCATGTGAGGTTTGAATACTTTTATAGAAGATGCATTCTTACGGAGAACTTCTGCTTCAGTTAGCTTCATTACAGATTCATCTCCAAACACGACAAATGATTGAGGATTGGAAGAGATAAACTGTGACTTGGTGTCTGATATGTTATACTCATAATAGCTTATCATGGTTTTCAACATGACTTTATGATCAACATTAGTTTTCAAGCTGTAGGACTGAGAAAGGTCGCTTATTGTAGAGAGGGAAGATTTAGCTGGAATCAGTATGAACTCCTTTGACGTTGGAGGTGTTCGTTGGTAAAGAAGACCGTCATAGAGCACTGGATTTCCATCCTGAGTAATTTCGAAAGTGTGTGAAGCCAGCTCATCGAGTGGTGTGTTTCTCGTCAGAAGGTAATAGTCTCGGTCATCGATGTTGGTGATCACAACTTTGCATGTAATGTCCTCCCCCACTTCGTACTGACCTGAAGTAGAAATAGTTGCCACAAATGGCTCACAGCTGATGCTGCTAACAGTGATCACAGAGAGAAGCAGAGGAAGCCACATTTTTGTCGTTTAACTGATGAATGATTTTGCATCTGCCAATCCTCTCTCCCTCTCACTCTTTATATATACTAACTGGTGATGTATGCCTGATATTTCACTAAGCAGTTGTAAAGTGGATATGACCATGTATGGTAATAGCTCCGAGAGACATAATACACAGCCAGCTAGGATGTTCAGTGTTTGAACAAACATGGTAGAAAATAAGCTCGTCACATTATCAGATGAGCTGTCACAAGTGCCACATGTGAGTAGAGTAGAGAGCATGCACATGCACATGTTTATGCACTGCAAGCACTTTAATTATGAGCCAACATGGCTGTGGTTTGCTGTCAGGTGCGAGGTGGAGTTGAATAGTGCGATATAGCCATATAAGGGGAAAAGAACTTTTTTATCATTTCTTGCACCCATTTTGGCACTCTCGCATACAGCCAGAATCCATAGTGATTGTTATATAGCATTGCCAACGTTGTGTGCAATGCCTGTACTAGTGTGTGTATGTGTGTATGTGCATGCACATGTGTGTGTCTATATGTGTGTATGTGTGTCTGTGTGTGTGGTGTTTGTGTTTGTGTGTGTGTGTGTGTATGTACATGCATAGTGTATGCATGCATATATGTTCATGCATGAACCAGCCTTTAAAATAGCCATAGGCCCTCCCCTAGAAATAGGTAGCCCTAAACTGCCACCACATGTAATGAGTTGTGAAAGTTATGAAATCCATTAAGAACCCTAACAGTGAGCAAGACCAGCAGTCCCCACTGATGACAATATGTGAAGGATCAAAAGTGAGTTTGAAGCTCTGCAATGGGAGATGGATCTACATAAGTTATTTTTTATTTCTGGAGAATTATTGGAATTACCATAAAATCTCTAATTATACTAGTTCTAGAATATATGCTTCAAAATTAGTTTCTTTCTAAGCTCAATTTCTAATGATCATCTTAGATGACGTCGATAATTTTTATTTTAATATTTCATTTGTCTATCGACCCTTTATCCTAGCCTTGCTATTAATTTGCTGTAGGGGCGTCACTCTCTTCTACTTGCGATAATCCTCATGACAGGTATAGTATACCTTATTCTACTGTAGAAGATTACTCCTCTGCTTGCTTCATCAACAGAAAAGCTTGAAGATCAGCATCAGCATCAGAGAGCTTGAATCTACTGCTGTAGCTAGGGGAGGAACAACTTACCCTGATCTTCCAGGTCAGATCAGCATCAGCATCAGAGAGCTCGAATCCACCGCTGTAGCCGCTGCTGCTAGGGGAGGAACAACTTACCCTGGTATTCCAGGTCCTCTTTTCACTACCTTATGTTTTGGTAGCTGGCTTGGCTTCTAACTGAATACCAGGGGACTCTCTTTGGGCAACATAGAGAAGTGGTTATTTGGACTCATCTATATTTAACGAACCACGGGCAGTGGCAGAATGTAATATATTACATATGCATCATTTTCTATTGCATCATGTTTATGTGGAGCTGTTTGTGGGGCACAACAGATTGATAATAATTTTTTCCATGATGTGTAATTAGAGTTTTTGATCTGCAAGTTCAAATAAAGTATTATTTCCAGGTAAAGTTGTAAAGTTGAGCTTACTATATTTGGCAATAATGGCTTACTACAAAAATATTAGAGACATACTGCACAGCTGCTGTACCAATTAGCATAGTAATATGTGGTAGACAATTCAGGACTCCTGTGTCAGGTCCCAGCCCTGACTGGCTGAAGACAGCCCTGAGAAACTGGGCTACAATGACTTGTCACAATACTCATAAACACATATCTTCTAATCACATCACAATAAACTCATCAACACCTATTCATCTTCTAATCACTTCACAATTGTCTATACATTCATCACCTTTCTTGTAAGGGCGGAATTGCAAGGGTATTTAGACCTCTCTGCAATCCCAACTCAGGAGTTCCCTACTGCTACTGCATTTCAGTCTACTTGTGTTTAGTTTGACTTGATTAAAGTTAACTTTAAGGCCTAAGAAACTTACTGTTTAGCTTGTGCTAGGATTGAGAGGGAACTCTGGTGGCAGGACTGTATTACCGGAGAACAATACCTGCTGGAGAGTATAGTGGGTATACTGTTCTCATTGTTGTGCCTCGGTGGCGGGGGCATTAACATCCTGTTTGGTCACATACGGTGTAAATTTAGAGACAATATTACGTGGCCATAATAAATGGCAATAACTGAGGACAATGCTGAAAAGTTATATATCTCATGGTGTCCTTTTCTCCCAGCTATTAGACAGCACTTTGTAGAGTTGGGAGGGTATATAACCATGTCCTGAAAACCATGTCCTGAATCAAGGGTGAACCGTCGTTGGAAATCTGTGCAAGTAATTTTAATCTGCACACAAAAATATATTAACAAGACAAAAAATATTTAATTTATATATATTAGATTACCTATCAAAAAAGAAATGAAAGAGGAAGTTACCATTGATTGTAGACAACAACCACCCTTTATAATAAACCAAGTATAATACAGAAGCAGAATAATAGTATTTGTCTTCATTTATTTATTATTTATATATATATATATTTAGGATAAATAATAACATAAACACACACACACAAAAATTAATATTCCACGCACACCACAAAAGGAAAAGACCCCAACACCCAAGCAAGGCATGCGTTACAAAAGATGATCTCTACCCAATTCTGACTGATGTAGCTTGTTCACATCATCAATAACCGCTGCTATATACCCGCCGCAATAACATAGAATCTTGCATATACATTGAAGATCTGGTTTTAAAAATTCTTGTCTTTTTTCCTTCATGGATCTATATTGCATTCAAGTTATGTGGGAGGGGAAAGCCAGATAAAAACAAGCATAAATCTTGAAGATGAATTTATTTTACACTTGCTACATTTCTTTGCACTGCTACTGTATCAGCCAAGGGTTCATGCTGGGAGTCTATTAGTGCAGTAAGGAGTGCCCTATCCCTGATACTTTAAAATTGCGGATGACAAATTCCCTAACTGATGAACCTCCACACTACCTTGCCCTAAAACAGCTTCTTTATCTTCTTTATGCGCCCATAGAACCATGAACTTATTGGCATCCCTTATCTCGTGCCTCGTTTTGCAATACTCCTGTCCAGTGCTCCGCCAAAGGGGAGTAAGCCTATTCCTATCTTCAAGCAGAAGTTTGATAGCAACTTCACTTACGCAAAACCAGTCTGGCGGCTTTCTCCCTTCAAAACCAAACACTGCCTCTGGCCACCCACGTAGCTCGGCTCTGCCCAATCTCTCCTCCTCTGCCTATCCTCCTAGTTGTCCCCCTTCCTTGTCATCCACACTTCTGCCCTGCAAGTTTATCATCAAATTTTGTGAAATTTATTCAAGTTTTCGTTCTCTACGAGACATTCTCCATTGCAGCCTCATCTGGTGGTCACTGTTACACTCTGCTCCACTCATTGCCATGACATCCAGACATGCAATGCTGATACCATTTTGTGGCCTAGTTAATGCACTTTTAAAGTTTGGACTTTTCATCCTGCCGGTCCTGCTTGTGGCAGGTCTTCTGTAATCAGGTGCTGCACATTGTTGCTTATGTGTATGTATAAACAATGACTCCAGAATCTTTTGCACAGATTTCTCCATCAAAGTAGAAAGTGAATGTGTTTGTCTCCATAGCTAGCTCGATTTCGAAAGAGGTAACTCATACAGTGTTTACGTATCCAACATATCGATATCTAAAGAAATACGTATTTGCATACATATCCACTGCTCACATACTCAGTACAAGATTTGGGTGGACTCCGCATGTACAAAGAATTTCACAAAATCCCAGCATCACATCATGATGCAATGTTAGATTGCCTTGGTAATCCTAGCCCTAACTCTGTACTGGCCCTAAATCCAGTATGCTGTGATGATTTTACTATGTAATGTTTATATGTGACAAAGCATTTGATTCACAGAGGATCATGTGAGCAATGCCATGCATTTGAATAGTCTACAAGAAGCCATAAGCAACAATCATATTAAAATTAAAAATGCGCATTTTCTTAAATACATATATATTAGGTCATGAGTATTCAGTTATTAACAGATGATTTCACAATAATATAGTGAGCAGAAGCTGGTCATGTTAGATCAAGTAAGACAATGTTTGAATTTGCAGTTACTCTGTCTTGAAGTGGCAGACAATGGTAGCCATCTCACAGCAACATACTAGGATATTGGAATGCACATTATTTCAACAAGTTCATTGCCCATCCACACCCACCAATTATTATAGACAGTCTATACCGCAGCTGTTAAAAACCAAGTGAGTCAAAAGGAATCAAAGTTCATCACGCTATATTTTGAGTAATTATGCGTATGCGTAACAAACTAGAGGCATCAAACCCAGCCATTAAAAATGCATTGTTGTTCTATTCAATAACTTTTTTACTAGTCACTTCTATTTAGTGCTCACTGTGCTTTGTATGTAGTGGCATTAACAGGCTCAACTCTATCAAGATCAAATCATACATTACTTTGCGATCACATTTAAAAAAATATATAATAATCACAATTCACACATCACAGAACAACAGCAATAGCACATGGTCTTATCAGATTACCGAGAAACGAATTCAGAAAAATAGTTATAGTTGTCAGCATTGCGTATTGCCCGCTCAGGTTGAGATTGGGCCAACGCCTTACATTTGCTTGGGCCGTAGACGATATCCTCAGTAAACGCCACTGCGTGCGACAACTCGTGAATAATAGTTCCAAGTTTAGTATCGTCGCCTAGTGTGTCTGGAGCAGATCGGTATATTGAACATAAATAGATCGTGGTGCTTTTGTGGTAAGTGTACGCAATGATTCCAGAATTTTTTGCACAAGTTTCTCCATCAAAGAAGAGAGTGAATATTTTTGTCTCCATAGCTTGCTTGATGTCAGAATAGGTACCTCGTACAGTGTTGATGTATCCAACATAACGATATCCAAAGAAAGTAGTATATGTACTCGTATACATGTCTACTGCTCGCATACTTATAGGTAGGTTTTTATAAACTGCTCTGTATACTCTGAGGGCAGTTAAGGTGTCTCCAGGCATAGGTGTACCTGCAAAATACGGTATCTTGTAACCGTCTGATCCGTACATCATGCGAGGCTTCATTGCAGATGCATTCTTACGGAGAACTCCGGCTTCAGTCAGCTTCATTACAGATGCATCTCCAAACACGACAAATGATTGAGGATTGGAAGATATAGACTGTGACTTGGTGTCTGATATGTTGTACTCGTAATAGCTTATCATGGTTTTCAGCAAGACTTTATGATCAACATTAGTTTTCAAACTGTAGGACTGAGAAAGGTCGGTTGTTGTAGAGAGGGAGGATTTAGCTGGAACCAGTATGAACTCCTTTGACGTTGGAAGTGTTCGTTGGTAAAGAAGACCATCATAGAGCACTGGATTTCCATCCTGAGTAATTTCGAAAGTGTGTGAAGCTAGCTCATCGAGTGGTGTGTTTCTCGTCAGAAGGTAATAGTCTCGGTCGTCGATGTTGGTGATCACAACTTTGCATGTAATGTCCTCCCCCACTTTGTACTGACCTGAAGTAGAAATAGTTGCTACAAATGGCTCACAGCTGATGCTGCTAACAGAGATCACAGAGAGAATCAGAGGAAGCCACATTTTTGTCGTTTAACTGATGAATGATTTCACATCTGACAATCCTCTCTCCCTCTCACTCTTTATATATACTAATACCAACTGGTGATGTATGCCGAATATTTCACTAAGCAGTTGTAAAGTTGATATGGCAATAGCTCTGAGATACCAAGAAGACTTCAAACTGTTCTATGCATTCCAAAAACCATCTCGTTTCTTGATTCAACCACTCAGAGATGGTAAAGGATCGCTACTGTCATAAAGTACTTGTGCGCGCATGGCGTGATCATGTAGTCAGAAGTCAACTTTTGTGAGCTTCAGCAAAACCAGTACTTATAAGCATGTATATCGAGTGGTTTCCTCGGAAGCTTACTAACAGCACAGAACTGAGCTGAGTCACCAAAAGCTAAACGTTTTGGTACCAAGAAGTTATCAGCTGGTTCCCTGGAAATTTACTTGAAAGTAGTTAACACCACAGCTCTTCAAAACCAGTTATGTATACCTGTGTCTATGTGTATCATATATAGGCAAATAATAGCAATAGTAGTTTAGCTCTGTTATATATTGACTTATAGGCAGGGCAGTATTATCCATAAGGCTGACTAGGCTGAAGCCTAGGGGCCCACCAAGAGCAGGGGCCCACCAAAAACCGGGGGCCCATGCGCAACCTTTTTTTCTTTTAGTGTTAAATGTTAACACTATGGAAATGGTAAACGCTCCCTGTGCGTCACTGAAAATAATTTACAGGAATTCTCTTTGATACAAGAGACGCTAAACGGATGTTAATTGAAAAGAAACGCCCTCAATTTTCCACCAGCGCGCTGACCAGGTAATACATTTTTAATGCCTAATGAAAAAGGTCGTATCTCCACTCGTATATACCCATTTACAATTTTTTCAATCTGGAGTTATTTTACGGCGATTGTGGGGTGCAGGTTTTTGAGGTCCCTCCACTTTAGGGTCTAATAACTTGCCTATAGTTATACCTATGAAACATATTTTAGTATCAAAAGAGAGTACACAGAGAGACCTATCTTTTGAGCTATATATCAAGTCCATACCATGAAGTTTGCAGAATCTACGGAGCTCTAAAGTTGTAACCACAAGTAAAAATTAAAAAAGAAAAAAATACCATCGGTCCCCCTTAATTCTTTTTAAAATATAGATTGTTATTAGGTTAGTTACTAAATAGTTTCACACTATGCTGTATTATATATGTGATGGCCTTAACAGGCTCAGCAATAGCAACATTAAATCATTAAGTAGCTAGATACATAATGTAGGACTATATATGTTTAACTTCACAGTACAGTACTGGTATTTTGGTATTGCTTTGCTTGAAATTGCTTCATGCTAATTAAAGGTTGTCTGATAAGATGATAATTATTGTTTTCTTTGTTACTCCATTTAATTACTTCATTTAGAATATTATTGTAATAAATTGTATGCAAGGAGTGCGTGAAATTCGTGCGGGGGGGGGGGGGGGGGAGGGGGTGTTGAGTGGCCCAAAGAAGCTCGAAGCCTAGGGGCCCTGCCTTGGGTTAATACGGCACTGCTTATAGGTGGCTACTTGACTATTAAAAAAATAAGACAAAAATATTTTTAATTAAAACATATATAACTATATTGGATATATACACTAAATGAAACAAGAATTTACAAAAGTAGATAGCAAACATTTACAAGATCCTTATCTATAATACTGTTGTTTTTTTAATCTGTTGAATATATTTTATTAATTGATCAATGATCCTGGAAATATTTGTATTGTAAGAAAAGAGAGCACATTGTTATACTTAATATCCTTAAAATCACCTTCTCAATAATCACTTTAAATTTTATTCACTCGACGTTCTGGATCAAAGCTAGAGCATCTAGTCGAAACGTCGAGTGAATAAAATTTGGAGTTGGTTATTGAGGAGGTGATTTTAATGTTATTATGTCAACTGAGTTTATTGAGTATTTAATATATATCTGTCATACATGCAAATTCATACATGGGTCATCAGTTATTAAAACAGATGTATATATAAATATGCTTTAATAATATAGGCAGTATCTGTATTGCAAAGAACCTGCTAAAGTAAATTAATCGAAAGTGAAAGTCTTATCAAAATATATTTTGAATATTATGCATAACATCCACAAAATGTTTTGCAACAAACCTAGACATACCAAATATGCATTTCTTTGCTATCACATTTTAAACAAACAGTTCCATACAGCCACACATCACATAACAACAACAATAGCACATGGTGTTATCAGATTACTGAGAAAAAACTTCAGAAAAATAGTTGTAGTTGTCAGCATTGCTCGGGTCGAGATTGGGCCAATGTCTTGCAGTTGCTTATGCCGTAAACGATATCCTCAGTAAACACCACTGCGTGCGACAACTCGTGAATAATAGTTCCTAGCTTAGTGTTGTCACCTCGTGTGTCTGGAGCATAGCGATATACTGGGCACAAATAGATCGTGGTGCTTTTGAAGTGTGTGTAAGCAATGATTCCAGAATTTTTTGCTCCATCAAAGTAGAAAGTGAATGTTTTTGTCTCCATAGCTAGTTTGATATCAGAATAGGTACCTCGTACAGTGTTTACGTATCCAACATAACGATATCCAAAGAAATCAGTGTAAGTATTGCCTCTGTGTCCACTGCTCGCATACTTAGACGTAGGTTTCCATAAACTGCTCCGTATATTCTGAGAGTGGTTGTGGTGTCCCTGTACCTAAGATTACCGTGAGACCGTGAGATAAACGTGAGATTGCCAATGTTGCCGTGAGACCGTGAGATAAAGGGAAAATCCGTGAGTCTCACGGTCAATCCGTGAGAGTTGGCAACTATGCTAATACCAACTGGTCGAATATTTCACTAAGCAGTTGTAAAGTTGATATGACCATTTATGGCAATAGCTCTGAGAGACCACCATTTATGGCAATAGCTCTGAGAGACCAAGAAGACTTCAAACTGTTCTATGCATTCCAAAAACCATCTCGTTTCTTGATTCAGCACAAGTCCATTTCTCAACTCAGCCAACCAATCAGAGATGGTAAAGGATCGCTTGTCATATGTCATAAAGTACTTGTGCGAGCAATATCTAGCCTTGTCTGCGTGATCATGTAGTTGGTTTCCTCAGAAGTCAACTTTTGTGAAAATACTCAAGCTTCAGCTAAACCAGTACTTATAAGCATCTATTTCGAGTGGTTTCCTCGGAAGCTTATTCTTATGACAGTAGTTAGCTAACAGCACAGAACTGTCTGAGCTGAGTCACCAAAAGCTAAACGTTTTGGTACCAAGAAGTTATCAGCTGGTTACCTTGGAAAGTAGTTAACACCACAGCTCTTCAAAACCATGTATACCTGTGTTTATGATACTCTATGTGTATCATATATAGGCAAATAATAGCAATGGTAGTTTAGCTCTGACTTATAGGTGGCTATATACTTGACTATAAAAACAAAATTAAAACAGAACTATATTGGATCAAATAAATGAAACAAGAAATTTACAAAAGTAGATAGCAAACATTTACAAGATCCTTATCTATAATACTGTTTAAAAAAAATCTGTTGAGTATATTTTATTAATTGATCAATGATCCTGGAAATGTTTGTTATTGTAAGAAATTTGTCGAAATAAAAATGTTATATTTAAATCACCTTCTCAATAAACACTCAACATTCCTGATCAAGGCCAGAGCATCTAGTCGAAATGTCGAGTGAACAAAAAATTTGAAGTTGATTATTGAGGAGGTGATTTTAATGTTATTATGTCAACTGTCCATCGTAAATGCACATTCATACATGGCATCAGTTATTAACAGATGCTATAAATAAATATGCTTTAATATAGGCAGTATATATCTGAAAGTAAATTAATTCAAAATGTTTCATTTAATTAGAAGTGAAAGTCTTATCAAAATATATTTTGAATATTATGCACAAAATGTTTTGCAACAAACCTAGGCATATAATTATACCAAATATGCATTTTAAACATCATACAGCCACACATCACGTAACAACAGCAATAGCACATGGTCTTATCAGATTACTGAGAAAAAAATTCAGAAAAATAGTTGTAGTTGTCAGCATTGCGTATTGCCTGCTCGGGTCGAGATTGGGCCAATGTCTTGCAGTTGCTTATGCCGTAAACGATATCCTCAGTAAACGCCACTGCGTGCGACAACTCATGAATAATAGTTCCTAGCTTAGTGTTGTCACCTCGTGTGTCTGGAGCATAGCGATATACTGGGCACAAATAGATGGTGGTGCTTTTGAAGTGTGTGTAAGCAATGATTCCAGAATTTTTTGCACAAGTTTCTCCATCAAAGTAGAAAGTGAATGTTTTTGTCTCCATAGCTAGTTTGATATCAGAATAGGTTCCTCGTACAGTGTTTACGTATCCAACATAACGATATCCAAAGAAATCAGTGTAAGTGTTTGCCTCTGTGTCCACTGCTCGCATACTTAGACGTAGGTTTCGATAAACTGCTCCGTATATTCTGAGAGTGGTTGTGCTGTCTCTGTACCTAAGATTACCTGCAAAATTCGGCAAGATGTAATCTTCTGGTTCGTACATCATGTGAGGTTTGAATACTTTTATAGAAGATGCATTCTTACGGAGAACTTCTGCTTCAGTTAGCTTCATTACAGATTCATCTCCAAACACGACAAATGATTGAGGATTGGAAGAGATAAACTGTGATTTGGTGTCTGATATGTTATACTCGTAATAGCTTATCATGGTTTTCAACATGACTTTATGATCAACATTAGTTTTCAAGCTGTAGGACTGAGAAAGGTCGCTTATTGTAGAGAGGGAAGATTTAGCTGGAAACAGTATGAACTCCTTTGACGTTGGAGGTGTTCGTTGGTAAAGAAGACCGTCATAGAGCACTGGATTTCCATCCTGAGTAATTTCGAAAGTGTGTGAAGCCAGCTCATCGAGTGGTGTGTTTCTCGTCAGAAGGTAATAGTCTCGGTCATCGATGTTGGTGATCACAACTTTGCATGTAACATCCTCCCCCACTTCGTACTGACCTGAAGTAGAAATAGTTGCCACAAATGGCTCACAGCTGATGCTGCTAACAGTGATCACAGAGAGAAGCAGAGGAAGCCACATTTTTGTCGTTTAACTGATGAATGATTTTGCATCTGCCAATCCTCTCTCCCTCTCACTCTTTATATATACTAACTGGTGATGTATGCCTAATATTTCACTAAGCAGTTGTAAAGTTGATATGACCATGTATGGCAATAGCTCTGAGAGACATAATACACAGCCAACTAAGGTGTTCAGTGTTTGAACAAACATGGTAGAAAATAAGTTCGTCACATTATCATATGAGCTGTCACAAGTGCCACATGTGAGTAGAGTAGAGAGCATGCACATGCACATGTGTATCATGCACTGCAAGCACTTTAATTATGAGCCATCATGGCTGTGGTTTGCTGTCAGGTGAGAGGTGGAGTCGATAAATTATAACCATTTAAGGAAAAAAGAACTTTTTTTTAGCACCCATTTTGGTGCTCTCGCATACAGCCAGAATCCATAGTGATTGCTATATAGCAATATTTCCATTGCCAACATTGCGTGCAATGCGTGTACTAGTGTGTGTATGTGTGTGTGCATGCACATGTGTGTGTCTATGTGTGTGTGTGGTGTTTGTGTGTGTGTGTGTGTGTGTATGTACATGCATAGTGTATGCATGCATATATGTTCATGCATGAACGAGCCTTTAAAATAGCCATAGGCCCTCCCCTAGAAATAGGTAGCCCTAAACTGCCACCACATGCAATGAGTTGTTGTGAAAGTTATGAAACCATTAAGAACCCTAACAGTGAGCAAGACCAGCAGTCGCCATTGATGACAATATGTGAAGGATCAAAAGTGAGTTTGAAGCTCTGCAATGGGAGATGGATCTACATAATTTCTGGAGAATTATTGGAATTACCATAAAATCCCTAATTATACTATATAGTTCTATAATATATGCTTCAAAATTAGTTTCTCAATTTCTAATGATCATCTTAGATGACGTCGATAATTTTTTCCCCCATATTTTATTTGTCTATCGACCATTTATCCTAGCCTTGCTATTAATTTGCTGTAGGGGCGTCACTCTTTTCTACTTCGATAATTAGAGGCCACAATGTTTATCATAGTACATGTGTATAGACTTCTCAAATCAATGAAATAGCTATAATGGCTTGCGATAATCCTCATGACAGGTATAGTATACCTTATTCTACTGTAGAAGATTCTCATCTGCTTGCTTCATCAACAGAAAAGCTTGAAGATCAGCATCAGCATCAGAGAGCTCGAATCCACCGCTGTAGCCGCTGCTGCTAGGGGAGGAACAACTTACCCTGGTATCCCAGGTCCTCTTTTCACTACCTTATGTTTTGGTAGCTGGCTTGGCTTCTAACTGAATACCAGGAGACTCTCTTTGGGCAACATAGAGAAGTGGTTATTTGGACTCATCTATATTTAACGAACCACGTGCAATGGCAGAATGTAATATATTACATATGCGTCATTTTCTATTGCATCATGTTTATGGTGGAGCTGTTTGTGGGGCACAACAGATTGATAATAATTTTTTCCATGATGTGTAATTAGAGTTTTTGATCTGCAAGTTCAAATAAAGTATTATTTCCAGGTAAAGTTGTAAAGTTGAGCTTACTATATTTGGCAATAATGGCTTACTACAAAAATATTAGAGACATACTGCACGGCTGCTGTACCAATTAGCATAGTAATATGTGGTAGACAATTCAGGACTCCTGTGTCAGGTTCCAGTCCTGACAGGCTGAAGACAGCCCTGAGAAACTGGGAGCATCAAACAATAAGAAGCTAAACATGCTACAATGATTTGTTCATCACATCACAATACTCATAAACACATATCTTCTAATCACATCACAATAAACTATCAACACCTATTCATCTTCAAATCACTTCACAATTGTCTATACATTCATCACCTTTCTTGTAAGGGCGGGATTGCAAGGGTATTTAGACCTCTCTGCAATCCCAACTCAGGAGTTCCCTTCTGCTACTGCATTTCAGTCTACTTGTGTTTAGTTTGACTTGATTAAAGTTAACTTTAAGGCCTACTGTTTAGCTTGTGCTAGGATTGAGAGGGAACTCTGGTGGCAGTAATTACCGGAGAACAATACCTGCTGAAGAGTATAGTGGGTATACTGTTCTCATTGTTGTGCCTCGGTGGCTGGGGCATTAACATCCTGTTTGGTCACATACGATGTTAATTTAGAGACAATATTACATGGCCATAATAAATGGCATAGCATTACAATAACAGGACATTGCTGAAAAGTTATATATCTCATGGTGTCCTTTTCTCCCAGCTATTAAGCACTTTAGTTGGGAGGGTAACCATGTCCTGAATCAAGGATGAACCATCGTTGGAAATCTGTGCAAGTAATTTTAATCTGCACAAAAAAAACAAGACAAAAAATTTTTTTTTTAATATATATATATATATATATATATATATTAGATTGTCTATCAAAAAAGAAATGAAAGAAGAAGTTACCATTGTAGACAACAACCATTAATTTTATAAGACCCTTTATAATGAACTTCAAGTATAATACAGAAGCAGAATAATAGTAATTGTCTTCATTTATTTATTATTTATATATATTTAGGATAAATAGTAACAAAAACCCACACACTCAAAATTAATATTCCACGCACACCACAAAAGGAAAAGACCCCAACACCCAAGCAAGGCATGCGTTACAAAAGATGATCTCTACCCAATTCTAACTGATGTACTTGATCACATCATCAATAACCGCTGCTATATACCCACCGCAATAACATAGAATCTTACATGTACATTGAAGATCTGGTTTAAAAAATCTTGTTTTTCCCCCCTCTTCTTCGTGATCTATTGCACTCATGGGAGTGGAAAGCCAGATGGAAACAAGCATAAATCTTGAAGATGAATTTATTTTACACTTGCTACGTTTCTTTGCACTGCCAGATTAGCTACTGCATCAGCCAAGGGTTCATGCTGGGAGTCTATTAGTGCAGTAAGGAGTGCCCTATCCTTGATACTTTAAAATTGCAGATGACAAATGCCCTAACTGATGAACCTCCACACTAACTTGCCCTTCTTTATCTTCTTTATGCCCATAGAACCATGAACTTATTGGCATCACTTATCTCGTGCCTCGTTTTGGTGCATGTCAATGTTAATTTCTCCCAATCTCTCTCCTGTCCAGTGCTCCGCCAAAGGGCAGTAAGCCTATTCTTATCTTCAAGCGGAGGTTTGATAGAAACTTCACTCACGCAAAACCAGTCTGGCGGCTTTCTTCCTTCAAAACCAAACACTGCCTCTGGCCACTCACGTAGCTCGGCTCCGCCCAATCTCTCCTCCCATGTCTATTCTCCTAGTTGTCCCCCTTCCTTGTCATCCACACTTCTGCCCTGCAAGTTTATCATCAAATTTTGTGAAATCTATTCAAGTTTTCGTTCTCTATGAGACATTCTCCATTGCAGCCTCATCTGGTGGTCACTGTTACACTCTGCTCCACTCATTGCCATGACATCAATGCTGATGCCACTTTGTGGCCTAGTCAATGCACTTTTAAAGTTTGGACTTTTCATGCTGCCAGTCCTGCTTGGGGCAGGTCTTCTGTAATCAGGTGCTGCACATTGTAGTCTTATTGCTTATGTGTATGTATAAACAATGACTCCAGAATCTTTTGCACAGATTTCTCCATCAAAGTAGAAAGTGAATGTGTTTGTCTCCATAGCTAGCTCGATTTCGAAAGAGGTAACTCATACAGTGTTTACGTATCCAACATATCGATATCTAAAGAAATACATATAGGTATTTGTATACATATCCACTGCTCACATATATACTCAGTACAAGATTTGGCATGTACAAAGAATTTCACAAAATCATAGCATCACATCATGATGCAATGTTAGATTGCCTTGGTAATCCTAGCCCTAACTCTAGATATCGTACTGGCCCTAAATCCAGTATGCTGTGATGATTTTACGTTTATATGTGACAAATTAATTTAAAGCATTTGATTCACAGAGGATCATGTGAGCAATGCCATGCATTTGAATAGTCCACAAGAAGCCATAAGCAACAATCGTATTAAAATTAAAAATGCGCATATTCTTAAATACATAATTATTAGGTCATGGGTATTCAAGATAATTTCACAATATAGTGAGCAGAAGCTGGTCATGTTAGATCAAGTAAGACAATGATTGAATTTGCAGTTACTCTGTCTTGAAGTGGGAGACAATGGTAGCCATCTTGCAGCGACATACTAGGATATTAGAATGCACATTATTTCAACAAGTTCATTGCCCATCCACACACACCAATTATATAGACAGTCTATATGTATACCACAGAAGCTGTTAAAAACAAGTGAGTCAAAAGGTTCTTGTTTAATTGAAAGTCAAAGTTCATCACACTATAATTATGCGTAACAAACTAGAGGCATCAAACCCATCCATTAATAATACATTGTTGTTCTATTCAATCACTTTTTTACTAGTCACTTCTATTTAGTGCTCACTGTGCTTTGTATATATGTAGTGGCCTCAACTCTATCAAGATAAAATCATACATTACTTTGCGATCACATTTTTTTTTAATTAATAATAATCACAATTCACATATCACAAAACAACAGCAATAGCACATGGTCTTATCAGATTACCGAGAAACAAATTCAGAAAAATAGTTATAGTTGTCAGCATTGCGTATTGCCCGCTCAGGTTGAGATTGGGCCAACGCCTTACATTTGCTTGGGCCGTAGACGATATCCTCAGTAAACGCCACTGCGTGCGACAACTCGTGAATAATAGTTCCAAGTTTAGTATCGTCGCCTAGTGTGTCTGGAGCAGATCGGTATATTGAACATAAATAGATTGTGGTGCTTTTGTGGTAAGTGTACGCAATGATTCCAGAATTTTTTGCACAAGTTTCTCCATCAAAGAAGAGAGTGAATATTTTTGTCTCCATAGCTTGCTTGATGTCAGAATAGGTACCTCGTACAGTGTTGATGTATCCAACATAACGATATCCAAAGAAAGTAGTATATGTACTCGTATACATGTCTACTGCTCGCATACTTATAGGTAGGTTTTTATAAACTGCTCTGTATACTCTGAGGGCAGTTAAGGTGTCTCCAGGCATAGGTGTACCTGCAAAATACGGTATCTTGTAACCGTCTGATCCGTACATCATGCGAGGCTTCATTGCAGATGCATTCTTACGGAGAACTCCGGCTTCAGTCAGCTTCATTACAGATTCATCTCCAAACACGACAAATGATTGAGGATTGGAAGATATAGACTGTGACTTGGTGTCTGATATGTTGTACTCGTAATAGCTTATCATGGTTTTCAGCAAGACTTTATGATCAACATTAGTTTTCAAACTGTAGGACTGAGAAAGGTCGGTTGTTGTAGAGAGGGAGGATTTAGCTGGAACCAGTATGAACTCCTTTGACGTTGGAAGTGTTCGTTGGTAAAGAAGACCATCATAGAGCACTGGATTTCCATCCTGAGTAATTTCGAAAGTGTGTGAAGCTAGCTCATCGAGTGGTGTGTTTCTCGTCAGAAGGTAATAGTCTCGGTCGTCGATGTTGGTGATCACAACTTTGCATGTAATGTCCTCCCCCACTTTGTACTGACCTGAAGTAGAAATAGTTGCTACAAATGGCTCACAGCTGATGCTGCTAACAGTGATCACAGAGAGAATCAGAGGAAGCCACATTTTTGTCGTTTAACTGATGAATGATTTCACATCTGACAATCCTCTCTCCCTCTCACTCTTTATATATACTAATACCAACTGGTGATGTATGCCGAATATTTCACTAAGCAGTTGTAAAGTTGATATGGCAATAGCTCTGAGATACCAAGAAGACTTCAAACTGTTCTATGCATTCCAAAAACCATCTCGTTTCTTGATTCAACCACTCAGAGATGGTAAAGGATCGCTACTGTCATAAAGTACTTGTGCGCGCATGGCGTGTTCATGTAGTCAGAAGTCAACTTTTGTGAGCTTCAGCAAAACCAGTACTTATAAGCATGTATATCGAGTGGTTTCCTCGGAAGCTTACTAACAGCACAGAACTGAGCTGAGTCACCAAAAGCTAAACGTTTTGGTACCAAGAAGTTATCAGCTGGTTCCCTGGAAATTTACTTGAAAGTAGTTAACACCACAGCTCTTCAAAACCAGTTATGTATACCTGTGTCTATGTGTATCATATATAGGCAAATAATAGCAATAGTAGTTTAGCTCTGTTATATATTGACTTATAGGCAGGGCAGTATTATCCATAAGGCTGACTAGGCTGAAGCCTAGGGGCCCACCAAGAGCAGGGGCCCACCAAAAACAGGGGGCCCATGCGCAACCTTTTTTTGTTTTAGTGTTAAATGTTAACACTATGGAAATGGTAAACGCTCCCTGTGCGTCACTGAAAATAATTTACAGGAATTCTCTTTGATACAAGAGACGCTAAACGGATGTTAATTGAAAAGAAACGCCCTCAATTTTCCACCAGCGCGCTGACCAGGTAATACATTTTTAATGCCTAATGAAAAAGGTCATTGTATCTCCACTCGTATATACCCATTTACAATTTTTTCAATCTGGAGTTATTTTACGGCGATTGTGGGGTGCAGGTTTTTGAGGTCCCTCCACTTTAGGGTCTAATAACTTGCCTATAGTTATACCTATGAAACATATTTTAGTATCAAAAGAGAGTACACAGAGAGACCTATCTTTTGAGCTATATATCAAGTCCATACCATGAAGTTTGCAGAATCTACGGAGCTCTAAAGTTGTAACCACAAGTAAAAATTAAAAAAGTAAAAAATACCATCGGTCCCCCTTAATTCTTTTTAAAATATAGATTGTTATTAGGTTAGTTACTAAATAGTTTCACACTATGCTGTATTATATATGTGATGGCCTTAACAGGCTCAGCAATAGCAACATTAAATCATTAAGTAGCTAGATACATAATGTAGGACTATATATGTTTAACTTCACAGTATACAGTACCGGTATTTTGGTAGTGCTTTGCTTGAAATTGCTTCATGCTAATTAAAGGTTGTCTGATAAGATGATAATTATTGTTTTCTTTGTTACTCCATTAATTAATTCATTTAGAATAATTATTATTGTAATAAATTGTACGCAAGGAGTGCATGAAATTCGTGCGGGGGGGGGGAGGGGGTGTTGAGTGGCCCAAAGAAGCTCGAAGCCTAGGGGCCCTGCCTTGGGTTAATACGGCACTGCTTATAGGTTGCTGCTTGACTATATATAAAAATAAGACAAAAATATTTTAAATTAAAACATAACTATATTGGATATAATGAAACAAGAATTTACAAAAGTAGATAGCAAACATTTACAAGATCCTTATCTATAATACTGTTGTTGTTTTTTAATCTGTTGAGTATATTTTATTAATTGATCAATGATCCTGGATATTGTAAGAAATTTATCGAAATAAAGAGAGCACATTGTTATACTTAATATCCTTAAAATCACCTTCTCAATAATCACTTTAAATTGTATTCACTCGACGTTCTGGATCAAAGCTAGAGCATCTAGTCGAAACGTCGAGTGAATAAAAATTTGAAGTTGGTTATTGAGGAGGTGATTTTAATGTTATTATGTCAACTGAGTTTATTGAGTATTTAATATATATCTGTCATACATGCAAATTCATACATGGGTCATCAGTTATTAAAACAGATTTATATATAAATATGCTTTAATATAGGCAATATCTGTATTGCAAAGAACCTGCTAAAGTAAATTAATCAAAAGTGAAAGTCTTATCAAAATATATTTTGAATATTATGCATAACATCCACAAAATGTTTTGCAACAGACCTAGGCATACCAAATATGCATTTCTTTGCTATCACATTTTAAACAAACAGTTCATACAGCCACACATCACATAACAACAACAATAGCACATGGTGTTATCAGATTACTGAGAAAAAACTTCAGAAAAATAGTTGTAGTTGTCAGCATTGCTCGGGTCGAGATTGGGCCAATGTCTTGCAGTTGCTTATGCCGTAAACGATATCCTCAGTAAACGCCACTGCGTGCGACAACTCGTGAATAATAGTTCCTAGCTTAGTGTTGTCACCTCGTGTGTCTGGAGCATAGCGATATACTGGGCACAAATAGATCGTGGTGCTTTTGAAGTGTGTGTAAGCAATGATTCCAGAATTTTTTGCACAAATTTCTCCATCAAAGTAGAAAGTGAATGTTTTTGTCTCCATAGCTAGTTTGATATCAGAACAGGTATATACCTCGTACAGTGTTTACGTATCCAACATAACGATATCCAAAGAAATCTGTGTAAGTATTGCCTGTGTCCACTGCTCGCATACTTAGACGTAGGTTTCCATAAACTGCTCCGTATATTCTGAGAGTGGTTGTGGTGTCCCTGTACCTAAGATTACCGTGAGACCGTGAGATAAACGTGAGATTGCCAATGTTACCGTGAGACCCTGAGATAAAGGGAAAATCCGTGAGTCTCACGGTCAATCCGTGAGAGTTGGCAACTATGCTAATACCAACTGGTCGAATATTTCACTAAGCAGTTGTAAAGTTGATATGACCATTTATGGCAATAGCTCTGAGAGACCAAGAAGACTTCAAACTGTTCTATGCATTCCAAAAACCATCTCGTTTCTTGATTCAGCACAAGTCCATTTCTCAACTCAGCCAACCACTCAGAGATGGTAAAGGATCGCTTGTCATATGTCATAAAGTACTTGTGCGAGCAATATCTAGCCTTGTCACTAATAGCTGCGTGATCATGTAGTTGGTTTCCTCAGAAGTCAACTTTTGTGAAAATACTCAAGCTTCAGCTAAACCAGTACTTATAAGCATGTATTTCGAGTGGTTTCCTCGGAAGCTTATTCTTATGACAGTAGTTAGCTAACAGCACAGAACTGAGCTGAGTCACCAAAAGCTAAACGTTTTGGTACCAAGAAGTTATCAGCTGGTTACCTTGGAAAGTAGTTAACACCACAGCTCTTCAAAACCATGTATACCTGTGTCTATGATACTCTATGTGTATCATATATAGGCAAATAATAGCAATGGTAGTTTAGCTCTGACTTATAGGTGGCTATATACTTGACTATAAAAACAAAATTAAAACAGAACTATATTGGATCAAATAAATGAAACAAGAATTTACAAAAGTAGATAGCAAACATTTACAAGATCCTTATCTATAATACTGTTTAAAAAAAATCTGTTGAGTATATTTTATTAATTGATCAATGATCCTGGAAATGTTTGTTATTGTAAGAAATTTGTCGAAATAAAAATGTTATATTTAAATCACCTTCTCAATAAACACTCAACATTCCTGATCAAGGCCAGAGCATCTAGTCGAAATGTCGAGTGAATAAAATTTGAAGTTGAATGTTATTATGTCAACTGTCCATCGTAAATGCACATTCATACATGGCATCAGTTATTAACAGATGCTATATATAAATATGCTTTAATATAGGCGGTATATATCTGAAAGTAAATTAATTCAAAATGTTTCATTTAATTAGAAGTGAAAGTCTTATCAAAATATATTTTGAATATTATGCATAACATCCACAAAATGTTTTGCAACAAACCCAGGCATATATATATACCAAATATGCATTTTAAACATCATACAGTCACACATCACGTAACAACAGCAATAGCACATGGTCTTATCAGATTACTGAGAAAAAACTTCAGAAAAATAGTTGTAGTTGTCAGCATTGCGTATTGCCTGCTCGGGTCGAGATTGGGCCAATGTCTTGCAGTTGCTTATGCCGTAAACGATATCCTCAGTAAATGCCACTGCGTGCGACAACTCATGAATAATAGTTCCTAGCTTAGTGTTGTCGCCTCGTGTGTCTGGAGCATAGCGATATACTGGGCACAAATAGATGGTGGTGCTTTTGAAGTGTGTGTAAGCAATGATTCCAGAATTTTTTGCACAAGTTTCTCCATCAAAGTAGAAAGTGAATGTTTTTGTCTCCATAGCTAGTTTGATATCAGAATAGGTTCCTCGTACAGTGTTTACGTATCCAACATAACGATATCCAAAGAAATCAGTGTAAGTGTTTGCCTCTGTGTCCACTGCTCGCATACTTAGACGTAGGTTTCGATAAACTGCTCCGTATATTCTGAGAGTGGTTGTGCTGTCTCTGTACCTAAGATTACCTGCAAAATTCGGCATGATGTAATCTTCTGGTTCGTACATCATGTGAGGTTTGAATACTTTTATAGAAGATGCATTCTTACGGAGAACTTCTGCTTCTGTAAGCTTCATTACAGATTCATCTCCAAACACAACAAATGATTGAGGATTGGAAGAGATAAACTGTGACTTGGTGTCTGATATGTTGTACTCGTAATAGCTTATCATGGTTTTCAGCATGACTTTATGATCAACATTAGTTTTCAAGCTGTAGGACTGAGAAAGGTCGCTTATTGTAGAGAGGGAAGATTTAGCTGGAATCAGTATGAACTCCTTTGACGTTGGAGGTGTTCGTTGGTAAAGAAGACCGTCATAGAGCACTGGATTTCCATCCCGAGTAATTTCGAAAGTGTGTGAAGCCAGCTCATCGAGTGGTGTGTTTCTCGTCAGAAGGTAATAGTCTCGGTCGTCGATGTTGGTGATCACAACTTTGCATGTAACGTCCTCCCCCACTTCGTACTGACCTGAAGTAGAAATAGTTGCCACAAATGGCTCACAGCTGATGCTGCTAACAGTGATCACAGAGAGAAGCAGAGGAAGCCACATTTTTGTCGTTTAACTGATGAATGATTTTGCATCTGCCAATCCTCTCTCCCTCTCACTCTTTATATATACTAACTGGTGATGTATGCCTGATATTTCACTAAGCAGTTGTAAAGTTGATATGACCATGTATGGTAATAGCTCCGAGAGACATAATACACAGCCAGCTAGGATGTTCAGTGTTTGAACAAACATGGTAGAAAATAAGCTCGTCACATTATCAGATGAGCTGTCACAAGTGCCACATGTGAGTAGAGTAGAGAGCATGCACATGCACATGTTTATGCACTGCAAGCACTTTAATTATGAGCCATCATGGCTGTGGTTTGCTGTCAGGTGCGAGGTGGAGTTGAATAGTGCGATATAGCCATATAAGGAAAAAAGAACTTTTTTATCATTTCTTGCACCCATTTTGGCGCTCTCGCATACAGCCAGAATCCATAGTGATTGTTATATAGCAATATTTCCATTGCCAACGTTGCGTGCAATGCCTGTACTAGTGTGTGTATGTGTGTGTGTGCATGCACATGTGTGTGTATATGTGTGTCTGTGTGTGTGGTATTTGTGTGTGTGTATGTACATGCATAGTGTATGCATGCATATATGTTCATGCATGAACCAGCCTTTAAAATAGCCATAGGCCAATATAGCCCTCCCCTAGAAATAGGTAGCCCTAAACTGCCACCACATGTAATGAGTTGTGAAAGTTATGAAATCCATTAAGAACCCTAACAGTGAGCAAGACCAGCAGTCGCCACTGATGACAATATGTGAAGGATCAAAAGTGAGTTTGAATCTCTGCAATGGGAGATGGATCTACATAAGTTATTTTTTAGTTCTGGAGAATTATTGGAATTACCATAAAATCTCTAATATATTATTATACTAGTTCTAGAATATATGCTTCAAAATTAGTTTCTTTCTAAGCTCAATTTCTAATGATCATCTTAGATGACGTTGATAATTTTAATTTTAATATTTCATTTGTCTATCGACCCTTTATCCTAGCCTTGCTATTAATTTGCTGTAGGGGCGTCACTCTCTTCTACTTCGATAATTAGAGGCCACAATGTTTATCATAGTACATGTGTATAGACTTCTCAAATCAATGAAATAGCTTTAATGGCTTGCAATAATCCTCATGACAGGTATAGTATACCTTATTCTACTGTAGAAGATTACTCCTCTGCTTGCTTCATCAACAGAAAAGCTTGAAGATCAGCATCAGCATCAGAGAGCTTGAATCTACTGCTGTAGCTAGGGGAGGAACAACTTACCCTGATCTTCCAGGTCAGATCAGCATCAGCATCAGAGAGCTCGAATCCACCGCTGTAGCCGCTGCTGCTAGGGGAGGAACAACTTACCCTGGTATTCCAGGTCCTCTTTTCACTACCTTATGTTTTGGTAGCTGGCTTGGCTTCTAACTGAATACCAGGGGACTCTCTTTGGGCAACATAGAGAAGTGGTTATTTGGACTCATCTATATATTTAACGAACCACGTGCAGTGGCAGAATGTAATATATTACATATGCGTCATTTTCTATTGCATCATGTTTATGTGGAGCTGTTTGTGGGGCACAACAGATTGATAATAATTTTTTCCATGATGTGTAATTAGAGTTTTTGATCTGCAAGTTCAAATAAAGTATTATTTCCAGGTAAAGTTGTAAAGTTGAGCTTACTATATTTGGCAATAATGGCTTGCTACAAAAATATTAGAGACATACTGCACAGCTGCTGTACCAATTAGCATAGTAATGTGGTAGACAATTCAGGACTCCTGTGTCAGGTCCCAGCCCTGACTGGCTGAAGACAGCCCTGAGAAACTGGGCTTGTCACAATACTCATAAACACATTATCTTCTAATCACATCACAATAAACTCATCAACACCTATTCATCTTCTAATCACTTCACAATTGTCTATACATTCATCACCTTTCTTGTAAGGGTGGGATTGCAAGGGTATTTAAACCTCTCTGCAATCCCAACTCAGGAGTTCCCTACTGCTACTGCATTTCAGTCTACTTGTGTTTAGTTTGACTTGATTAAAGTTAACTTTAAGGCCTAAGAAACTTACTGTTTAGCTTGTGCTAGGATTGAGAGGGAACTCTGGTGGCAGGACTGTATTACCGGAGAACAATACCTGCTGGAGAGTATAGTGTGTATACTGTTCTCATTGTTGTGCCTCGGTGGCGGGGGCATTAACATCCTGTTTGGTCACATACGGTGTAAATTTAGAGACAATATTACGTGGCCATAATAAATGGCAATAACTGAGGACAATGCTGAAAAGTTATATATCTCATGGTGTCCTTTTCTCCCAGCTATTAGACAGCACTTTGTAGAGTTGGGAGGGTATATAACCATGTCCTGAAAACCATGTCCTGAATCAAGGGTGAACCGTCGTTGGAAATCTGTGCAAGTAATTTTAATCTGCACACAAAAATATATTAACAAGACAAAAAATATTTTATTTAATATATATATATCAAAAAAGAAATGAAAGAGGAAGTTACCATTGATTGTAGACAACAACCATTTATAAGACCCTTTATAATAAACGTCAAGTATAATACAGAAGCAGAATAATAGTATTTGTCTTCATTTATTTATTATTTATATATATATATATTTAGGATAAATACTAACATAAACACACACACACAAAAATTAATATTCCACGCACACCACAAAAGGCCAGGGCATGTGTTACAAATGATGATCTCTACCCAATTCTGACTGATGTAGCTTGATTGCATCATCAATAAACCGCTGCTATATACCCACCGCAATAACATAGAATCTTGCATGTACATTGAAGATCTGGTTTAAAAAATCTTGTTTTCCCCCCCTCTTCTTCGTGATCTATTGCACTCATGGGAGGGGAAAGCCAGATGGAAACAAGCATAAATCTTGAAGATGAATTTATTTTACACTTGCTACGTTTCTTTGCATTGCCAGATTAGCTATATACTGCATCAGCCAAGGGTTCATGCTGGGAGTCAATTAGTGCAGTTAGGAGTGCCCTATCCCTGATACTTTAAAATTGCGGATGACAAATGCCCTAACTGATGAACCTCCACACTAACTTGCTCTTCTTTATGCCCATAGAACCATGAAGTTATTGGCATCACTTATCTCGTGCCTCGTTTTGGTGGATGTCAATGTTAATTTCTCCCAATCTCTCTCCTGTCCAGTGCTCCGCCAAAGGGGAGTAAGCCTATTCCTATCTTCAAGCGGAGGTTTGATAGAAACTTCACTCACGCAAAACCAGTCTGGCGGCTTTCTCCCTTCAAAACCAAACACTGCCTCTGGCCACTCACGTAGCTCGGCTCCGCCCAATCTCTCCTCCCATGTCTATTCTCCTAGTTGTCCCCCTTCCTTGTCATCCACACTTCTGCCCTGCAAGATTATCATCAAATTTTGTGAAATCTATTCAAGTTTTCGTTCTCTATGAGACATTCTCCATTGCAGCCTCATCTGGTGGTCACTGTTACACTCTGCTCCACTCATTACCATGACATCAATGCTGATGCCACTTTGTGGCCTAGTCAATGCACTTTTAAAGTTTGGACTTTTCATGCTGCCGGTCCTGCTTGGGGCAGGTCTTCTGTAATCAGGTGCTGCACATTGCATATAGTCTTATTGCTTATGTGTATGTATAAACAATGACTCCAGAATCTTTTGCACAGATTTCTCCATCAAAGTAGAAAGTGAATGTGTTTGTCTCCATAGCTATATAGCTCGATTTCGAAAGAGGTAACTCATACAGTGTTTACGTATCCAACATATCGATATCTAAAGAAATACATATAGGTATTTGTATACATATCCACTGCTCACATATATACTCAGTACAAGATTTGGCATGTACAAAGAATTTCACAAAATCATAGCATCACATCATGATGCAATGTTAGATTGCCTTGGTAATCCTAGCCCTAACTCTAGATATCGTACTGGCCCTAAATCCAGTATTCTGTGATGATTTTACGTTTATATGTGACAAATTAATTTAAAGCATTTGATTCACAGAGGATCGTGCGAGCAATGCCATGCATTTGAATAGTCCACAAGAAGCCATAAGCAACAATCATATTAAAATTAAAAATGCGCATTTTCTTAAATACATAATTATTAGGTCATAGGTATTCAGTTATTAGAAGATAATTTCACAATATAGTGAGCAGAAGCTGGTCATGTTAGATCAAGTAAGAAATGATTGAATTTGCAGTTACTCTGTCTTGAAGTGGGAGACAATGGTAGCCATCTTGCAGCGACATACTAGGATATTAGAATGCACATTATTTCAACAAGTTCATTGCCCATCCACACACACCAATTATATAGACAGTCTATATGTATACCACAGAAGCTGTTAAAAACAAGTAAGTCAAAAGGTTCTTGTTTAATTGAAAGTCAAAGTTCATCACACTATAATTATGCGTAACAAACTAGAGGCATCAAACCCATCCATTAATAATACATTGTTGTTCTATTCAATCACTTTTTTACTAGTCACTTCTATTTAGTGTTCACTGTGCTTTGTATATATGTAGTGGCCTCAACTCTATCAAGATAAAATCATACATTACTTTGCGATCACATTTTTTATTTATTAATAATAATCACAATTCACATATCACAAAACAACAGCAATAGCACATGGTCTTATCAGATTACCGAGAAACGAATTCAGAAAAATAGTTATAGTTGTCAGCATTGCGTATTGCCCGCTCAGGTTGAGATTGGGCCAACGCCTTACATTTGCTTGGGCCGTAGACGATATCCTCAGTAAACGCCACTGCGTGCGACAACTCGTGAATAATAGTTCCAAGTTTAGTATCGTCGCCTAGTGTGTCTGGAGCAGATCGGTATATTGAACATAAATAGATCGTGGTGCTTTTGTGGTAAGTGTACGCAATGATTCCAGAATTTTTTGGCACAAGTTTCTCCATCAAAGAAGAGAGTGAATATTTTTGTCTCCATAGCTTGCTTGATGTCAGAATAGGTACCTCGTACAGTGTTGATGTATCCAACATAACGATATCCAAAGAAAGTAGTATATGTACTCGTATACATGTCTACTGCTCGCATACTTATAGGTAGGTTTTTATAAACTGCTCTGTATACTCTGAGGGCAGTTAAGGTGTCTCCAGGCATAGGTGTACCTGCAAAATACGGTATCTTGTAACCGTCTGATCCGTACATCATGCGAGGCTTCATTGCAGATGCATTCTTACGGAGAACTCCGGCTTCAGTCAGCTTCATTACAGATTCATCTCCAAACACGACAAATGATTGAGGATTGGAAGATATAGACTGTGACTTGGTGTCTGATATGTTGTACTCGTAATAGCTTATCATGGTTTTCAGCAAGACTTTATGATCAACATTAGTTTTCAAACTGTAGGACTGAGAAAGGTCGGTTGTTGTAGAGAGGGAGGATTTAGCTGGAACCAGTATGAACTCCTTTGACGTTGGAAGTGTTCGTTGGTAAAGAAGACCATCATAGAGCACTGGATTTCCATCCTGAGTAATTTCGAAAGTGTGTGAAGCTAGCTCATCGAGTGGTGTGTTTCTCGTCAGAAGGTAATAGTCTCGGTCGTCGATGTTGGTGATCACAACTTTGCATGTAATGTCCTCCCCCACTTCGTACTGACCTGAAGTAGAAATAGTTGCTACAAATGGCTCACAGCTGATGCTGCTAACAGTGATCACAGAGAGAATCAGAGGAAGCCACATTTTTGTCGTTTAACTGATGAATGATTTCACATCTGACAATCCTCTCTCCCTCTCACTCTTTATATATACTAATACCAACTGATGATGTATGCCGAATATTTCACTAAGCAGTTGTAAAGTTGATATGGCAATAGCTCTGAGATACCAAGAAGACTTCAAACTGTTCTATGCATTCCAAAAACCATCTCGTTTCTTGATTAAACCACTCAGAGATGGTAAAGGATCGCTTACTGTCATAAAGTACTTGTGCGCGCATGGCGTGATCATGTAGTCAGAAGTCAACTTTTGTGAGCTTCAGCAAAACCAGCCTAACACAACATGGCATGCACCTAGCACAACATGGCGTGCACCTAACACAGCTTGGCACACGAAGCAGCCTTGAGTTGTGCACAATACATTGTCCAAAAAGAACATTGACCTCGGCACAATAATTGCGCTCTAACGTTGCTTGGTCATTAATGAACTTTAACCCCAGCATAATACTTGTGCAGAAGCATGTATATCGAGTGGTTTCCTCGGAAGCTTACTAACAGCACAGAACTGAGCTGAGTTACCAAAAGCTAAACGTTTTGGTACCAAGAAGTTATCAGCTGGTTCCCTGGAAATTTACTTGAAAGTAGTTAACACCACAGCTCTTCAAAACCAGTTATGTATACCTGTGTCTATGTGTATCATATATAGGCAAATAATAGCAATAGTAGTTTAGCTCTGTTATATATTGACTTATAGGCAGGGCAGTATTATCCATAAGGAAGGCTGACTAGGCTGAAGCCTAGGGGCCCACCAAGAGCAGGGGCCCATGCGCAACCTTTTTTTCTTTTAGTGTTAAATGTTAACACTATGGAAATGGTAAACGCTCCCTGTGCGTCACTGAAAATAATTTACAGGAATTCTCTTTGATACGAGAGACGCTAAACGGATGTTAATTGAAAAGTAACGCCCTCAATTTTCGCTGACCAGGTAATACATTTTTTAATGAAAAAGGTCCCATTTACAATTTTTTCAATCTGGAGTTATTTTACGGCGATTGTGGGGTGCAGGTTTTTGAGGTCCCTCCACTTTAGGGTCTAGTAACTTGCCTATAGTTATACCTATGAAACATATTTTAGTATCAAAAGAGAGCACACAGAGAGACCTATCTTTTGAGCTATATATCAAGTCCATACCATGAAGTTTGCAGAATCTACGGAGCTCTAAAGTTGTAACCACAAGTTTTAAAAAAAGTAAAAAAATACCATCGGTCCCCCTTAATTCTTTTTAAAATATAGATTGTTATTAGGTTAGTTACTAAAATTTAATAGTTTCACACTATGCTGTATTATATATGTGATGGCCTTAACAGGCTCAGCAATAGCAACATTAAATCATTAAGTAGCTAGATACATAATGTAGGACTATATATGTTTAACTTCACAGTACAGTACCGGTATTTTGGTATTGCTTTGCTTGAAATTGCTTCATGCTAATTAAAGGTTGTCTGATAAGATGATAATTATTGTTTTCTTTGTTACTCCATTAATTACTTCATTTAGAATATTATTGTAATAAATTGTACGCAAGGAGTGCGTGAAATTCGTGCGGGTGGGGGGGGGGGGGGGGAGGGGGTGTTGAGTGGCCCAAAGAAGCTCGAAGCCTAGGGGCCCTGCCTTGGGTTAATACGGCACTGCTTATAGGTGGCTACTTGACTATTAAAAAAATAAGACAAAAATATTTTTAATTAAAACATATATAACTATATTGGATATATACACTAAATGAAACAAGAATTTACAAAAGTAGATAGCAAACATTTACAAGATCCTTATCTATAATACTTTTTTTTTTTTTATCTGTTGAGTATATTTTATTAATTGATCAATGATCCTGGAAATATTTGCTATTGTAAGAAATTTATCGAAATAAAGAGAGCACATTGTTATACTTAATATCCTTAAAATCACCTTCTCAATAATCACTTTAAATTTTATTCACTCGACGTTCTGGATCAAAGCTAGAGCATCTAGTCGAAACGTCGAGTGAATAAAATTTGAAGTTGGTTATTGAGGAGGCGATTTTAATGTTATTATGTCAACTGAGTTTATTGAGTATTTAATATATATCTGTCATACATGCAAATTCATACATGGGTAATCAATTATTAAAACAGATGTATATATAAATATGCTTTAATATAGGCAATATCTGTATTGCAAAGAACCTGCTAAAGTAAATTAATCAAAAGTGAAAGTCTTATCAAAATATATTTTGAATATTATGCATAACATCCACAAAATGTTTTGCAACAAACCTAGGCATACCAAATATGCATTTCTTTGCTATCACATTTTAAACAAACAGTTCATACAACCACACATCACATAACAACAACAATAGCACATGGTGTTATCAGATTACTGAGAAAAAACTTCAGAAAAATAGTTGTAGTTGTCAGCATTGCTCGGGTCGAGATTGGGCCAATCTCTTGCAGTTGCTTATGCCGTAAACGATATCCTCAGTAAACGCCACTGCGTGCGACAACTCATGAATAATAGTTCCTAGCTTAGTGTTGTCACCTCGTGTGTCTGGAGCATAGCGATATACTGGGCACAAATAGATCGTTGTGCTTTTGAACTGTGTGTAAGCAATGATTCCAGAATTTTTTGCACAAATTTCTCCATCAAAGTAGAAAGTGAATGTTTTTGTCTCCATAGCTAGTTTGATATCAGAATAGGTACCTCGTACAGTGTTTACGTATCCAACATAACGATATCCAAAGAAATCAGTGTAAGTATTGCCTGTGTCCACTGCTCGCATACTTAGACGTAGGTTTCCATAAACTGCTCTGTATATTCTGAGAGTGGTTGTGGTGTCCCTGTACCTAAGATTACCGTGAGACCGTGAGATAAACGTGAGATTGCCAATGTTGCCGTGAGACCGTGAGATAAAGGGAAAATCCGTGAGTCTCACGGTCAATCCGTGAGAGTTGTCAACTATGCTAATACCAACTGGTCGAATATTTCACTAAGCAGTTGTAAAGTTGATATGACCATTTATGGCAATAGCTCTGAGAGACCAAGAAAACTTCAAACTGTTCTATGCATTCCAAAAACCATCTCGTTTCTTGATTCAGCACAAGTCCATTTCTCAACTCAGCCAACCACTCAGAGATGGTAAAGGATCGCTTGTCATATGTCATAAAGTACTTGTGCGAGCAATATCTAGCCTTGTCACTAATAGCTGCGTGATCATGTAGTTGGTTTCCTCAGAAGTCAACTTTTGTGAAAATACTCAAGCTTCAGCTAAACCAGTACTTATAAGCATGTATTTCGAGTGGTTTCCTCGGAAGCTTATTCTTATGACAGTAGTTAGCTTCTTCTTCTTTCGTTTGCTCTCTCGCTCGTCAACGTCAGATCACCAACTCTGTCAAGGACAGCCACGCTCGTGTCTCGTCGTCCAGACTGGCTATCCCGGGCTCGCCATTGGGTGGACGGTGTAGGGGGCAGGACTCGATGACGTGATCGACTGTCTGTTCAGGGTGCCCACATTCACACGCGGCCGAGTCTCTCAGTCCCCATTCTTTCATGTTGGCGGCGAAGCGGCCGACACCAGTTCTGAGGCGGTTGAGGGTTGTCCACTGCCTGCGCGGTAGGTCCTCGCCTGGCAGCTCGTCCGGCGTCTCCACGAATCGATGTAGCCTGGACTCGCTGGCTAACTGCCACTTCTCCCTCCAGCGGTGTTTCAGCCAACCACCTTTCGAGACATCGTCAAGTGTTGAGCGCAGGAGCTGATGGGCTTGCTCCGCGAACGAGTGTCTTGATTTGAGGCGTTGGCGTATTGGGGGCTCGGTGGCGATATGGTGGAGAAGGTGGTCCTCGGCATTGATGGCCTTACGGGACAGGGCCAGGACGGCTGCTTCGCGTCGCAGCATTGGTGGGGCGATGCCGGCGAGGATGGGTAGATGGTCAACAGGTGTGGCACGCAGGCAGCCCGAGACCGTTCGCAAGGCGGTATTTAGCGTCGTATCGACCTTCTTGGTGTGAGTGCTCCTGCACCAGACAGGGGAGCAGTACTCCGCGGCGGAGAATACCAGCGCCTGGGTAGAGATGCGCAGCGTCTTGGTCGAGGCACCCCAGGTGGTACCAGCTAGGCGGCGTATCAGGGCGGTGCGGGCCGATATCTTTGCCGACAGGCTTTCCAGGTGTTGGCAGAAAGTGAGGGTACGATCTAGCTTGAGTAGTTGGCTAACAGCACAGAACTGAGCTGAGTCACCAAAAGCTAAACGTTTTGGTACCAAGAAGTTATCAGCTGGTTACCTTGGAAAGTAGTTAACACCACAGCTCTTCAAAACCATGTATACCTGTGTCTATGATACTCTATGTGTATCATATATAGGCAAATAATAGCAATGGTAGTTTAGCTCTGACTTATAGGTGGCTATATACTTGACTATAAAAAAAAAATTAAAACAGAACTATATTGGATCAAATAAATGAAACAAGAATTTACAAAAGTAGATAGCAAACATTTACAAGATCCTTATCTATAATACTGTTTTTAAAAAAATCTGTTGAGTATATTTTATTAATTGATCAATGATCCTGGAAATGTTTGTTATTGTAAGAAATTTGTCGAAATAAAAATGTTATATTTAAATCACCTCAATAAACACTCAACATTCCTGATCAAGGCCAGAGCATCTAGTCGAAATGTCGAGTGAATAAAATTTGAAGTTGATTATTGAGGAGGTGATTTTAATGTTATTATGTCAACTGTCCATCGTAAATGCACATTCATACATGGGATCAGTTATTAACAGATGCTATATATAAATACGCTTTAATATAGGCAGTATATATCTGAAAGTAAATTAATTCAAAATGTTTCATTTAATTAGAAGTGAAAGTCTTATCAAAATATATTTTGAATATTATGCAAAACATCCACAAAATGTTTTGCAACAAACCCAGGCATATATATAACCCAGGCATATATATATACCAAATATGCATTTTAAACATCATACAGCCACACATCACGTAACAACAGCAATAGCACATGGTCTTATCAGATTACTGAGAAAAAACTTCAGAAAAATAGTTGTAGTTGTCAGCATTGCGTATTGCCTGCTCGGGTCGAGATTGGGCCAATGTCTTGCAGTTGCTTATGCCGTAAACGATATCCTCAGTAAATGCCACTGCGTGCGACAACTCATGAATAATAGTTCCTAGCTTAGTGTTGTCGCCTCGTGTGTCTGGAGCATAGCGATATACTGGGCACAAATAGATGGTGGTGCTTTTGAAGTGTGTGTAAGCAATGATTCCAGAATTTTTTGCACAAGTTTCTCCATCAAAGTAGAAAGTGAATGTTTTTGTCTCCATAGCTAGTTTGATATCAGAATAGGTTCCTCGTACAGTGTTTACGTATCCAACATAACGATATCCAAAGAAATCAGTGTAAGTGTTTGCCTCTGTGTCCACTGCTCGCATACTTAGACGTAGGTTTCGATAAACTGCTCCGTATATTCTGAGAGTGGTTGTGCTGTCTCTGTACCTAAGATTACCTGCAAAATTCGGCATGATGTAATCTTCTGGTTCGTACATCATGTGAGGTTTGAATACTTTTATAGAAGATGCATTCTTACGGAGAACTTCTGCTTCTGTAAGCTTCATTACAGATTCATCTCCAAACACAACAAATGATTGAGGATTGGAAGAGATAAACTGTGACTTGGTGTCTGATATGTTGTACTCGTAATAGCTTATCATGGTTTTCAGCATGACTTTATGATCAACATTAGTTTTCAAGCTGTAGGACTGAGAAAGGTCGCTTATTGTAGAGAGGGAAGATTTAGCTGGAATCAGTCTGAACTCCTTTGACGTTGGAGGTGTTCGTTGGTAAAGAAGACCGTCATAGAGCACTGGATTTCCATCCTGAGTAATTTCGAAAGTGTGTGAAGCCAGCTCATCGAGTGGTGTGTTTCTCGTCAGAAGGTAATAGTCTCGGTCGTCGATGTTGGTGATCACAACTTTGCATGTAACGTCCTCCCCCACTTCGTACTGACCTGAAGTAGAAATAGTTGCCACAAATGGCTCACAGCTGATGCTGCTAACAGTGATCACAGAGAGAAGCAGAGGAAGCCACATTTTTGTCGTTTAACTGATGAATGATTTTGCATCTGCCAATCCTCTCTCCCTCTCACTCTTTATATATACTAACTGGTGATGTATGCCTGATATTTCACTAAGCAGTTGTAAAGTGGATATGACCATGTATGGTAATAGCTCCGAGAGACATAATACACAGCCAGCTAGGATGTTCAGTGTTTGAACAAACATGGTAGAAAATAAGCTCGTCACATTATCAGATGAGCTGTCACAAGTGCCACATGTGAGTAGAGTAGAGAGCATGCACATGCACATGTTTATGCACTGCAAGCACTTTAATTATGAGCCAACATGGCTGTGGTTTGCTGTCCGGTGCGAGGTGGAGTTGAATAGTGCGATATAGCCATATAAGGGAAAAAGAACTTTTTTATCATTTCTTGCACCCATTTTGGCGCTCTCGCATACAGCCAGAATCCATAGTGATTGTTATATAGCGTTGCCAACGTTGTGTGCAATGCCTGTACTAGTGTGTGTATGTGTGTGTGTGCATGCACATGTGTGTGTCTATGTGTGTGTATGTGTGTCTGTGTGTGTGGTGTTTGTGTGTGTGTGTGTGTGTGTATGTACATGCATAGTGTATGCATGCATATATGTTCATGCATGAACCAGCCTTTAAAATAGCCATAGGCCCTCCCCTAGAAATAGGTAGCCCTAAACTGCCACCACATGTAATGAGTTGTGAAAGTTATGAAATCCATTAAGAACCCTAACAGTGAGCAAGACCAGCAGTCCCCACTGATGACAATATGTGAAGGATCAAAAGTGAGTTTGAAGCTCTGCAATGGGAGATGGATCTACATAAGTTATTTTTTATTTCTGGAGAATTATTGGAATTACCATAAAATCTCTAATTATACTAGTTCTAGAATATATGCTTCAAAATTAGTTTCTTTCTAAGCTCAATTTCTAATGATCATCTTAGATGACGTCGATAATTTTTATTTTAATATTTCATTTGTCTATCGACCCTTTATCCTAGCCTTGCTATTAATTTGCTGTAGGGGCGTCACTCTCTTCTACTTGCGATAATCCTCATGACAGGTATAGTATACCTTATTCTACTGTAGAAGATTACTCCTCTGCTTGCTTCATCAACAGAAAAGCTTGAAGATCAGCATCAGCATCAGAGAGCTTGAATCTACTGCTGTAGCTAGGGGAGGAACAACTTACCCTGATCTTCCAGGTCAGATCAGCATCAGCATCAGAGAGCTCGAATCCACCGCTGTAGCCGCTGCTGCTAGGGGAGGAACAACTTACCCTGGTATTCCAGGTCCTCTTTTCACTACCTTATGTTTTGGTAGCTGGCTTGGCTTCTAACTGAATACCAGGGGACTCTCTTTGGGCAACATAGAGAAGTGGTTATTTGGACTCATCTATATTTAACGAACCACGTGCAGTGGCAGAATGTAATATATTACATATGCATCATTTTCTATTGCATCATGTTTATGTGGAGCTGTTTGTGGGGCACAACAGATTGATAATAATTTTTTCCATGATGTGTAATTAGAGTTTTTGATCTGCAAGTTCAAATAAAGTATTATTTCCAGGTAAAGTTGTAAAGTTGAGCTTACTATATTTGGCAATAATGGCTTGCTACAAAAATATTAGAGACATACTGCACAGCTGCTGTACCAATTAGCATAGTAATGTGGTAGACAATTCAGGACTCCTGTGTCAGGTCCCAGCCCTGACTGGCTGAAGACAGCCCTGAGAAACTGGGCTTGTCACAATACTCATAAACACATTATCTTCTAATCACATCACAATAAACTCATCAACATCTATTCATCTTCTAATCACTTCACAATTGTCTATACATTCATCACCTTTCTTGTAAGGCAAGGGTATTTAAACCTCTCTGCAATCCCAACTCAGGAGTTCCCTACTGCTACTGCATTTCAGTCTACTTGTGTTTAGTTTGACTTGATTAAAGTTAACTTTAAGGCCTAAGAAACTTACTGTTTAGCTTGTGCTAGGATTGAGAGGGAACTCTGGTGGCAGGACTGTATTACCGGAGAACAATACCTGCTGGAGAGTATAGTGGGTATACTGTTCTCATTGTTGTGCCTCGGTGGCGGGGGCATTAACATCCTGTTTGGTCACATACGGTGTAAATTTAGAGACAATATTACGTGGCCATAATAAATGGCAATAACTGAGGACAATGCTGAAAAGTTATATATCTCATGGTGTCCTTTTCTCCCAGCTATTAGACAGCACTTTGTAGAGTTGGGAGGGTATATAACCATGTCCTGAAAACCATGTCCTGAATCAAGGGTGAACCGTCGTTGGAAATCTGTGCAAGTAATTTTAATCTGCACACAAAAATATATTAACAAGACAAAAAATATTTAATTTATATATATTAGATTACCTATCAAAAAAGAAATGAAAGAGGAAGTTACCATTGATTGTAGACAACAACCACCCTTTATAATAAACCAAGTATAATACAGAAGCAGAATAATAGTATTTGTCTTCATTTATTTATTATTTATATATATATATATTTAGGATAAATAATAACATAAACACACACACACAAAAATTAATATTCCACGCACACCACAAAAGGAAAAGACCCCAACACCCAAGCAAGGCATGCGTTACAAAAGATGATCTCTACCCAATTCTGACTGATGTAGCTTGTTCACATCATCAATAACCGCTGCTATATACCCGCCGCAATAACATAGAATCTTGCATATACATTGAAGATCTGGTTTTAAAAATTCTTGTCTTTTTTCCTTCATGGATCTATATTGCATTCAAGTTATGTGGGAGGGGAAAGCCAGATAAAAACAAGCATAAATCTTGAAGATGAATTTATTTTACACTTGCTACATTTCTTTGCACTGCTACTGTATCAGCCAAGGGTTCATGCTGGGAGTCTATTAGTGCAGTAAGGAGTGCCCTATCCCTGATACTTTAAAATTGCGGATGACAAATTCCCTAACTGATGAACCTCCACACTACCTTGCCCTAAAACAGCTTCTTTATCTTCTTTATGCGCCCATAGAACCATGAACTTATTGGCATCCCTTATCTCGTGCCTCGTTTTGCAATACTCCTGTCCAGTGCTCCGCCAAAGGGGAGTAAGCCTATTCCTATCTTCAAGCAGAAGTTTGATAGCAACTTCACTTACGCAAAACCAGTCTGGCGGCTTTCTCCCTTCAAAACCAAACACTGCCTCTGGCCACCCACGTAGCTCGGCTCTGCCCAATCTCTCCTCCTCTGCCTATCCTCCTAGTTGTCCCCCTTCCTTGTCATCCACACTTCTGCCCTGCAAGTTTATCATCAAATTTTGTGAAATTTATTCAAGTTTTCGTTCTCTACGAGACATTCTCCATTGCAGCCTCATCTGGTGGTCACTGTTACACTCTGCTCCACTCATTGCCATGACATCCAGACATGCAATGCTGATACCATTTTGTGGCCTAGTTAATGCACTTTTAAAGTTTGGACTTTTCATGCTGCCGGTCCTGCTTGTGGCAGGTCTTCTGTAATCAGGTGCTGCACATTGTTGCTTATGTGTATGTATAAACAATGACTCCAGAATCTTTTGCACAGATTTCTCCATCAAAGTAGAAAGTGAATGTGTTTGTCTCCATAGCTAGCTCGATTTCGAAAGAGGTAACTCATACAGTGTTTACGTATCCAACATATCGATATCTAAAGAAATACGTATTTGCATACATATCCACTGCTCACATACTCAGTACAAGATTTGGGTGGACTCCGCATGTACAAAGAATTTCACAAAATCCCAGCATCACATCATGATGCAATGTTAGATTGCCTTGGTAATCCTAGCCCTAACTCTGTACTGGCCCTAAATCCAGTATGCTGTGATGATTTTACTATGTAATGTTTATATGTGACAAAGCATTTGATTCACAGAGGATCATGTGAGCAATGCCATGCATTTGAATAGTCTACAAGAAGCCATAAGCAACAATCATATTAAAATTAAAAATGCGCATTTTCTTAAATACATATATATTAGGTCATGAGTATTCAGTTATTAACAGATGATTTCACAATAATATAGTGAGCAGAAGCTGGTCATGTTAGATCAAGTAAGACAATGTTTGAATTTGCAGTTACTCTGTCTTGAAGTGGCAGACAATGGTAGCCATCTCACAGCAACATACTAGGATATTGGAATGCACATTATTTCAACAAGTTCATTGCCCATCCACACCCACCAATTATTATAGACAGTCTATACCGCAGCTGTTAAAAACCAAGTGAGTCAAAAGGAATCAAAGTTCATCACGCTATATTTTGAGTAATTATGCGTATGCGTAACAAACTAGAGGCATCAAACCCAGCCATTAAAAATGCATTGTTGTTCTATTCAATAACTTTTTTACTAGTCACTTCTATTTAGTGCTCACTGTGCTTTGTATGTAGTGGCATTAACAGGCTCAACTCTATCAAGATCAAATCATACATTACTTAGATCACATTTAAAAAAATATATAATAATCACAATTCACACATCACAGAACAACAGCAATAGCACATGGTCTTATCAGATTACCGAGAAAAAAATTCAGAAAAATAGTTGTAGTTGTCAGCATTGCGTATTGCCCGCTCAGGTTGAGATTGGGCCAACGCCTTACATTTGCTTGGGCCGTAGATGATATCCTCAGTAAACGCCACTGCGTGCGACAACTCGTGAATAATAGTTCCAAGTTTAGTATCGTCACCTAGTGTGTCTGGAGCAGATCGGTATATTGAACATAAATAGATCGTGGTGCTTTTGTGGTAAGTGTACGCAATGATTCCAGAATTTTTTGCACAAGTTTCTCCATCAAAGAAGAGAGTGAATATTTTTGTCTCCATAGCTTGCTTGATATCAGAATAGGTACCTCGTACAGTGTTGATGTATCCAACATAACGATATCCAAAGAAAGTAGTATATGTACTCGTATACATGTCCACTGCTCGCATACTTATAGGTAGGTTTTTATAAACTGCTCTGTATACTCTGAGTGCAGTTAAGGTGTCTCCAGGCATAGGTGTACCTGCAAAATACGGTATCTTGTACCCGTCTGATCCGTACATCATGCGAGGCTTCATTGCTTTTATAGAAGATGCATTCTTACGGAGAACTCCGGCTTCTGTAAGCTTCATTACAGATTCATCTCCAAACACGACATATGATTGTGGATTGGAAGATATAGACTGTGACTTGGTGTCTGATATGTTGTACTCGTAATAGCTTATCATGGTTTTCAGCATGACTTTATGATCAACATTAGTTTTCAAGCTGTAGGACTGAGAAAGGTCGATTGTTGTAGAGAGGGAGGATTTGGCTGGAACCAGTATGAACTCCTTTGACGTTGGAGGTGTTCGTTGGTAAAGAAGACCATCATAGAGAACTGGATTTCCATCCCGAGTAATTTCGAAAGTGTGTGAAGCTAGCTCATCAAGTGGTGTGTTTCTCGTCAGTAGGTAATAGTCTCGGTCGTCGATGTTGGTGATCACAACTTTGCATGTAATGTCCTCCCCCACTTCGTACTGACCTGAAGTAGAAATAGTTGCCACAAATGGCTCACAGCTGATGCTGCTAAGTGATCACAGAGAGAAGCAGAGGAAGCCACATTTTTGTCGTTTAACTGATGAATGATTTCACATCTGACAATCCTCTCTCCCTCTCACTCTTTATATATACTAATACCAACTGGTGATGTATGCCGAATATTTCACTAAGCAGTTGTAAAGTTGATATGACCATTTATGGCAATAGCTCTGAGAGACCAAGAAGACTTCAAACTGTTCTATGCATTCCAAAAACCATCTCGTTTCTTGTATCTGACTGGCTGAAGAAGTTCCCAGAGTATATGACTGGCTGAAGAATGTGCCAGAGTTGATTCAGCACAAGTCCATTTCTCAACTCAGCCAACCACTCAGAGATGGTAAAGGATCGCTACTGTCATAAGGTACTTGTGCGCGCAATATCTAGCGTGTTGGTTTTTCCTCAGAAGTCAACTTTTGTGAAAATATTCAAGCTTCAGCAAAACCAGTACTTATAAGCATGTATATCGAGTGGTTTCCTCGGAAGCTTATTCTTATGACAGTAGTTAGCAGAACTGAGCTGAGTCACCAAAAGCTAAACGTTTTGGTATATACCAAGAAGTTATCAGCTGGTTCCCTTGGAAATTTACTTGAAAGTAGTTAACACCACAGCTCTTCAAAACCAGTTATGTATACCTGTGTCTATGTGTATCATATATAGGCAATAGTAGTTTAGCTCTGTTATATATTGACTTATAGGTGGCTACTTGACTATAAAAAAACTAAGACAAAAATATTTTTAATTAAATGGATACACTAAATGAAACAAGAATTTACAAAAGTAGATAGCAAACATTTACAAGATCCTTATCTATAATACTGTTTAAAAAAAATCTGTTGAGTATATTTTATTAATTGATCAATGATCCTGGATATTGTAAGAAATTTATCGAAATAAAGAGAGCACATTGTTATACTTAATATCCTTAAAATCACCTTCTCAATAATCTCTTTAAATTTTATTCACTCAACGTTCTGGATCAAAGCTAGAGCAACTAGTCGAAACGTCGAGTGAATAAAATAAAATTTGAAGTCCGAGGAGGTGATTTTAATGTTATTATGTCAACTGAGTTTATTGTGTATTTAAAATAATTATATCTGTCATACATGCAAATTCATACATGGGTCATCAGTTATTATAACAGATGTATATATTAATATAGGCAATATCTGTATTGCAAAGAACCTGCTAAAGTAAATTAATCAAAAGTGAAAGTCTTATCAAAATATATTTTGAATATTATGCATAACATCCACAAAATGTTTTGCAACAAACCCAGGCATACCAAATATGCTATCACATTTTAAACCAACAGTTCATACAGCCACAAATCACATAACAACAACAATAGCACATGGTGTTATCAGATTACTGAGAAAAAAATTCAGAAAAATAGTTGTAGTTGTCAGCATTGCGTATTGCCTGCTCGGGTCGAGATTGGGCCAATGTCTTGCAGTTGCTTATGCCGTAAACAATATCCTCAGTAAATGCCACTGCGTGCGACAACTCGTGAATAATAGTTCCTAGCTTAGTGTTGTCACCTCGTGTGTCTGGAGCATAGCGATATACTGGGCACAAATAGATCGTGGTGTTTTTGAAGTGTGTGTAAGCAATGATTCCTGCACAAATTTCTCCATCAAAGTAGAAAGTGAATTTTTTTGTCTCCATAGCTAGTTTGATATCAGAATAGGTTCCTCGTACAGTGTTTACGTATCCAACATAACGATATCCAAAGAAATCAGTGTAAGTGTTTGCCTCTGTGTCCACTGCTCGCATACTTAGACGTAGGCTTCGATAAACTGCTCCGTATATTCTGAGAGTGATTGTGCTGTCTCTGTACCTAAGATTACCTACAAAATTCGGCATGATGTAATCTTCTGTTCGTACATCATGTGAGGTTTGATTACTTTTATAGAAGATGCATTCTTACAGAAAACTTCTGCTTCAGTTAGTTTCATTACAGATTCATCTCCAAACACAAGAAATGATTGTGGATTGGAAGAGATAAACTGTGACTTGGTGTCTGATATGTTGTACTCGTAATAGCTTATCATGGTTTTCAGCATGACTTTATGATCAACATTAGTTTTCAACATTAGTTTTCAAGCTGTAGGACTGCGTAAGGTCGCTTATTGTAGAGAGGGAAGATTTAGCTGGAACCAGTATGAACTCCTTTGATGTTGGAGGTGTTCGTTGGTAAAGAAGACCATCATAGAGCACTGGATTTCCATCCTGAGTAATTTCGAAAGTGTGTGAAGCCAGCTCATCGAGTGGTGTGTTTCTCATCAGAAGGTAATAGTCTCGGTCGTCGATGTTGGTGATCACAACTTTGCATGTAATGTCCTCCCCCACTTCGTACTGACCTGAAGTAGAAATAGTTGCTACAAATGGCTCACAGCTGATGCTGCTAACAGTGATCACAGAGAGAAGCAGAGGAAGCCACATTTTTGTCGTTTTAACTGATGAATGATTTCACATCTGACAATCCTCTCTCCCTCTCACTCTTTATATATACTAACTGGTGATGTATGCCTAATATTTCACTAGGCAGTTGTAAAGTTGATATGACCATTTATAGCAATAGCTCTGAGAGACCAAGAAGACTTCAAACTGTTCTATGCATTCCAAAAACCATCTCGTTTCTTGATTCTCAGCACAAGTCAACCACTCAGAGCTGGTAAAGGATCGCTACTGTCATAAAGTATGTGCGCGATCTAGTTGGTTTCCTCAGAAGTCAACTTTGTGAAAATACTCAAGCTTCAGCAAAACCAGTACTTATAAGCATGTATATCGAGTGGTTTCCTCGGAAGCTTATTCTTATGACAGTAGTTAGCAGAACTGAGCTGAGTCACCAAAAGCTAAACGTTTTGGTACCAACTGGTTCCCTTGGAAATTTACTTGAAAGTAGTTAACACCGCAGCTCTTCAAAACCAGTTATGTATACCTGTGTCTATGTGTATCATATATAGGCAATAGTAGTTTAGCTCTGTTATATATTGACTTATAGGTGGCTACTCGACTATAAAAAAATATTAAAAAATAAGACAAAAATAATTTTTATTAAAACAGAACTATATTGGATACACTAAATGAAACAAGAATTTACAAAAGTAGATAGCAAACATTTACAAGATCCTTATCTATAATACTGTTGTTTTTTTTTAATCTGTTGAGTATATTTTATTAATTGATCAATGATCCTGGAAATATTTGCTAATTTATCGAAATAAAGAGAGCACATTGTTATACTTAATATCCTTAAAATCACCTTCTCAATAATCACTTTAAATTTTATTCACTCGACGTTCTGGATCAAAGCTAGAGCATCTAGTCGAAACGTCGAGTGAATAAAATTTGAAGTTGATTATTGAGGAGGTGATTTTAATGTTATTATGTCAACTGAGTTTATTGAGTATTTAATATATATCTGTCATACATGCAAATTCATACATGGGTCATCAGTTATTAAAACAGATGTATATATAAATATGCTTTAATATAGGCAATATCTGTATTGCAAAGAACCTGCTAAAGTAAATTAATCAAAAGTGAAAGTCTTATCAAAATATATTTTGAATATTATGCATAACATCCACAAAATGTTTTGCAACAAACCTAGGCATACCAAATATGCATTTCTTTGCTATCACATTTTAAACAAACAGTTCATACAGCCACACATCACATAACAACAACAATAGCACATGGTGTTATCAGATTACTGAGAAAAAACTTCAGAAAAATAGTTGTAGTTGTCAGCATTGCTCGGGTCGAGATTGGGCCAATGTCTTGCAGTTGCTTATGCCGTAAACGATATCCTCAGTAAACGCCACTGCGTGCGACAACTCGTGAATAATAGTTCCTAGCTTAGTGTTGTCACCTCGTGTGTCTGGAGCATAGCGATATACTGGGATCGTGGTGCTTTTGAAGTGTGTGTAAGCAATGATTCCAGAATTTTTTGCACAAATTTCTCCATCAAAGTAGAAAGTGAATGTTTTTGTCTCCATAGCTAGTTTGATATCAGAATAGGTACCTCGTACAGTGTTTACGTATCCAACATAACGATATCCAAAGAAATCAGTGTAAGTATTGCCACTGCTCGCATACTTAGACGTAGGTTTCCATAAACTGCTCCGTATATTCTGAGAGTGGTTGTGGTGTCCCTGTACCTAAGATTACCGTGAGACCGTGAGATAAACGTGTGATTGCCAATAAAATTATGGTACTTTATATGAGACGACGCGATACGCAGCCTTCTTTCCCCCTTAATACGTAGCTAGCTAGTCTCGTGTCCACTTGTCGTTAGGTAGCTTAAGCTATTCACTGTCATACTAGCTAGTCTGGTATGGTCTGTTGTCGATGCAACCGCAATGGGCGCTGTATTAATTGTTCGTGCTGTCGACAGAAGAAACAATGTGTGAACTGCTTGCCCATCCGAGTCGGAACATGTCATAACTCAGTCTCTGGTGGGAATGCACCAGCTCCAATCATCCCCATCTCATCCTCGGGCTCTGTCTCTTCAGTTGTTGGTTCTATTAACAACCATGAAGGAGATGTCGACCCCTTTCCAACCAATGGCTCACCTGACCTCGCCCCTGTCCAACATTCTACATCTACTACCCAACCTTCTGTAACTCTACATCATCGATCTTCTCTACCCACTTCCTTGCTGCAAGTTCCACCTCTCTCGTCTCAGCCACCACCTACATCTCCTGCTACAGTCCCCACCTCTACCACTAACACTGGACTACCAGCTGATCATCAAATCACTCTCCCATCCCTAACTTCCATCCTTAGGGCAAAGACCATCACCCTTAAGCATGTCACTAAAGGATCAAGAGATGCTTGGGCCGGTCTTTTCGGCGAGGTATTTCGTGACATTGTGGCAGATCCTGCTGCCTGGAGCAAGGTGTTTATGTTACCACGATGTATTCTGGCTGCACCTAAGCGAGGGGGCGGGAGCCATTGGCATGCTACGGAAATGCTCGTCAAGGCTAGGATACGTAGGTGGAAAGGGGGTGATTTCCTGGGTCTATGGTCTACTGTGGAGGAGTTGACTTCCAAGCTTCACAACCGCCAAGGGAAGCATCGGAAGGTGACCCCAGAGTTGCTGAGAGTGGCCAATGCTAGACGGGCTCAGAGTGCTGTGGAGGACGGTCAATATAAGAAAGCTATCCAGATTCTTACATCAGATGGGCTTGTTCCGGCAGATGCTGATTCCTTTGATGACATGCTGTCTAAACACCCTCAGACACCACCACCTTCTATGCCAACTGATCCCGTACCATCTCCTGTCAGGGTGTCAGCGGAGGATGTCATCTTTGCAGTTAAATCTTTCCCCAATGGCTCTGCTCCTGGCCCATCTAATTTTAGAGCTACTCACATCAAAGAAGCTATATTCTGTCCCTCACCAGATAGACGAAATAGTGCCCTTCTAGCCCTTCAGGGATTGGTCAACCTCCTATGTGCGGGCGATGCTCCCTCTGAAGTTATTCCACATCTCTGTGGGGCTTCTCTCCTTGCTAGCAGGAAGAGGGGGGGTGGGCTTAGGCCCATTGCTGTAGGGGAAGTCTTGCGCCGCCTAACTTCCAAGTGCATCTCAAGGTCGGTGAGAACAGAGTCTTTCAAGGTCCTTGCCCCTTCACAAGTTGGAGTGGGAGTGCTGGTGGGATGCGAATCCATAGTTCATGCCTTGACCCGGGTGCAACAGGATATTGACATTCTTCCTGAGGAAAAATGGACACTCTTACTCGATTTCTCTAATGCCTTCAATGGCATTGATAGGGGGTGTATGTTCAAGGAAATAAGAGACCGCATACCCTCGATATCTGCTTGGATGGAGATGTGCTATGGTACTAGATCTCTCCTCCATTTTGGTAATTATTCCATCCCCAGCTGCAGTGGGGTCCAGCAGGGCGATCCGTTAGGCCCACTCGGCTTTTCTCTGGCCCTCCATCCGCTAGTTGAGAAGATCCGCAAGCAGGTGCCAGGCCTCTTGATTAATGCCTGGTATCTAGATGATGGATCACTGTGTGGTTCGGCCAAGGATCTGTGTGCTGCTTTGACCATTATTGAACAAGATGGTCCTGCTCGAGGCCTCCATTTGAATCGACTGAAATCCCTTTTACACATACCTGAGGCCTCCTGCCCCCTTCCTAATCCCCTCCCTTCAGATATCCCCATCTCTCGTGAAGGGTTCATCGTGTTGGGTGCCCCACTAGGTCCTCCCTCATTTTGTGAAGCCACACTCCTGAACCGGGTAAAGAAATTGGAGAAGATTCTATCCTGCTTGCCTGACCTCCAGGACTCGCAGATGGAGACAACGCTGCTACGTTCCTGCCTGACACTTCCAAAGATAATTTTCACCCTCCGCACATGTCCCCCTTGCCATCTCCAAGAGGCGTTGAAAGGTTTCGATAACACCATGCGGGAAGCCATCTCTGACCTTGCTGGTTGTCCATTGTCTGACTGGTCATGGGAAAAGGCAACTCTTCCAAGCTCCCTAGGAGGTCTCAACATCCGACAGGCTTCGCTACATGCCCCAGCAGCTTTCCTTAGCTCTTTGCACGCCTCTAAAGGTCTCATTAGCAGAATACTTGGGAATACGCCAAAGGTTTCCCCTCATGCAGCCTCTGCTCTGTCCGAATTGGCCCGGAATGCAGCAAAACCGGAAACCGGAATGGTGTTCTCTCCAAGACATTGACGTTCCCCTCACACAAAAGGCCCTATCTCGCTCAATAGATCAGGCAGCCTATGGTACTCTCATCGCTCAGGCCCCAGACATGAGATCAAAGGCTTTGGCTCTCTGTTGTACAACTCCCCATGCAGGTGATTGGCTCAATGTTGTTCCTTCCCAGGCCCTCGGTCTCCATCTTTTCGACGCTGAGTTCCGTTTCTGCATGCAGTATTGGTTGGGAATTCGGATGGCTGAGGACGGAACTCAGTGCTCCATATGCCAGGTTATCACTGACCCTTTTGGTGATCACCGGGTTGGCTGCGGTGGCAACGGTGATAGGATCTTTCGGCATGACTCTCTTAGGGACGCACTATATTCTGCAGCTCAGTCTGCTGCTTTGGCGCCCAAGAGAGAAGTGCCGGCTCTCATTCCAGGATCCGCTAGCCGCCCAGCTGATGTTTTCCTACCAATATGGAAAAGGGGCCAACCAGCTGCCATTGACGTCACAGTCATCTCTCCCCTTCAACAGGCGACAATTGCTGCAGCCTCCACCACTCAAGGTCATGCACTATCTGTTGCCAAAGCCAGAAAGATGGCTGCTCATTCTGCGCCCTGTCACTCAGTGGGGGTCAACTTCATCCCAGTAGCAGTAGAGGCAACGGGAGGTTGGAGTGAGGAGGGGCTGGACACCATCCAGGCAATTGGACGACTCCAAGGGCAGCGCCGAGGGATACCTCCAGCGGAGTCTACACGCCACCTCTTCCAACGTTTGGCCATCTGCCTTTGGAGAGGTAACGCAGTCATGTGGTTGCGTCGTCTTCTAACCCTATCTCCTAGGGTGGACGGGCAGGCCTGAATATGGACTATTTCTGTTGTTGTTGGTTCTGTTATTGCTGTTATATACTAATGAAGAAAAACATTGTGCTTAAAAAATAAAAATAAAAAATTTAAAAAATTTAAAAAATGTTGCCGTGAGACCGTGAGATAAAGGGAAGATCCGTGAGTCTCACGGTCAATCCGTGAGAGTTGGCAACTATGCGTAATACCAACTGGTCGAATATTTCACTAAGCAGTTGTAAAGTTGATATGACCATTTATGGCAATAGCTCTGAGAGACCAAGAAGACTTCAAACTGTTCTATGCATTCCAAAAACCATCTCGTTTCTTGATTCAGCACAAGCCAACCACTCAGAGATGGTAAAGGATCGCTTGTCATATGTCATAAAGTACTTGTGCGCGCAATATCTAGCCTTGTCACTAATAGCATGTATATATAGTTGGTTTCCTCAGAAGTCAACTTTTGTGAAAATACTCAAGCTTCAGCTAAACCAGTACTTATAAGCATGTATTTCGAGTGGTTTCCTCGGAAGCTTATTCTTATGACAGTAGTTGGCTAACAGCACAGAACTGTCTGAGCTGAGTCACCAAAAGCTAAACGTTTTGGTACCAAGAAGTTATCAGCTGGTTACCTTGGAAAGTAGTTAACACCATAGCTCTTCAAAACCATGTATACCTGTGTCTATGATACTCTATGTGTATCATATATAGGCAAATAATAGCAATGGTAGTTTAGCTCTGACTTGCTATATACTTGACTATAAAAAACAAAATTAAAACAGAACTATATTGGATCCAATAAATGAAACAAGAATTTACAAAAGTAGATAGCAAACATTTACAAGATTCTTATCTATAATACTGTTAAAAAAAAATCTGTTGAGTATATTTTATTAATTGATCAATGATCCTGGAAATGTTTGTTATTGTAAGAAATTTGTCGAAATAAAAATGTTATATTTAAATCACCTTCTCAATAAACACTCAACATTCCTGATCAAGGCCAGAGCATCTAGTCGAAATGTCGAGTGAATAAAATTTGAAGTTGATTATTGAGGAGGTGATTTTAATGTTATTATGTCAACTGAGTTTAATATCCATCGTAAATGCACATTCATACATGGCATCAGTTATTAACAGATGCCATATATAAATATGCTTTAATATAGGCAGTATATATCTGAAAGTAAATTAATTCAAAATGTTTCATTTAATTAGAAGTGAAAGTCTTATCAAAATATATTTTGAATATTATGCATAACATCCACAAAATGCTTTGCAACAAACCCAGGCATATATACCAAATATGCATTTTAAACATCATACAGCCACACATCACGTAACAACAGCAATAGCACATGGTCTTATCAGATTACTGAGAAAAAAATTCAGAAAAATAGTTGTAGTTGTCAGCATTGCGTATTGCCTGCTCGGGTCGAGATTGGGCCAATGTCTTGCAGTTGCTTATGCCATAAACGATATCCTCAGTTAATGCCACTGCGTGCGACAACTCATGAATAATAGTTCCTAGCTTTGTGTTGTCGCCTTGTGTGTCTGGAGCATAGCGATATACTGGGCACAAATAGATGGTGGTGCTTTTGAAGTGTGTGTAAGCAATGATTCCAGAATTTTTTGCACAAGTTTCTCCATCAAAGTAGAAAGTGAATGTTTTTGTCTCCATAGCTAGTTTGATATCAGAATAGGTTCCTCGTACAGTGTTTACGTATCCAACATAACGATATCCAAAGAAATCAGTGTAAGTGTTTGCCTCTGTGTCCACTGCTCGCATACTTAGACGTAGGTTTCGATAAACTGCTCCGTATATTCTGAGAGTGGTTGTGCTGTCTCTGTACCTAAGATTACCTGCAAAATTCGGCATGATGTAATCTTCTGGTTCGTACATCATGTGAGGTTTGAATACTTTTATAGAAGATGCATTCTTACGGAGAACTTCTGCTTCTGTAAGCTTCATTACAGATTCATCTCCAAACACGACAAATGATTGAGGATTGGAAGAGATAAACTGTGACTTGGTGTCTGATATGTTGTACTCGTAATAGCTTATCATGGTTTTCAGCATGACTTTATGATCAACATTAGTTTTCAAGCTGTAGGACTGAGAAAGGTCGCTTATTGTAGAGAGGGAAGATTTAGCTGGAATCAGTATGAACTCCTTTGACGTTGGAGGTGTTCGTTGGTAAAGAAGACCGTCATAGAGCACTGGATTTCCATCCTGAGTAATTTCAAAAGTGTGTGAAGCCAGCTCATCGAGTGGTGTGTTTCTCATCAGAAGGTAATAGTCTCGGTCGTCGATGTTGGTGATCACAACTTTGCATGTAACGTCCTCCCCCACTTCGTACTGACCTGAAGTAGAAATAGTTGCCACAAATGGCTCACAGCTGATGCTGCTAACAGTGATCACAGAGAGAAGCAGAGAAAGCCACATTTTTGTCGTTTAACTGATGAATGATTTTGCATCTGCCAATCCTCTCTCCCTCTCACTCTTTATATATACTAACTGGTGATGTATGCCTGATATTTCACTAAGCAGTTGTAAAGTTGATATGACCATGTATGGTAATAGCTCCGAGAGACATAATACAAAGCCAGCTAGGATATTCACATAATACACAGCTGTTCAGTGTTTGAACAAACATGGTAGAAAATAAGTTTGTCACATTATCAGATGAGCTGTCACAAGTGCAACATGTGAGTAGAGTAGAGAGCATGCATATGCAATTATGAGCCATCATGGCTGTGGTTTGCTGTCAGGTGCGAGGTGGAGTTGAATAGTGCGATATAGCCATCTAAGGAAAAAAGAACTTTTTTATCATTTCTTGCACCCATTTTGGCGCTCTCGCATACAGCCAGAATCCATAGTGATTGTTATATAGCAATATTTCCATTGCCAATGTTGCGTGCAATGCCTGTACTAGTGTGTGAATGTGTGTGTGTGCATGCACATGTGTGTGTCTATGTGTGTGTATGTGTGTCTGTGTGTGTGGTGTTTGTGTGTGTGTGTGTGTGTGTGTATGTACATGCATAGTGTATGCATGCATATATGTTCATGCATGAACCAGCCTTTAAAATAGCCATAGGCCAATATAGCCCTCCCCTAGAAATAGGTAGCCCTAAACTGCCACCACATGTAATGAGTTGTGAAAGTTATGAAATCCATTAAGAACCCTAACAGTGAGCAAGACCAGCAGTCGCCACTGATGACAATATGTGAAGGATCAAAAGTGAGTTTGAAGCTCTGCAATGGGAGATGGATCTACATAAGTTATTTTTTATTTCTGGAGAATTATTGGAATTACCATAAAATCTCTAATTATACTAGTTCTAGAATATATGCTTCATAATTAGTTTCTTTCTAAGCTCAATTTCTAATGATCATCTTAGATGACGTCGATAATTTTTATTTTAATATTTCATTTGTCTATCGACCCTTTATCCTAGCCTTGCTATTAATTTGCTGTAGGGGCGTCACTCTCTTCTACTTCGATAATTAGAGGCCACAATGTTTATCATAGTACATGTGTATAGACTTCTCAAATCAATGAAATAGCTTTAATGGCTTGCGATAATCCTCATGACAAGTATAGTATACCTTATTCTACTGTAGAAGATTACTCCTCTGCTTGCTTCATCAACAGAAAAGCTTGAAGATCAGCATCAGCATCAGAGAGCTTGAATCTACTGCTGTAGCTAGGGGAGGAACAACTTACCCTGATCTTCCAGGACAGATCAGCATCAGCATCAGAGAGCTCGAATCCACCGCTGTAGCCACTGCTGCTAGGGGAGGAACAACTTACCCTGGTATTCCAGGTCCTCTTTTCACTACCTTATGTTTTGGTAGCTGGCTTGGCTTCTAACTGAATACCAGGGGACTCTCTTTGGGCAACATAGAGAAGTGGTTATTTGGACTCATCTGTATTTAACGAACCACGTGCAGTGCCAGAATGTAATATATTACATATGCATCATTTTCTATTGCATCATGTTTATGTGGAGCTGTTTGTGGGGCACAACAGATTGATAATAATTTTTTCCATGATGTGTAATTAGAGTTTTTGATCTGCAAGTTCAAATAAAGTATTATTTCCAGGTAAAGTTGTAAAGTTGAGCTTACTATATTTGGCAATAATGGCTTACTACAAAAATAATAGAGACATACTGCACAGCTGCTGTACCAATTAGCATAGTAATATGTGGTAGACAATTCAGGACTCCTGTGTCAGGTCCTAGCCCTGACTGGCTGAAGACAGCCCTGAGCTACAATGACCTGTCACAATACTCATAAACACATATCTTCTAATCACATCACAATAAACTCATCAACACCTATTCATCTTCTAATCACTTCACAATTGTCTATACATTCATCACCTTTCTTGTAAGGTCAGGATTACAAGGGTATTTAAACCTCTCTGCAATCCCAACTCAGGAGTTCCCTTCTGCTACTGCATTTCAGTCTACTTGTGTTTAGTTTGACTTGATTAAAGTTAACTTTAAGGCCTAAGAAACTTACTGTTTAGCTTGTGCTAGGATTGAGAGGGAACTCTGGTGGCAGGACTGTATTACCGGAGAGCAATACCTGCTGGAGAGTATAGTGGGTATACTGTTCTCATTGTTGTGCCTCGGTGGTGGGGGCATTAACATCCTGTTTGGTCACATATGGTGTAAATTTAGAGACAATATTACGTGGCCATAATAAATGGCAATAACTGAGGACAATGCTGAAAAGTTATATATCTCAAGGTGTCCTTTTCTCCCAGCTATTAGACAGCACTTTGTAGAGTTGGGAGGGTATATAACCACGTCCTGAAAACCATGTCCTGAATCAAGGGTGAACCATCGTTGGAAATCTGTGCAAGTAATTTTAATCTGCACACAAAAATATATTAACAAGCAAAATATATTTAATTTATATATATTAGATTACCTATCAAAAAAGAAATGAAAGAGGAAGTTACCATTGATTGTAGACAACAACCATTTATAAGACCCTTTATAATAAACTTCAAGTATAATACAGAAGCAGAATAATAGTATTTGTCTTCATTTATTTATTATTTATATATATATATTTAGGATAAATAATAACATAAACACACACACACAAAAATTAATATTCCACGCACACCACAAAAGGAAAAGACCCCAACACCCATGCAGGGCATGTGTTACAAATGATGATCTCTACCCAATTCTGACTGATGTAGCTTGATCGCATCATCAATAACCGCTGCTATATACCCACTGCAATAACATAGAATCTTGCATGTACATTGAAGATCTGGTTTTAAAAAATCTTGTTTTTTTCCCCCTCTTTTTTTTCATGATCTATATTGCACTCAAGTTATGTGGGAGGGGAAAGCCAGATAGAAACAAGCATAAATCTTGAAGATGAATTTCTTTTACACTTGCTACATTTCTTTGCACTGCCAGTTTAGCTACTGCATCAGCCAAGTGTTCATGCTGGGAGCCTATTTGTGCAGTAAGGAGTGCCCTATCCCTGATACTTTAAAATTGCGGATGACAAATGCCCTAACTGACGAACCTCCACACTAACTTGCCCCAAAACAGCTTCTTTATCTTCTTTATGCCCATAGAACCATGAACTTATTGGCATCCCTTATCTCGTGCCTCGTTTTGGTGCATGTCAATGTTAATTTCTCCCAATCTCTCTCCTGTCCAGTGCTCCGCCAAAGGGGAGTAAGCCTATTCCTATCTTCAAGCCGAGGTTTGATAGCAACTTTACTCACGCAAAACCAGTCTGGCGGCTTTCTCCCTTCAAAACCAAACACTGCCTCTGGCCACACACATAGCTTGGCTCCGCCCAATCTCTCCTCCTCTGTCCATCCTCCTAGTTGTCTCCCTTCCTTGTCATCCACACTTCTGCTCTGGAGGTTTATCATCAAATTTTGTTCAAGTTTTCGTTCTCTATGAGACATTCTCCATTGCAGCCTCATCTGATGGTCACTGTTACACTCTGCTCCACTCATTGCCATGACATCCAGACATGCAATGCTGATGCCACTAGTTAATGCACTTTTAAAATTTGGACTTTTGATGCTGCCGGTCCCGGGCCTTCTGTAATCAGGTATTGCACATTGTAGTCTTATTGCCAGTCTTATTGATTATGTGTATGTATAAACAATGACTCCAGAAACGTTTGCAAAGATTTCTACATCAAAGTAGAAAGTGAATGTGTTTGCTAGCTCGATTTCGAAAGAGGTACCTCATACAGTGTTTACGTCTACAACATATCGAAATACATATAGGTATTTGCATACATATCCAATGCTCACATACTTAGTACAAGATTTGGGTGGACTCCGCATGTACAAAGAATTTCACAAAATCCTAGCATCACATCATGATGCAATCTTAGATTGCCTTGGTAATCCTAGCCCTAACTCTAGATACTGTACTGGCCCTAAATCCAGTATGCTGTGATGATTTTACTATGTAATGTTTATGTGACAAATTAATTTAAAGCATTTGATTCACAGAGGATCATGTGAGCAATGCCAAATTCTTCCAGTATAACAGCAACATTGTAAATTTCATGCATTTGAATAATCCACAAGAAGCCATAAGCAACAATCATATTAAAATTAAAAATGCGCATTTTCTTAAATACATATATATTAGGTCATGAGGTCATGAGTATTCAGTTATTAACGGATGATTTCACAATAATAGTGAGCAGAAACTGGTCATGTTAGATCAAGTAAGACAATGTTTGAATTTGCAGTTACTCTATCTTGAGTGGGAGACAATGGTAGCCATCTTGCAGCAGGATATTAGAATGCACATTATTTCAACAAGTTCATTGCCCATCTACACCCACCAGCTTTATTAATTATTTATTATTTAGACAGTCTATAATTATGTATACCATAGAAAATCAAGTGACTCAAAAGTTCTAGTTTTAATTGAAAGTCGAAGTTCATCGTACTATAATTATTTTTTTGAGTAATTAACTAGAGCCATCAACTAGAGCCATCAAACCCATCCATTAATAATACATTTTGTTCTATTCAATAACTTTTTTTACTAGTCACTTCTAATTAGTGCTCACTGTGCTTTGAATGTAGTGGCCTTAACAGGCTCAACCTTATCAAGATCAAATCATACATTACTTTGCGATCACATTTAAAAAAATATATAATAATCACAATTCACACATCACAGAACAACAGCAATAGCACATGGTCTTATCAGATTACCGAGAAAAAAATTCAGAAAAATAGTTGTAGTTGTCAGCATTGCGTATTGCCCGCTCAGGTTGAGATTGGGCCAACGCCTTACATTTGCTTGGGCCATAGACGATATCCTCAGTAAACGCCACTGCGTGCGACAACTCGTGAATAATAGTTCCAAGTTTAGTATCGTCACCTAGTGTGTCTGGAGCAGATCGGTATATTGAACATAAATAGATCGTGGTGCTTTTGTGATAAGTGTACGCAATGATTCCAGAATTTTTTGCACAAGTTTCTCCATCAAAGAAGAGAGTGAATATTTTTGTCTCCATAGCTTGCTTGATATCAGAATAGGTACCTCGTACAGTGTTGATGTATCCTACATAACGATATCCAAAGAAAGTAGTATATGTACTCGCATACATGTCTACTGCTCGCATACTTATAGGTAGGTTTTTATAAACTGCTCTGTATACTCTGAGGGCAGTTAAGGTGTCTCCAGGCATAGGTGTACCTGCAAAATATGGTATCTTGTAACCGTCTGATCCGTACATCATGCGAGGCTTCATTGCTTTTATAGAAGATGCATTCTTACGGAGAACTCCGGCTTCTGTAAGCTTCATTACAGATTCATCTCCAAACACAACAAATGATTGAGGATTGGAAGAGATAAACTGTGACTTGGTGTCTGATATGTTGTACTTGTAATAGCTTATCATGGTTTTCAGCACGACTTTATGATCAACATTAGTTTTCAAACTGTAGGACTGAGAAAGGTCGATTGTCACAGAGAGGGAGGATTTGGCTGGAACCAGTATGAACTCCTTTGATGTTGGAGGTGTTCGTTGGTAAAGAATACCATCATAGAGCACTGGATTTCCATTCTGAGTAATTTCAAAAGTGTGTGAAGCCAGCTCATCGAGTGGTGTGTTTCTCAACAGAAGATAATGGTCTCGATCATTGGTATTGGTAATCACAACTTTGCATGTAATGTCCTCCCTCACTTCGTACTGATCTGAAGTAGAAATAGTTGCCATAAATGGCTCACAGCTGACACTGCTAACAGCGATCACAGAGAGAAGCAGAGGAAGCCACATTTTAATTGACGAATGATTTTGCATCTGCCAATCCTCTCTCACTCTCACTCTTTATATATACTAACTGGTGATGTATGCCTAATATTTCACTAAGCAGTTGTAAAATTGATGTTACCATATATGGCAATAGCTCTGCCGGATGTAATACACAACCAGATAGGATATTCATTGAACAAATATGGTAGAAAATAGCTCGTCACGTTGTCAGATGAGTAGAGTAGACTAGAGTATCGAATAAAGAATGCGTGTGTGAGTGAGTGTGTGTGTGTGTGTGTGTGTGTGTGTAGTGGGGTTCAATTTGTTGATTTATTAGGCTATTGCTCATGCCCGTTGTCATAGATTTGTGTGGTGTGTGTGGTATTTTTATGCCCAGGGTTAGGGCATGAGGTGTTACTAAAGACAACAAGCCCCAGCCTTATCCCTAACCCTAGGAAAAACCTAGCCCGACCTACAATGACTTTCTCAATAATCAACTTGAATTGTACTACTCTCTTGACATTTCGACTAGATGCTCTTACCTCCACCAGGAATTCCTGATGAAGGCTAGAGCATCTAGTCGAAATGTCGAGAGAGTAAAATTGAAGTTGATTATTGAGAAGGTCATTGTAACACTATTATGTCAACTGATAGTTCTATCCTAGAAATACCCCAAAACTGCCACTACAAGGTGTGTGAAACTAAAAATAATTTAAAAAAACATTTTAGCAAGAGCAGCAGTCGCTATTGATGCCTATATATAGATGAATCAGAAGTGGGTTTGCAGCTTTTGCAATGAGAGACAGAATCATACAAACCACATTTTATTTCTGGAAATGGAACAGGTATGTATTATGGTACAATAACTGATGATAGTGCTGAAGAGATGGCTCATGCCATGGGTAGTCATTTTCTGGTATTATCATGTGCAAGGTATTATTTCCCAGTCATTCCTATGTTTGGCAATAGCTGAGTACAAGACTATTATAGAAAATTGCACAGCTGTTGTAGTATAATGATTAGACTGTGTGTTTAATTAAATATGGTATAATTTTATTAGGTGAGCTTTTATATGGCACAGTATAGTGCAATAATTGATGATGGTGCTCAATAGTTGGCACATGGTGGCCATTTTTAGACAAGCACATAAGGTAGAGTTTGGATGGTAATCATGTCCTGAATCAAGGATGAACTGTAACTGGCAAAGTGTCCCAAATCTGAAGAAGAAAAATAATGTTTAAAAAACCCAAAAGCTTACCAAAGCACTGGCCTCCCCAAGGATTAGGGATAGTTCTAGTCGGCTGGAAGGGGGGGTTAGGGGTAATTCTGATTATTCTTCCATACTCTTGAAAGTATTGACCGTTCTGCATATCATAGCATTGATTTCCCTCTAATATTTGCCAAATTTTCAACCTTGTCTTAATTACTTTCAGCTGACATCAAATATTTTAATGTTTCTCTTCAAATCAGCTTTTTGGTTTTTGGAGCCAACAAAATACTTTGGTCTTCAAACTAAAATGCTGGAAACCTTGGTCTTCTTCAGCCAGCTCCTTGGGGTGAATTAACAAGCTAGTTTGGCTGAAATGTCAGCAAAAGCCCAACAATTTTGAGCTAATAAAAAGAGAAACCCACATTTTTCCATTAGTGCAAATATTAAAACACACTCTGCTAAAAGCACAGACCTGTGTCATGTGATGCAGAGAGTCTGCCATTTTGTTCCCACCACTACCACCTTATTTCCGGATATGCTCCGTACTACCCAACCATCATCTTCCACCACAAGGGTCATGCAAACAGGATTGAAGTGTCTCAAAGAACTCACAGTTGTGACTAGCCAATAATCAACTTAAATTTAATCTCGACCTAACCACAATTTTGAGTGAGTAAATTAATGTTGATTATTGTATAGATTGAAGTGGCTTGGCCAATTAAGGGATAGGAAAGTCACACTTTTTTGCACACCCCATTGATTTATTTTAATGGGCTGTAAGAGAAGCAAAACAGTAAAACATTACTCAGCGTTTTTATCTATTACAAACACCAATTTCAAACTGAACTGTCAGTTCTAAGAGACTTTCACTTAAGGCCTGTTCACAATATGTCGCAAGGGGTATGTGTCACATCACGTTGCTATGAGCAATCACCATATCCACCAGGTAGCTACGCTTCACTACTTTCAACCTCAATTTATTACGAACTCCACTCATTAATTAACAAAACCTAAATAGCTTGTCTGATAAGAAAGTTCCTTCCTGCCACTTATCAACCTACCCACATTCATCGCTTCCTTAATATTTTATTACTGAAACACAAATAAAGCTCACCATAATGTGGCATCGCATCCATAACAGAGGTAGCAATGCAATGCAGGACAGACTTCTGTTCTCGATAGCGACACGTCGCTTCTGTTGCTAGTGTGAACAGCATATTGTGAATTGCCCTGAGTTTCACTAACCAGAATCTTATATTCACGCACACAAGGAAAGAGTCGAGTCAAACTTGTATAATGTGTTGCACATGCCACGAAAATCGTATGAGACTGGCTAGTGAGACTATCATTTATTGGAAAGTTGCAGCTTACCTTAGCAGGATAGAAGCCTGCCATGTATGTACGTAATCGTTCCCAGGATATGGAAGAAAACAAGTGGTGGTATCGTGGGAGAAAGATTAGAAGTTGCTCTGTAATGCCCCAGTTCAATGGTTAGTCTGTACCAACACTAAGGTAGGGTCAAGACATGGCAAGGAGTAAAGAACTAGACTTAGGATCTGCTGTTTACTTGGTTGCAAACCCTCTCCTCTTCACAAACATGCACATGTACACTCACACACACTCACACACACACCCACACACCCACCAAAAATCCCGTGGTAAAATACATGCACTTTAGTATTCCTAAACTTGAAGACAATGAGCATTAGTATGAGTAGAAGCAGAAGTCCCTCCAAACAGAAATAAATGTTGCCCTTGATGCAGCAAAATATAAAATCAGTTTTGTTCCCATCATGACAATCCCACACTCTCCTACAGTATCAACTGTTGAAATATGTGTGCTGTACCTACTGTGTAGCTGATATCATCATAAAGAGATAAACGATTGGACTTCCTATGTTTGGCAATGGCTCAGTAGCAAAGGTTAAATCAAGCGTAATCCACAACCACATAAGGTAAGCTGCTGGTAGTAAAAAAGAAGACTCGGTGTTTAGATAAATTGACAAATATGGTACAATGTAGTCACGTCATGTGAGCATCACAAATGGCATGTCTCTGTAGTAAACTGTAAAACATATTGTTCCCACAGTTTTCAATAAGACAGTGGACTAGCATTGAATTTCCGGAATAATACATCTATCATAGCAGTGCAAATAATGACACGGACACTTCCAAATAACAAGCTTAGAAATGCCAGCAAGATTTACTTGTGGGGAAGTACCGAATTCCATCCACCTACTGCAATCTCATTGTCAAGGTTAAGAATCCCCAACAGGAAAGATGGGTTGACTGCTATATGAACAAGTCACTCATTCTAAATATGAGTGAGTTGTAACCATTTCTTGTCCTCCTAAAACTATCCTTTAAACCAATGCAAGTCATACGAGTATTTTTAGGTTTGACCTTCTGTGACAGAACATTATGGATGCTCCTTTTCTGAGAGTGCTTCAGAGCAGGGCCTGGCTACCCACCACATATTCGCATATCTGCCAATATCATTGTTCTAGCATTTATGTAGCTTTTGATTGGAGGAAGAATCGTCGTCAAATCTGCATAATTATACAAAATCAAAGATGGAATCTCACATGGCTTGGTGTGCACATTGAATTTCCCATTAGTGCCCATGACTTCCGATTTTTTTTTATCTCTCAACTGGTTGTTCCTTATAGTCATAGTTGTTACTCTCCATGCTGTTTTACTTCTATCATTATTTTTTTAATTTTATTATAGGATTGGTTTGGTCTAGTTGGGTTGGGAGTGGCAGAGTGGGGGTGAACACAAGCATTTTGACACATTAGGTCTTTCCTCAACTGAACATGGTTTAATTTCCCAGCAGAGATGGAGGAGTCAGTTTGGGGGGGAGGGGGAGACACCATATGGCGTGTTTCTAAGTTTTCTACCTTGAAACATCAGAAAATGAGTTTGCATACATTGCTAAAAGTATGCTAGTGCAGTTGTAAGTTGGGGGGCTATCCTCCCTTTGGAGCCCTCCGTCCTCCTCCTGTTAAGGAATGCCTGATAACAGAGAAATCCATCCTGACTCTCTCCGCTCTCTCAAACACACTTCCTCCAACTTCTTCATTGATGAAGCACAGTTTCTTCACCTTCTTCACATTATCAGCGCTCAAGCACACAGAAAGCTTAAACAGCACTTACTATCATCCATTGCATCCACTTTTTTATTTGCATATAAATGGAAAATACCTGTCGAATTATTCACTTCACTTGGGCTTATCCTTACCTGCTGATCAAGGCTTCTCAGTGTATTAATCATTGTCCTCATGCTTTTTGAAAGTGAGTCCTAGGAACTGTACATTCTGTAGAATGTTAATTAGCATTCTTCAATTTAATTCACTATGAGTATAGGGCTTACCTTCACCCCAACATCTGCTTGTCAAGTGGAAATTTCCTGTGGGTGGCATCTACATGGTCGCTGGGTTATGGCCCGCAATTTAAGTAACTATGTAGCTATGTGTATAACATCTGACTCTACTGGAGCTGAATCAAGTATCTTTCCAGTTTGCAAACCTTTTACTGACAAAAGGTGCCTCTCTTTAATGGTGAGACCCTTCAAATTATTTCCATGTAAGCGAGCAACAACCTAGTCTCCAGAAATTCAAGGCCATTGCCCAAACCAAGCAGCCTAAAAACACGTTGTCTCTCCTTTTTTACAAAAAGACTGCGAAGGAAATGACTAATTTCGAGTCTGGTGAAGGCCTTGTTGAGCAGCGATCTCGAGCAGCAGACGCGCTATAATTCTTTTGCACTTGCACCATTCATTATGTGTTTTGTACAAGTTGTGGGTGTAGCATTATTGGTCGGGCGGTCACCGCATCCGCCTGAGCTTGTCCTCACCATTGAGTCAGCTTCATGCCTAGAGAATCAGCCTTGAGTGGGCTAGGGCAACTGCGACCATGAGTGCCAAACTGATTTACAGGGATCCACATTACAGGCAACTGTGGGGATGAAATGAGAACACGCAAACACAAACCAGCAGCACATCATTTATTGTTGTTGTTATTTCCATTATTGTATTGTTGTTAGCATTACTAATATATTTGTTGTCTTATTACTACTATTATTACTACTAATATATACTACTACTGCAATTATTATATTTATTGTCATTGTTAATTGTTATTATTGTATTGCTGTTGCTATTGTTATCACTATTGTTGTTGTTATTATTATCACTATTGTTGTTATTGTTAACTTATTATTATTATTATTATTATAAAATGAGTACTAACTTTCGTACTGATGCTTAACTACATTCGTGCAATAATTTTCTCCTCGCTCCACATGCTTCAGCATGGAAGTTGCTATAATAAATTATGGCTGATACTCCGCTTGAAAATTAAATTATACTCAAAACATATAAATATATAAATCACACAAAAGTATTGTTCCATCATGAACTTCACCTACAGCTCAACCTGTAGTCCAGATTATTGACTTTCCAGCAATATTTCTACTCCTCGTGCAACATTCAAGCTATTCCCCCTACATCTCCCCTAAAACAGTGCTAGAGAACAAGGTAACATTTGTAAGCACATCTATCACAGCTAAGGCTAGACTAGTCCAACTGTAGATAAAGGATAGAGGGCTAGGGCTAGTTCAACAAGAAATAGAAGAGGGTAGGCTAGCATGAGACAGAAGTGGGAAGACCAGGGCTAGGTATAGAAGGGCTAGGGAGTGTCCAACAAGACAAAGAAGAGGGAGGACTAAGATTCCTTTAGTAATATTTCGACACAAGGGGGTGGCATAGTGAACTGTAAAGGGCTTGTCTCGTGAGAACTACAGGTGGTGCACAAGTATTTCTGACATATTGGACTGGTGGGTCCAAATATTATGTGAATTTAAACATTATGTGGGAGGTCATAAGTGCATGAATCTCCAGAAATATGATTACCATTAACTTTTAAATAACAATAATCACACAGATTTGTACTTTGTAGATGATTCCTCGTAGACTTATTGAAAAACATGATGTACCTGTTGCATACAGTGATTGTACATGGCTCTACCACAACGTTTGTAGTGAGCTATTTCAAATGTGTGAAGCTCAATTGTGAAGCTTCTTCTTGGCAGTATAAAGCTTACTGGTAGTGCCACAGTGGATTGTGTAGAGAGAACATTTGGATGCTAATGTCAATAATTCACAAGTTTGAAACTTGACGAAAAATGTGGCTTTCTTTCCTTTTATCCATTATCACTGTTACCAGTGGCAGCTGCAAACCGTTTACAGCAACAATCTCCACTTCTGATCGATATGAAGTGGGTAAGGACATTACATGTGAAGTGGTGATCACCAACAACGAGGCTCGAGATTATTACCTCCTGAAGCGAAACACACCACTCGATGAGCTGGCTTCATACACTTTCAAAATAACTCGGGATGGAAATCCACTGCCCTATGATGGTCTTCTCTACCAACGAACATCTCCAACTTCAAAGGAATTCGTATTGGTTCGGGAAAAATCTTCTGTTTCTACATCAATCGATCTTTCACAGTCGTACAGTTTTAAAGTTAATGCTGAGTATAAGGTCATAATGAGATCCATGATAACTTATTACCTACACAACATATCAGACAGCAAGTCTCAGATTATCTCTTCAAATGAACAATCATTCAAAGCCTTTGGAAATAGGGCAACGAAACCAACCAAAGCACAAGTTATTCGTGATGATGTAAAGCTCATGGGCTCTCGTGTTATTTCCAAACTAGGAGATTACGTGACACCGTCATTCAGAGGTACACCTACATCTGATGACAAAACAACTGCTATCAAGGTATACAATGCTACGTATAAAAACCTAGACAAAAGTAGAGCAAGCGTGGACAGCAATCCTGAACTCTATGATAAATTATTTGGCACTCGCCATTACGTATATACAAATATTGTACGAAAGACTTATTCCAAAATCAAGAAAGCCATGGAGACGAAAAGCTACACTTTCTACTTTGACGGTAATATTTGCAGCTTATATGAGGGAGTTGTCGCATACACCTGCAAGAGGTGCACCACTGTGTATTTATGCGATTTGTATCGTCAACAGCCAGACATAGAAGGCTATGACACTAAATTAGGAACTTTTATTCATGAGTTATCGCATACATCCGCTTCCACTGAAGATATCGTCTATGGCTTGGACAAGTGTATTTCACTGGCCATATCCCTTCCGAGGCAGGCCATATTCAATGCTGATAATTATCATTACTTCTCAGAGCTCTTATCTCAGTAAATTAGTTACTTTGCTGGTTTTGTTGTTGTTGTTGTTGTTAGCTGCATATATATGGTGGTTTGCATTATATTATAAATTATACTTATTTTTTGTACCTTATCATTGATAGCAAAGAAACAATCATAATTATCTTAACGGTAGATATTTTGTAGAATTTTTTTTGGTAGAGATTATCACAAGTGGCAAATAAATTATTGTGAGTGATGCTGTTTAGACACTTTTTCTTATTCCCATTAATAATTAACCAAGGCCGATCAAGAGTGTGATTCATTATATAATGATCATCAAAAGTGTTCTATGATAAAGCATCCAGAAAGGGGAGAAGGGGGGGAGAGGGAGAGGATCTGATGAAGGCTGCAAGTCATTCCAAACTGTGATGGCAGAGGAAAACAGAAGAGCAATGCATAACTGATGTATAGGAGAAAGTCACTGTGATGTTATGGATGGAAGTGGTGGGAGGGCATTCAAGGAGTTGAAATTGGTTGGATGAAGTCTGGATATGGTTGTTTAAAAATAATAGAAGGAGATAGGCCTGAGCATGTTGAGTGGGAAGTTGAAGAGTGGGGGAAGCGTAGGGAGACATAATCAAAAGTCAATTGGCAAGTGCAGAGTCTGCAAAGCGCTGGATATATTCAAGGGGTTTGGAGTTGCAAGAAAAGCAATGTACCCCCACACAGAGCAGGAGTCATTTAAATATTGGAGTAGAATAAAGTCTGAGAATTGTTATAGTAGATAAGTTATGATAGAGGTTGGCCTATTATTTTCATGGATTTTATTCAAACTTTACTGATTTGAAGATTCCAAGGTTTAGAGGTGAAAGTAACTTCTAAATATGTAAATGAAGGGATGAGTTCAAGGGGAGTACTGTTGAGAACTAGGTTAGGTATGGATGAGGGGAGAGGTTAACCTGCAATTATCATGCACTTACCCATATTTGGGTCGATCGTAAGGAACCTGGAAGGTAGCCAGGATGATGTAATTTCAATGTCAGATTGCATTGGGTCGATGGAAGAAGTGGAAAGAGAAGAGAAGTGAGAGGAATATACCATTCTTGTAGAGAGTAAGTATAAAAGAGGAAGTGAGCAGGATCTTTGTATTATTATTATGTGGAGAATGAACTGACGTGAACTGAGTATAGAGCCATGGGGTAGTCCTGAGGATGTATACATGGGGGAAAAACCTGTGATGTGAATGAGCTGTAAGGTAAGATAGGAGGGGGCAGAGTATGTGAGAAGGAAGATTGAGAAAGGACGATGTGTAGTTTATGTGGCAGACTTAGACTTCATTAGATATAGCATTTTATTAAGGTGCATCATGAACTCACTTCATATTGTCCAATGCATACGTCACTATAGATAAGTATGATATAATGCATCTCAATATCCAAGTCTACTGCCAGACAATGGCTTCTGATAGGCCATTCAAGAGACGTGTTCAAACACGGGACTTGTTCAACAAAAACAATTTTGAATGGCTTCAGGTCTGCTTTTGTGCACTATATTTAGTAGCACTGAAATCAAACCACGATATGCTTTTGCTCATTCTTACATACACTAATTCAGTAAATCCATTGTTGCAAGATGGCTTCTTATGTACCTATATGGCCATCGTCTATCCTGGAGAACTTATAAATGTTTCAAGACAACAGGTCAAGACACTAAAGAATCTACAATGTTCATTACAGTTTCTGAACATTAGAAATTATTCTGGCACCTACACAGATATGTGTGTACCCAACATGTCGAAAAGACTTGCAGCAGCACTTCTACAGCATAGGCTCGAACCTTTCTGGAACTGTTGACCTCGTCATGTGACTAGGATGCATGTACATATACACTTCAAGTGTATTGTTTGTCATGGAAGTAGTTCCGGCAGCTATCAAAGCTTCCATAACTAGGTCATGGAATATATTTTAACGCTGTGTGCAGTGTACAAAGAGACTTTTCTTTTGCATACTGTCTTTTCTTGAAATGTAATTAGCAATTGCTATATACATGTTTGCATGAATTAAAGCAGCTTTTTTTAATTGAAATATCAAAAAGCTGCTGATTCCTTGTGTTCGTTTCTTGACTAGAAGTTCTCAATCTTGTAAGAATTATTTTCAGCTGACATCAAATGCTCTGTAGATTTCACTACTTTTGTTTTCATTACCAATAAAAACAAAATGCTGATTGAAAAAGAGATCTACGAAGTTCTTCTGTTTGAGTAGTAACAGAGCAGTGGGTGTTTCTTGTTTCTTATGGATGACTCTGGCAATGGAGAATCCATATATGCTTTAGTTAAAAAGCCTAAAAGGAAGTGTCAGTTTAACTACAAATGGACCCGAGAATTTAAAGTTAGAGGGAGAAGCATTAAAAGTACTTACTAGCCGAGTGTTCAGCTGATATATATATATTCATACACATGTGACAGTTATGTTAGATTAATAATAATAATTTGTTCATCTGATTTTGGCATTTACAATAATGGGTTGGTAATCTGCTGTCATTATGCACACGTGTAAGAGAAATGCATCGTAGAGATATGGCTCAGGCTTCTTCTTCGAAAAGGTCAATGGGATCCTTTTTTAGGCCACAGACTGCACTGAAACTAATCAAGGCAGAGTCTCTTTAGTCTTCAGTTGAAATTTGTTGCAATGCATAACCTCTCTTTCCAAACCAGTCATCATGCCACGATGTAATTCCCTGCATGTTTTCAGATTCTGATGTGGCCAAGAAATCATCTTGTGGTTATATAAAGAACACGACCATTATCAAAGTTTTGGCATAATATATATCTGGAGGGGAAAATGTGGAACATGGAATACGAAAAAAGTCCAGTCTGATCAAGGAAGGGAATGATATAAATTACTGAAGAAGTTGACCGAAGTCAAGCATATTGTGTATCCCTCAATGAATGGGCTTGATGAGTGTTTTAATCAAGCACTACAGTCAAGATGATCAAAGTAAATGATCATTGTGCTATCTGGAGATGTGAACAATGTGGATAAGGCTAATCAAATCAATGTACACCAACTACACTGTATTTGTATTTGGTGATGATATTGGGTGTTAATATTTAAGCAGCACTTATTATTCCTAGATGGCCATGAAGCAACTGCTATGATGAAGAAAGCAGGCAGATTGATCATGTGTAACTAATGGAAGCAACTCGGATTGCTCTCTATTATACCTATTTTACAACAAATAGGTCTATCATTAAACTCTCAGTTGACATAATAACATTAAAATCACCTTCTCAATAATCAACTTCAAATTTTATTCACTTGACGTTTTGACTAGATGCTCTAATCTTCATCAGAATAGGGCTAGAGCATCTCAAAACATCGAGTGAATAAAATTTGTATTGAGAAGGTGATTTTAAAATAGGTCTAGCAATCACATGTGACAATGGCCGATCCTTCTTTGACTTAGGAATGATTAGCCCATTTTCTTCATCATAGCTATATATATATGGAGGTATTATTATGAACATTTGACAAGATAATGAATGTGCGTGCTAGCTAGCTATGTTACACTGTATATGAAGAGTGTAGGTTGGTGGACAGACACCAGTCATATCTCGCTACACTGTAAAAAAATAAGGTGTGCAACACACTAAATAGTGTGCTAGTGCTGTCGCTATACGCACTCATTTGAGTGAGCTTTACACACTCAATATTGTATCGTGCAGAACACACACCTTATGCAGGGCCGTATAATCCATAAGGCTGACTAGGCTGAAGCCACCAAGAGTAGGGGCCTGTCACGACAAATTTGTTCCCCCATATTTGGTTCCCCCTGGAACTTTTTCTTTGAAAAATACGTTCCGCCTGGAACTTTTTACTTGAAAAATACGTTCCGCCTGGTTGAAAAAAAGTTCCCTCTTGAAAAATAAAGGGCTAGGGCGAGGGCTAGGGCTAGGGCTAGGGCTAGGGCAAGGGCTAGGGCAAGGGCTAGGGCTAGGGCTAGGGTGGGAACAAAATTTTCAATTAAGGGGGGAACAACTTTTGGGGGGGGAACAAATTAAACGTTACAGGCCCACCAAAAACAGGGGGCCATGCGCAACCTTTTTTTCCCGTACCGAAAAGTAAACGTGAGATTGGTGCGAGCATCTATTCCCAGATACCTAGGGTGTGTTTATCGGTGGGCAATATTTAGTTTCTCCTCGTGTCCGAAGAACTGGAGGCTTGATAGAGGAGTTCTAGGTGCTATTCCTCTCTAGGATTACTTACTGGTACTTCATTACTCAAATCTCAAAAGGTTTTCAGCTAATAATAATAAAAAGTAAAGCGAAGAACTCTTGTTACTAAGGTGAGGAACTAACTTTACTTCAGCTAACCTAGTAGTTTCTTTTATGACTGTTAGATCAAGCTAAATAGTGTATAGTAAATAGTTTAGGTAGCGCATCTAAATAGTGTAGAATGGTAAATAATTTAGCTAGCGTAGCTAACTAGCTAGCGCTTCATGAATCTAGCTAGCTAACGGACCCAAGTAGCTAACCAGCTAGCGCACCCATATAGCTAGCTGGCTAAAGTACCCAAGTAGCTAGCAAGCTAGCGCACCCATATTCCTAGTTAGCAGTTAATAGCTATCTAGCTTAGCTAAATAGCCTTTTCTTTCCTGAGAACACTGTGCTGGCTTTGTTATAATTATAGTCCTTGCTCACATTCAGTTGTTCACTTATCAATATATTTTACATATAGGATTGCAGCAACATCTGTGATGAAGCAACATCTGTCATGTAACATAACCATGGGACTAGGATGAAGGTATACTTAAATAGATTCAGTTTTATACGTCCTCTGTGATGGTAGGTCTGAAAGCTGACGGCTAGCCACGGTACATCTATACAGGGTGAGGTGTCTGGTGCCATCCTGCTGTTGCAGAAAGCACAGTCACACCTCTGACTTCCTCACACTTGGTAATGGTCTCCCTTGCCATTCAGCCTGTTGGGGTACTTCTCAGCCAGGTTTGGCCCACTTCGGCAACCTATGCTCAGCATGTGCATTGGTCCTGCCAATGGTAAACTTTAGCGTGGTGGGTCCAAAAAATAGCGGAAAACAATCTTCTGCATTTGGCAGGATGGAGGAACATTAGGTCCTGGTTGAAGGATGAATGGGGTGCTCTGTGGAGCAATGTCGTCATCTAGAATTTGAAATGGAATAATAATGGTTTATATGTAAAGTTTGCTTGATAAAAACATTTGTCTGTGTAGTAGCTAATAATATTAGTGTTATTATTCTTATTGCAGGAATATCATACCTTCCCCAGCAGTTGTCCAGATATATTGGCGGGCATCCACACGGCTGGTTCCACTTCATATGATCTTCCTCTCCTCTGCTATCCTCTTCCTGCAGCTCTTCCCTTCCTCTGCTGTCCTCTACCGGCAGCTCTTCCCCTGTTACCACTACCTCCCATTGACATCTGCTGACTTAGACCTCTCACTGTATCTCTCCCCCTATTTCCACTTGCTCCAACATCCATACTTGCACTCTCATTCTTGATCTCTTCAAAATTGCTACTCGTATCTATTTCTCATCATCACTATATACAACTATTTGAGTCCCAGTATATACAATCACCAATGCTATTATCATCTAGTAGAGTCTTGGTATCATAACCACAGGCCATTCACATAGTAACAACCACGGACAGCGTAACTGAACAGGGTAGCTAACCACAGTAAAATAAAATATCTGGAGAGGTCAAGTTAAAGTGGCTGTCACGATATCGTGACAATGGTCTAAAAGGGTGACAATACTACTGTCCCGAATACGAAAAGAATACTGTCCTAATAAGAGACAACATTTAGCTACTTGTGCAAAAAATTACTATAGCTTATTCTTACCATCTCAATACAATTTCTTCAAAAAGCCATACTTCAAATGATGTTGAGTCCAGTCTGGTGGAATGCGATGGAAATCATCAGGTGTACCGACAGGTGAAATAATACGGGCAATCATGAGACATAGTTGCACAGTCCTACTTCTTGTATACCCAGTTTTCATGGAATGGGTACATCAATGATTCATGTTTCACATGGTGCACTCTTTTCTTTGCAGGCATATAGTGGTCTAAATCTATGAGAACTGCTCTGTTGTTGGCATCAAAACAAATATTCTCCAATCTGACATCTAAATGTTCATATCCAAGACTGTGAAACTCATCCTAAGGCAAACAAAACTGAAGATGCAAATGAAACAAGACAGATTTTAGCATCCACTGGTTGCATAGGCTTTTTCAGCAAAGGAAACGAGAAATATCCAATCGTTTGATCAAATGATGTTGGTGCAATAGACTGTGTGAACAATCTTTTAACCACCTTGCAAAAAGAGCAAATAGATTGCGTTGGGCTTCAAGTAAAAGTGGTCTTTTATAAAGTTTCTTTTGTTCATCATTGATGATTACAACATATTTTCCTGAGTCCATCTGCTTAGCATTCTCTCCAAAAGTAACTCAAAAAAGTTGAACTCATAGGTATCACATATGGAGTTGCAGCTAAGAATTTAATTCTGTCGACACCTTGACTTATAACCTCAATGTTCCAACATAGTATGCTCAATCTTTTCTTTTCTGACAAAAAAACGAAAATCGAAATCATCCCATTCCGCCTTCACACACCTGTACCCCTTTCAAATGTAGGTAAGTACAACCCAACGCAGTATTTTATATCATCATCCCTGTTCCGTTGCCAGATGAGTTGTTCTGAAACCCCATCTGTGAGTTTGATGCAAGTTGTTTCATAGTCCTTACTGTCCACTTCCATCTGAAGGATACCATACGGTATACCCTTACGGTAATAGCTAACAGTCAGGTCAGGTCTTCTCTTCGGACTGGTTTCCAGGGCAGGTGATCTAGGAGAAGGTAGGTTGAATTCCCTATTTGTATAAACTTTCAGAGACTACTTTATATCCCTTTCAAAACTAGCCAATTGTTCATAGACAGTCATTTCCCGTGGTTCTTCTTTATCAAGGAATTTTGACAAATTGTAAGCATCACGTGCATGTGGACTATCTTCAAGTGCTTCACCATAATTCATGACATCATACTTAGAAAATGTTAGACTCAAAGAAAAATTAGAAGAAGAAGGAAGTTTAATCCTTGCTGCATAACTGGTTCTGGCAGCCATAGTGAGGGAGTTACCCACCACAATAAATGCACGACCATTCCAACCTTCAGGATAGGGTACACTCACACCCTCCATGTTAGTCAGAATCTTTCCTACTCCGTCTAGTATAGTATAATGATTTCATTATAATGGTCATGGACTAGGGCTTGCAAATATTGCAAAACTTAGTAAGTGCACCCACGCTAGTCATGTGCATGTGTGCAGATTATTGTGGTGTGGTGTTCATCAGTGCTGATAGATGATTGTATGTGCTGCATTATTGTGGTGAGGTCATGCAGTGAGGTCATGCTAGGGCATGCTGAGGTACTGACAGGGCCAATTATAATCCAGCATAGGAGATATGGCCACCCCATGGTTTCTAGTAGTCATACCTAGTAACCTAAGCATTAAAAGTTCTGTGTGTGGGGGGGGCGCCACCTATTTCCCACCTGTAATGGTATCTCGGTATCTCACCAGGCACTTGTTGAGACCTGCAAAGTTTACCACAGCCACAGAGCTGAGATATCAGCAGCTGGATAACTTTCGGTAGCATAGTATAGTATTCTGTAAGTCGCTTATGTATAACTGACCAAGTGAGAGTTGCTGAACACCACGAAGACCCGAACACCACAGTCTGAACACGAAGAAGACCCGAACACCACAAAGACACCAGCAAGCGTTAGTTGAGTAATCAGGACAGACCACCATGCCCACGTAGTGGCACGTGCTAGCAGTGCATGTCATACTTGAGGGGTGCAGATAGTGGGTGCACTCAGTCTGGATGGCATGACTTAATAAGTTATCCGGAGGTGTTTCCATATTTGCAAGTATGTGCATTGGTGGTGGACTCAGAGGAGCCTTGTCCTCCCAGCAAGCCACTTGCAAGTACTGCCTGGCCGGCATCCTTTAACACTATTGAGACCTGGCTGGCTCATCTGGGGCTCAGCAGATTACAAGGACATTTTGGCGAAGAAAGGTAGTGAAGTTTTCCAAGTCCTGAGCGTGACAGAGGAGGATCTGGAGAGTTGGGGTGTCACAAATCAGGTTCACCGCACGACGTATGGATGGCAAGCAGTTTGTACACATCATATGATAGACAGCACAGCCCCGACTTGTTCACTTCCTCGCAGGACAGCATAGCCCCGACTTGTTCACTTCCTCGCAGGACAGCACAGCCCCGACTTGTTCACTTCCTCGCAGGACAGCACAGCCCCGACTTGTTCACTTCCTCACAGGACAGCACAGCCCCGACTTGTTCACTTCCTCGCAGTCATCTCAACAGCGATCTTCCTCTCAAGAGCTCTCAATTTCTCGTTACCATAAATTAGCTACATTTCCACCATCAGCTACAAAAAGTACCATGCTAGCATGAGTCAGCAGAAAGGTGAGCACTACAAAGAAATCACACAGTAACTAAGCATTCACCAAAATTAATTGGTGTTCTGGTGTTATGGTTAGAAATTGTGACCTGATAAGTGACTTACTGTATCAGCTTCTTGCAGGAATGGAAATCTGGAAAATATATGGTCAAGAACTAGATTCTGTTCAGTCATTTCTACCTGCCTCATGGCAAAGGAACGTTTAAATAAGTTCTTCAATAACCTGTTTTATTTGCTTGAATTGCACCTGTATAATTACTACACACTTTCGGGAATTTTTTTTTTCAATCTACCCTGCACAATTTTTGTGTACTCATATATAGCTCACACTCTCCTCCCTGAACTAGTGACTCACGGACTTTCTTATTCCAGGCAATTTCCTGATCTTTGTCACCTAGTGAACAGCACCTTATAAATAAATGCATGTATGACAGATTACCACAAATTGATAACATCCGCACAAACCCATAGTGTTGTACAGACAGGTGCACACAAACCAAGTGTCTGTCCAGACAGAAGCACCTCACAAACAGTGTCTGTTCACACAGATGCACCTCACAAACTCAATGTTGTAGACAACACAAGTTATATACAACACACAGTCATATCCATACATTACCACAGGAATGCAATCAAGAGGTTACACTTACCCAGATGGTGTCAATCTAGTTTTCGTATCACAACAGAACTCGTTGAACCCATTCATTAGGCTGTGTACCATAACATCCTGTAAAACACTGCATGCATATACACAAGGTGAGACTCAATAACTTACTTACTATAACTGAACGGGCCACACATACATACATAGTCATCTCTATCTGGGCTGGTCAGACACAAATGTTTGCTTTTGCTTGGCGACAACTTCACAGTAGCAAAGTCACCTTATAGTTGACGTGGATAATGCTTTGGCAGAGGCAAGGGATCTCGTCGTGAAATGGTATCATCCTCTGACTTTATAACTTTAGATTTCATCTACAGAGTACAAGAGAGGTAATCATTGTGCTCATCAAGAAACTTCTAGCTAGTTAAATATGCAACAATTCAATTTGTGAAAAGACAAAACTTAGTCATATGGCTGGTGTAGATACAAACAATGTGATAATATCAAGAGATAGAGTATTGCTTACAGTTGAGCATAATTGGTCATCCTCACATCTACCTAGCATTGGAGGCAGCTGCATCAGTATAAACAAAAATTGGAGGAAGTTCATAATGATGCTGTCACCCTTACCAATTATTTATGATCGCTCGAAACATACAAACTTACCCCTTCAGATCTTACTCGTAACTTGCCTTTATCATAGACCTCACAATCACTTTCTAGGTCCACATATTCTTCGAAAATCTTCTTGAAACATTAGAAAGTAATGCCGGTGCCCTGGTGAATCCAGATCCTATCCCGAATGCCTGAAAAAAATGCTTTGTCAGTAAGTCAACATCACCACCATTTCCTTAAGACTTTTTTTCTCTTCCTAAGTATGTCACACCAAAACTTGCTTAGGGACCATCGAACAGCATGCAGCTGGCTCGGGTGTATGGGTTGGGAAAATGTGGTCATGTGAATTGACATGAACGTCACCTGAGGATTACACAGTTTTTACATCACTTTTTTGGCTAGTTCTCTACTGGTAGTTGCTGTTTTAAGGTGGAAACTTCGAGAGGCAGTGAGTTTGTGCTGAAATTGTAAAGCACACATTACCAAGCGATCTTCATGGCCAATCACTTGGTTTGGTGCTCGAACAATGAAGAAGTTGTGGCCACATTGGAGCAGTTCATGCTGGTGGTTTGCACACTTGTTGTGGAATATCAGGGTGTTCTAGAATTACAGTAAATTTCATTTCTATAGGCAGCATTTGTATCAACACCACAGAGGAACATTGGATTGTATTACCTTTGATGCTCTAGTGGTTGAAGAAGACGACCAGAGTGATGGGTACACAACTTCTGTCTAAGTTGTGATGCTCCAAGTCATCCAGAAGACATGATCATTTATGCTCGATATTCTTTCAGAAATTTGAATAAGTGTGTCGGGTGGGGTGGGGGATAAAAAGCAATGTTATAAAGAACTGAGGGGGCAGCACTCCATAAAGGAGCATAAACAAATTTATGTTTCTCTGAAGTCACTATAGGGGCTACCTGGGAATGTATCAATGCAGTACATGTACTAGAACAAAGCAGGTCGACACTAAAACTCTGGTGTATGGTACACATCTGTTGTACGCACTATCAGCTAATATATGGCTCCAGAGAGGTTTCTCTGCTACATTACAACAGGCCCTATAAACAACTAATGGAAAGCATAGAATATACTTGTAAACAGGGTGTAAATCAAGAGGTAATGTGTTGAATTGCATCATTCTAAAGTGTGCTATACACACTCAATAACCGAAGAAGTGTGTGGTGCACGCTCTTTAAACAGCACACTTCGCAAATAAGTGTGCTATGCACAATCATTTATATAATGGGTAGGTATGAGAGTAATGTTGCTGAAGCTTCTACCTCCCCTAGCCCAAGCCCATGCTACAGCCTAGGGTTATCGAATGAAAGTTGCTGCCAGTGCTGTTCTGATCTTTCTACTCCACAAGTCCCTTAGACCTGACAGACTATGGATTATACCATGCACACCATAGTATAGGAAGTGGTACGAAATCATATTTAACACATATTCAGCCGATTTGGTACAAGAATTTTCCTCGGAGAAGTGTCTCTTCTACAACCCGTAAAATATATTGTGTACTTGTTGCAGTGTAAATCTTGAGGTTGACCTTCCCAAAGTATTATAAATCTGAATTTGTGGATGATGGCTCTTTGCAAACTTGAAGAAAGCTAGGGAAAGATTTCATTACTACGAGGGTATTGTCATGCACAGAGAGGCTGTGATAAAAATAGCAGCTACCAAATCTGCAGCAACTGGAATAGATGCTGAACTAGTGCTCAGCTTGAATCTGATCTGCAGCAACTGGAATAGATGCTGAACTAGTGCTCAGCTTGAATCTGATCAAAGGCATCACAGGAAAATGTCGATGAAGCTTTCCTTTACTGGCAAAGGTTCCCATTTCATACTCATAATGAAGATTTGTAATCATTCGAAGGAAATATACATCAGCTTCTGTTGCTTTAAGCTCAACACTGCCTTGAAATGACTAGCTACATAAACTCATAGAAAGGAGTACATTTCTTCCATTATTGTTAAACAATGATGTGTCACTCTGTGGGCAAGCAACTCTTTGCTGAGATTACAAACTCCTTGCGGTTTTCGATATTGGGAGATGAAGCTATGTATATATCTCATGAGCAAATGTTTCTTTCCATTCACTGGGGAATGAACTTTTTACAGTACATGAAGACACACTTGCCTAATTCAAATGCCTAACATAAAATCTGCGACAATTTTTGTAGCAGTCAAGAACATCCTCATAAAATGCTCTCTCCCACTTTCCCAGTGTCAAAACCAAGGCATTCAATGGTGCCATCAACATGAGTGGCATCAGGAATAATGTTCAGGTATTGGTGAAGAATGAAGCAAGTCGGGCCCTGTAAGTGCATTGCTTTACCCACAATCTAAATCTGGATGCCACTAAGAATGGCAATTTGGTACGAAATGTTATGGACCTTTATATAACCTCGAACTCATCAGATTCTCTCCTAAAAGGTTGATTCATTGAGAAAGGAGTAGTGACACTACCATATCTCTAACAATGTTGTGTCCCACCTGATGGACAATTAGACATATATCTATCAACAGCAGATACCAAATTTTGTATATAGGGAGACATGGAAGAAATTCAGCAAGGACACGATGAGTATGCAGCTAAGGCTAGAGTTGGTCACGAATGGAAAAATTTGTTCCTTTTTCTCCTTGAAGCTTGCCGACATAGTTGTCTCCGCTTCTGAGCAGCTATCAATAAATTTTAAGCAAGGGACATAACTATTCAAGAGGCAGTTGGAGGTGCTCATTTAAGTTAAGGTTGCTTCAAAATGAAAGCTGTTTCAACAGTTTTTATGATGGAGTTTACCAGAATAGCAGAGGATAAACAGAGGAACCTTGCCTTCCTCGTTGAGGAAAGATTCTGAGAAGGTTTGATAGAGGAGGAGCTGCCCACCAGTTTGATGATCCGAAAGAAGGTATCACCATGCATACTTTAAAACACTTGAATTAGCAGCTGGAGCGGTTGAAAAGAGGTTTAACCAGTCTGATCTTCACATTATTAAAGAGATCGAGTGCTTCTTCAGGGATGGAAATGGAGAGGTAATAGACTCACTTGCAGCTCTTCTCCAGTTATTTGTGATGTTGATCATGATAGCTTAATATTAGTGACATGATACATGATAAAGACAAGTTATGTAGGAAGCTCTCTAGTAACAAAAGTCACTAATGTTAGAACCATTGCAGAAGCCATGAGTTAGAATGATTTTTTCAAAGCAATGCTAAGTGAGGCTTACAGTTCTACTTGACATTCTCAGCCACTGCATCATTTTCATCCCTTTGGAGAATTAAGACTATCCTAAGAAGCACTATGAGTGATTGCAGACTTAATAACTTATTTCTGTTGTGTGTGTACACATCCAGAACCGATGCACAGCTATTGCAACAAAAAATATTCTTTGACTCTGGCCGAATGAACAATTTTAAGTTTTTTTCTCAGCTATAAAAAGTTCTTCATGTGTTACTCACAAATGACGTACACGTAGAGCCTTCCTTTGTAAAGCACCTTCCTATGCTACTGTAGCTGCTGGCCTAACACTAATACTGATCTGATGTTATGAGATTGTGATTGTGATATGGAGTATTAGCTAACAATTACAGATTCCAAACTGGTCGATGAGAACCATCTCAGTATTGACCATAACAAGTTTAGCATGACCTTTTACTGTGATGACCATTTCCAGAGTTTAGCAAACGTGTCCTTAACTAAGAGTGTGTTGATGAATAAGTCAGAACAAAATGTCACCATACATTTCTGTTAGTTATTAACTGTTATAGAAGCATGGAGTATAGAGCTTTACTTAAGCTTAAGGAAGCTTCTCGATTGTTTTTGATGCCAAGCACTATCAATGAAGGTAAGAAATAGGCCACTAACTGGTGTAACTTGAATGTTTAGCTTATCATGCTAGATGGAGCTAAGGCATAGCAGTAAAGGAATTTATAAACGGTCTCAGAGACTTATTGGTGGAGTTAATAATTCTATAGATAAGCCAAACAAATCTGGAAAAGTATGATGGGTTGGTAATCAGAAAGTTGTAGCTAGCTAATGGCACCTATAGATTCCCCATTGCATTATCAGAATTCATGAGTTATTATCCAGCTCATCAAGATGAGTTCTCTCTCTTATGTCCAATCCCTCGTGCATGTGCCTCCACACTATCCTCTCAAGTGTTATACATCAGGACTATACAAAGATTGGTAATATAAAGTAGCATGATGATGTTGTTTTTCACTCTCACACACACACACAGTGCAGGATGTTAGTCCTCATCGTTTCCAATACGATAAAGTCAAACTGAGCATTCATGGCAAACTACTGGATCAGCACAGGTTGCACAAAGCCTTGCTTGATATGTTGGGAAAGATTTCTGGTGAAATGAAAATTTACAACATAATATATAATTATAATATAGTCTATTGGGGAGTTTTCAGCCACCACATAAATATTTTTACTGTATCCTCTGAACTATAGCTCAAATGCATCTGTGATAAGAGTTTCGAAGGGGCTAGAGGACCGGCAGATGGAGCAGGTTAAATTTAACTTGGCCATAGCTGACTTTATGCAGAGGACAAACCATATAGACCCTCTGGAGACTGGTAACAAATCTCTCGGGAGACTTGTGATAGCTTCTGGCTCCACCAGCTCTTGGTGTCTGTCCTTCAACTTACATAATTTGCCATCACTATTCACACTGTCAACACAATAATAAATATGTGAGAGTAAATGGCAAGTTCTGTCCAATTCACTCCAGTAGGTTTTCTTATTCTACACACTTTGGGTGCGAAATTGAAGGCGTTGATTTTCAACACCCTCAATTTCGCACCCACACGCTTGACCACGTCATAAATTTTTAACACTTATTCAAAAAGGTGATTGAGCTTCCTCTAGCCACTCGTACTTAGCAATCTGGAGTTATTCTGGATGGGGACTTTGGGATGCAGGTTTTTGAGGTCCCTCCACTTTAGGGTCTAGTAACTTGCCTATAGTTTTCCTATGAAACATATTTTAGTATCAAAAGAGAGCACACAGAGAGACCTATCTTTTCAACTATATATCAAGTCCATACCATTAAGTTTGCAGAATCTACGTAGCTCTAAATTTGTAACCACAAGTTTTGAAAAAAGTTTAGCAACTGTCTCCCCTATGAAAATGCTTATTATTGCTAGATGGTTGATTTTGATCTATTGACTGAGGTTGGGGGAAAAACAGTATCGTTCTCAATGAACTCTCAGTTGACATAATGTAGAAACAAAGACTTTATCAATAAATTTTCTCACTCGACATTTTGTCTAGACGAACGCTAGGCCATCTAGCTAGTGAGAAAATATAAATTTATTATTGAGAAATGTATCACTTGTCTTGGAAATGGCCATAAGCTCAAACTTGTGGATTGCCCTCTGAAGATGGTCAGTATCACCAACAAAATGACTGCGATAACTATAGCTGCCTAGATTCCATAAGGCTCACTATTCTAAGCAGAAATCAACTGCTTTCTTGCACTTGATATGATGTAGTTACCAATGTTGGCTTTCAGTAAAACAACTTTAACATAAACACCTTCCTTGCTCTTTCTAACCAAAATATTGTTTGTCCAATGTTTCAATCAATATATATGCTTTCCCTTCATCAGGTGATGATGCGCATGATACATTGTTTACTTCTGCCATGGCAATGGTGAATATGGGTGTGGTTTAGTGCATCTAGAGATATAACCAGGAAGTGAAGCCCTACCTATATTTCTACTGATGCACTGATCCTCAGGTTTGAGGTGGATGTGCAGAGCTTCTTACACTCCATTTGCCCATGTCTTCCACGTCAAGATTGGGTGGTGGTGGTTCTATGCATGTTTAGCGATGGAAGACTTCTTCAGTTTTCCTGTCTGCATGCATCTTTGCGTTCATTTACTCTGGTCTCCAACCTCCTCTGTTTCTTCAACATATAAACTTTCCCATGGAAACATGGAATGTGATATACAAAAGCCCAATGAACTCTCAGTTGACGTAACAAAATTACAATGATCTTCTCCATAATCAACTTGAAATTTATTCCTGATGAAGGCTAGAGCAACTAGTTGAAATGTCGAGAGTGTAAATTTTAAGTTGATTATTGTGTGAAATTAACCTCAGACAAGCGTAAAATGATGATATTTCAGCTGCAAAATATAATTCAGAGCTTATCCAAATTCATCACGTCAATGGCAACTGCTGCGTTACTTATGGCAATATTACTCATCAACGAGAGGGGGGTCACTCTATCCAGCAGTAGGTCAGGATTCAGTGACTTCCTGGTGTGACTGTCTCGGATTACGCCAGTCTCAGAGTTTGATGGTCCGCATGCACACAAGAATGCTCACAAGCATTCGCACCTCAGGCCGACCATGTGGCAGTCTGAGTATATCCTTGTCATTCTATTCTTAGCTTTTGACAGCATTGTGCGAATCTGTGCAACATTTATGCTTCTCAGTCAGTGTGTCTGGATTAATATGCTCAAGGTTTGTGAGGGATTTCTTTGTCGCTGTGAGTTGTGAGATATAATAATAATAATAAATCTTGGGATAAGCCACCACAAAGCAAGGGAGGGGGTGGACACAAGAACCATTGGTACACACGGTCTGTTTACGCTGATATTATGCGCATGCGCACCATCAAACTTTGGTAATCTGAGATGGGACCTCACACCTCTAGTCCCATCGTAAGAGTTTAGCTGCTGAAGATGGTGAAGGCTAAGAGAGGGGTGGTAAAGAAAACTACACCAAAGAAAGACTAACAGCAGGGAAGTCTACAGAAAATGGGTAGTACAAATGCTGACAAAGGCCTTGTAAGATTGCAATGATGGGGGTAGAAATATCATGTTCCTAGAGGTAAGTTTCACTTCTAGGCTGAATGAAGCTTCCTTTCTCCTTTATAGGTACTCTACAAAGTAAGCTTAACAACCTCCCTGCTAGTTCTCGATCAGGCCCTTCTCCATATCTATCTGGTGCCAGAGGACACCGAGCTTGGGAACTGGTATCCTACATGCCTTTTGGGTATGGCCACACAAGGGGCCATCTAACATTGATAATCAAGGCAATTCTAAATAAGGATGGTCGATGTAACCCATTTTACACAAAACCATCCGGGTAAGGATGGGTTTATGGCAAATCTTAGCTGTCACATCCTGAACTGTCAATTAGAAGTCAGAGACCTTGAATGTGAATCGGGCTCCCGCTTGCCATCCTGGATCAATGGTATGCTGACATTATAAAGTTTTCCTAGAATCACAAAATTCTCAATTGCCCCTCTGTTATCTACAACTGTGATGAGAGTGTGCTCCCTCATGTCTCGTACGGAAAGTGCTAGCACCAAGTGGTTCAAAATAAGTAGTAAACAAAGTTAGTAGCAACATATCACCACATGGGTCTACTGTAACACAGCTGGAGAAACTGTACCGTCTTTCCAGGCAAATGCTTCAAAGATAACCCTTTATGGTGTTGTTCCAAATAGGTACATGGGGTGCAGTGACAATGGCTGAATGATGGCCTCACTCTTCTATGGTTGATTAGCCAACCATTTTATTAAGCGAATACTTCCTGAACGTCCTAGTTGTCAGGCTCTCATATCGATAAGGAAGTCATCATGGAAAATCAGGTAGCATACTACTACTCTAAAGTCACTGGGTGTGCAGCCATGTGATGTCAGCTTCTTCAAGCCTCTGAAGCAGAAGTGGGACAAGGAAGATGGGAGATAGCGCACCTAGGCAATGTATTGATGATTTTGCAAAAGTATTTCAGAATAGTCTGCCATGGTTGACAGCTTCAGAGTCACCTGTCTTTGCCCTTAAACAGGCTAGGTAATAAAGCTGATATCCTTACACCTCTGCTTGTGACAAGGATCAGAGTCCACTTGAGAGTCCACATTATAATCCGTCTGACAATCCACCTGAAAATTCACCTGATGTTATAGGTTCGTCACCAGATCTCCAGATGATTGAGTGTTTCCAGTGCCAACTAGATGAGGGATATGATCTCACTCATGACGAGTTGTGCTTTGAATGAAAGTCACTCAAAAGTCAAGCACACCAGAGACTTCCACATTCAAGATGCTACAGCAAAAGATAACATTTCTCCAAAGGCTAGTGGCATGTCTGCCTCTGTGGCTTCCACACATGCATCAGGTGAGACAACACTGCCAGCACTAAATCTTAAGTTGCTGCCCTGAAAAACTATTACTCCTGCATCCAAAGACATTTTAAGTTACCCAAAAGTGCGGAAGCAAAAAATACAACATAAGATTACAAGCCACCTGACATAAGATCTGTTTTATGAAGAAAAAGAACATTTTTAATTAAAAAAATTGGTTGTTATATTTCTTTATTTATTTATTTATTTTATATACATTTTATTATATTATTATTATTGTCATTATTATTGTCATTATTATTATCATCATCATCATCATTATATTGTTGTTGTTGTTGTTATTAGTTAATTTAATTATTTTTATTTTTGTTTGTTTATTTAATATTTATCTTGGACCAGGCCAGAAGTTAATATTTATCTTGGACCCATGCCAGAAGACAGAAGCAACTGCTAGCATTGCACATGATGAAATAGTGCAAAAAAAAGTGGAATCCTGCAAAAATATTACATTCTGTCCTGGCAAGGGTGTGTTCACAGGTTGGCAAGTCTGTTGTGGAATTACTTGAAGCTCCTTTATTTCATCCAATCCTTATTAATTATTTTTTCTTGGGAATATTATTTATTGTTTCTGTACGATTTTTTCCCCCCAATAATAAATGATTAAAGCTGGAAGATGAGGCACCCCCCTCCCCCTCCCCCGAAGAAAATATATATATATATATATGCTGGAAAGGGGAACTATTCACAACTGAATCTTTTGTGAGAGCCTCCTTTAAGTTTCTTACTATAATTACCTGCATGGATGTGCAAGCCACCTCTGGGATCGTATTCTGGATTACCAGTAGTTGAAATCTAATATCGTCCAGTACCCTTTGACTGCCCAAGGAAGCCGGCAGTACCTCACTAAGTTGAACTAAACTATTAACATGGAGTGGACATTTTATGCAGCTATAGTGAGTTAAATTGACTGGCAGAGGATTCCATTCCAGTGCAATCAGCAGCTAAAGTATATGCGTCAGAATCTGGACATAGAATATAGTATATATCACTTATTGACCATTTCTCAATCCTAGCAGTCTCAAAGGGTATCTTTTGGCACTTCACAGCTGTACAGTAGACAAGCTCATGTAGTAGGGTATGTGCCAGCTGGCTAGCGGCCCATGTGATGCAGCTGCTAATTTTTAACACTAGAACTGTCATTGATGATCACTCATCGAAGGTGCCCAGTTACGTGAAATCACTCTATCAGTGCATGATATGCTGAATTTGTATCACACCAATGCTTTATTTGCATGAGGGTAAAAAAAAAAAATTATTACATGTGATGCCCCACCCACCTACTCAGAAAAGCCTTTGTAACTCCCCCTTCCCCCTGGATCCACCACTTTGCAGGGGGGTAATTTCTGGGGGGGGGGCTGGGGGGGCCATATCATTCTTTGAGAGGAAATCCCATTCTCCTGACCAACTGAACCATTGTTGTAATCCAGACTGTTATCTTACATAATTATATAGACTGTCTACTTGGAATTGATCCGGATTTCTTCCTGCCTGGAATAAAAAATTTCATGTTTTGTAAAATAACTTTAAATAGTAGTGAGTATAATATAATGAAAGGACACCATTTGAGCAGGGACTGCAGAGTGCTATGTGTACACATCGTCTGGATGAAGGTACAGATGAGGTTAACTGTATGACTCTCGTATATCAACTATTATTTTCTCGCTCAAAATTTCAGCTAGCTGTACCCTTCATCAGGAATAATATTCTCAATGAACTCTCAGTTGACATAACATTTAAATAACCTTCTCAATAATCGACTTGAAAATGCACCCTCTCAACGTAGATGATCTAGCCTTCATCAGGAATAATGAGACGTTCTCAGGAATAATGAGCACCTCATTATTCCTGACGAAGGCTAGAGCACCTAGTCGAAACATCGAGAGAGTACAATTTCAAGTTGATTGAGAAGGTTATTTTAAGGAATAATATTATTCTTGGATCTGATCTTGTGGCCCTATTTCTGGAAGTGAGTTCCACAGTCTGATAATACTACTGCCTTAATGATACCTGATAGAATTTCTAGGAAATCTATACGCAAGCTTCTTTAGTGAGGGTGATTTCATATGGTAGGCCAAAAAGATAAGACCAGTAGTGCAATAATAACCTCATGCGATTCTACCAATAAGCATCTGGCAATAGTCAGGTGCTCCTTTTATTCCACTTAATGGTCTTGAAGAATGAACTTGGAAGCATGGTGTTGCCCGTGCAGATGCCATAGGATTAAGAAAGATGCTGTCTTTGGTAAGTAGTTTCCTTAGACAAGTAGATGATGTTGGTGAAAGAGGTGTGGCCCATTGCAGCAAACAAAGTAATTGATCGCTTGCACTTGCCAACGAGCACTGGTTACTGAAGTTAAAATGACTGCTGATGAGTATTCAGGGTGCGGGTGTCGTATTACAACTCTTCCATTAGCTGACACATTTTGAGACTAGTTTAAATAAGAAAATGGCTTTCCGGACTCAGGACTCTCGTTTTCACTTGGTAAGGTACTTTCATTCACAAAAATTGTTTGGCAGAAATGGAAGTTGTGTCAAAGGAATCTCAAAGTCGATGCTGCTTTCTTGAGGTTACGGAGGTAAGGTTAAAGTTTATGTTAGTGTAAAGGGAGTATGTAGTCAAGCCCACTACAGGTCAAGAGGCAAGATTATAATAAAATACTGGATCCCAAGTACAAAAATAAAGAATAATGACTAAACGAGTTATGACTTGTACTGTATTACATACATATCTGATACACATTAAGTTAATGTTTTATGTTGAATGAGTTGTACTGCTTGGGTATGTGGAGTGGGGGGAGGCAATAAATGAGTCCCTTCCTCCTCTGCCAATACTTAACAACGCACCAAAATGCACCCACACACTTCCACCATCACTCACACCCTCCACCTCCTTCCCAAGCAACAATGCCACCTTCCCCTCAGTGCCCATCATCTCAAACTTCCCCTACCATATTCTAGCTCCCTCAATTCCATCAGCTCATTCATTAACACTTTCCATTATCTTCCAAATTCATCACAGCCTATTAGAAAGTGTCCTAATCTTCCACTTCCTTCCTTCCTGTCACACACAACACGCATCTATCATCGCTACACAGCCTACATCGCTTCTTGTCCTGCAATAGACCTGCTGACCCTGTCCTCAACCTAAACACCAACCTCACCCTTGTAATGACCTTTCTGCTCCACCACCTTTTGCCAACCTATACCACCTCAAGTTGCTCTTACTCTCGACATCCTCCTCCCAATCACACACATTTCTCGTCTTCATCTTCACCTTCCATTGCCTTATAGCTACTGGCAGAATACAGGAATAAGCAATACAATAGAGTTCCGAGCAGACAATAACATGAATTACATAGAACGTTCTACGGCAGAGAGACCCACACATCACAGAGTTGACAATCCAGTCCTGTCCAACTTCATCCAGACTTTCTGTTTGCAGTATGTAGTTATCTTGGCCCTGACACAGTTGCACATTATCCAACTTCATCCAGAGTTTCTGTTTGCAGTATGTCGAGTTATTCTGGCTCTGCTGTATATGTATCCAAATTCATCTCTTGAGCTCTGAAAGGGGCACAGCCACTCCTCACCACCCGCCACCCCTTTAGAAATTCTCTTGTCAGGTATATGATATACACTAAGCTGGAGATCCACACTTGGCTAGCCGCTATAATCACATAATGTGCATGAGAAGAGAGCAGTAAACTCTCGTACCACCTTGTCTTTTGCTCGACGCTTTTCATTATTGTGGTAGGTAAAGGGTCTCTCTATGAAGATACGACAGGTGCATGTCTCCATACCCGACAATATTTCACCCCATCCCCTACTTTTTCATGCTTCCACCTAAGCTTATTTATTATACATGCACACATGCACACACAATACATGCACACACAATCTTGAATACACACAATCTTGAATTTAATATTTTCATTATTTATGTATAAATTGAAATGAACACAAACGGTATAAAAATATATTATACACGTATATATACAAAACACTGCAATAATTTTTAAAAATCTTAAAAAAGATCTGGTGCACGTGAAAATTACTGGGTATTGACGAAGAATGTGATCCAGAAAATTTCTGCAATCATTATGACTATTGTTGCTGCGACTGCTCTTACAGGAACATAATTATTAAATAATCATTGTGCTTGCTATATATGTGTGTGGGTGCATACAGTATCTCCTCCAACGCCAGTGAGTAGTTTACTTCATTGCAATTGCAGCATGAAAATCACGAACAGGAGAAGCGAACATAAGTACACGACTATATTGGTGAGAAGGGAGAGAAGAGGAATAATTCTATAAGTTATTTGGTAAAGGGTTGCTTGAGGAAGGGCTATATATATCCCTACAGCATAACACGACCATCATCTGGGATGAGCTAATCAAGGAGTACACTAGTACTCCCTACATTTGGTTTGACCCACTTTTTCTAAATGGCAGATGGTAAGCCTGACCTCAGAATCAACTCTTATTAAATAAAACTCACATCAGTATATAGAAGGGATTATTTTCCGTTTAAAAAAATATATGCAATTTTCCATTTGAGGTTTTACCTAATTCTGTTTACCCTCAGAAAACTTTCCCTGTTTAAAAATTATCTTCATGGCAAAAATGGACACAAAAGGTACAGAATATGGTCTTGTTTGAACTGCTTGGCAAGTTCTTCCTCTGCTGATACACAACTAACAGGTACACTTATCTTGGCCTTCTTGGCTCTTGGAAGGGATGAATCTTCCATCCCTTTCTTCCACATGCATGCAGATGCCATAACTCTCTGAATGGTGGAGGGGCATTTCAAAAAAGATTTGCCCCACTAGCAAGGGAAGATTTTTCCCCTTCATAATTAAGACCTGTAAAATGCAATATATCATGCCTAATTGCCACTAATTACTCCGACTCCCAGTTAGTTATCCCCTAGGCCTACATAACTCTACAGTGACTCCCAGTTATAGTTATCCCCTAGGCCTACATAACTCTACAGTGACTCCCAGTTAGTTATCCCCTAGGCCTACATAACTCTACAGTGACTCTCAGTTATTTATCCCCTAGGCCTACATAACTCTACAGTGACTCCCAGTTAGCTATCCCCTAGGCCTACATAACTCTACAGTGACTCTCTAGTTATCCCCTAGGCCTACATAACTCTACATGACTCCCAGTTAGTTGTCCCCTAGGCCTACATAACTCTACAGTGACTCTCAGTTAGTTATCCCCTAGGCCTACATAACTCTACAGTGACTCCCAGTTAGTTGTCCCCTAGGCCTACATAACTCTACAGTGACTGCCAGTTAGTTATCCCCTAGGCCTACATAACTCTACAGTGACTCCCAGTTAGTTGTCCCCTAGGCCTACATAACTCTACAGTGACTCCCAGTTAGTTATCCCCTAGGCCTACATAACTCTACAGTGACTCCCAGTTAGCTATCCCCTAGGCCTACATAACTCTACAGTGACTCTCAGTTAGCTATCCGCTAGGCCTACATAACTCTACAGTGACTCCCAGTTAGTTATCCCCTAGGCCTACATAACTCTACAGTGACTCCCAGTTAGTTATCCCCCAGGCCTACATAACTCTACAGTGACTCTCAGTTAGCTATCCCCTAGGCCTACATATCTCTACAGTGACTCCCAGTTAGTTATCCCCTAGGCCTACATAACTCTACAGTGACTCTCTAGTTGTCCCCCAGGCCTACATAACTCTACAGTGACTCCCAGTTAGTTATCCCCTAGGCCTACATAACTCTACAGTGACTCCCAGTTAGCTATTCCCTAGGCCTACATAACTCTACAGTGACTCTCTAGTTATCCCCTAGGCCTACATAACTCTACAGTGACTCCCAGTTAGTTGTCCCCTAGGCCTACATAACTCTACAGTGACTCTCAGTTAGTTATCCCCTAGGCCTACATAACTCTACAGTGACTCCCAGTTAGTTATCCCCTAGGCCTACATAACTCTACAGTGACTCCCAGTTAGCTATCCCCTAGGCCTACATAACTCTACAGTGACTCTCAGTTAGCTATCCCCTAGCCTACATACTCTATATAGTGACTCCCAGTTAGTTGTCCCCCAGGCCTACATAACTCTACAGTGACTCTCGGTTAGCTATCCCCTAGGCCTACATAACTCTACAGTGACTCCCAGTTAGTTATCCCCTAGTTCTACAGTGACTCCTAGTTAGTTACCCCCCAGGCCAGATCTACAACTGCAAAGAGGGAAGTCTGAAGTGAGTGCTCCACTCCAAAGTGATGCAAAAGATATAGCTCCAAGCCACAGCTGTAGTTATGGCAGTGAGTTGCTATATAGATCTAGTGCAATTTTAATTAGGAGGCCTGCATAGGCCTCTCATTTCCTGCTTCATAATACTATTCCATTTTCTGTGATCTGAAAATGATTTCCCTTCCCACCAGCAGCTACCACCAGCTCTCAGCTGCCTAAAAGTTGTTTTCCAAGCCTTCACTAGGACAGTGAACTGGCAGACCAAAGCAATACTAAGTCCGGGGAAACCTTGAAATGCAACTTCAAGCAGATCAATCTCCTCCTTCACTTGCATTAACCTCATGCAACAGGTCCACTCACAACAACCAGTATACCAGAAGACTGCAAATGTGTCGATGCACTGTCCCCCTCCCCAGATCTCACTGCGCCCCCTCCCAAGATCTCACTGCCCCCATCCCCAGATCTCACTGCCCCCCTCCACAGATCTCACTGCCCCCCCTCACCAGATCACTGCCCCCCTCCACAGATCTCGAGAGTCCCACCACCCACGGCTGCCAAAGATTTGGATTTCATATTTCTCGGGGTTTTCAAGCTTTACAAAAAAGTACTCAAGACTGGTGGGACAGGAACCTCAGAAATTCTGATTTCCCACGTAAACTCCAAGTGCACTTGGCTGATGACGCAATCCGGTCCCTGATTAGCAGTGCATTAGTGATTCCACAAGTCTGATGGTCGATGATGGACACCGACCATAACCGTCGACTACTCGTGGGGTAGAAGTGGAGCTGAAGAAGGTTGTTAGTCATGGCAGAAGGACGGAGGTTTGTGAATGTTACACATCAAACCTATGGCAATAGAAGTCTAACTTTGTATGCATAATGCAAACTGATTGGTGGGGTTATACTAAAACTCCCTGGTTGCTGCACACCGGGGAACGTCCGACTACAGGGAACCTAGCGCTGCACAATTACATCACATGTAGCATGCATGTCCTCGAGTAGTGTAATACATTCTGACAGTAGTACAGTCTTGTTGTCGACGGAGAGCCATTCTTGCTATATTCTAGCTGGTTTATTGTTTATAGCTTGTGCCTGAAGATGCCTGAGAACAGAACAAGTGAGGGCTGCCATCGTTCAGTCATACCTGGTGGAACTTACAATAAGGAATCACTGGGGCAAATCTCAAACAGAATGACCATGTTCTCAATGTTTTCAGCCAGTTGCACTGCATGTGCATGTGCAGTGTGTACATGTGCACTGCATGTGCATGTACTTCATTTATGTAGGCATGCAAAACTCAAGGGAAATTATCAATATTGAGAAAAATATGGAATGTTCCCAGATACGGCTGTTTCTTAATTATGGGCAGTTCCCATACCAACCTGCCCAGATGGGGTGGGTAGATGGTGATGGCGGGGAGGGGGATGGCTAGGAGGGGGGAGGATGAGTGTTCTTCTACTATGCTTTCGGATTCCCTCAGGAAATTATATAATGACGATATTTCAGCTATCAATAGGATATTAGCTACATAGAAATGAAAGAAGATTAATAGCCTCCCTTTCCGCCTAATCACATTTGCCTCCCATCCTTCTTCTACATGACAGTAACTCACATTGGGTATTGACTGTAGCAGTAGTGGATCCAGACCCGGTGGTGGTGCTGACTGTGATGGAGGTGGTCGCAGTACTCACATCTGCACACCATTAGACATGTGTGTATAGATTAACATTGGACATGTGTGTACATGCTAACATTAGACATGTGTGTATAGACTAACATTAGACATGTGTGTACATGCTAACATTAGACATGTGTGTATAGACTAACATTAGACATGTGTGTATAGACTAACATTAGACATGTGTGTATAGACTAACATTAGACATGTGTGTATAGACTAACATTAGACATGTGTGTATAGACTAACATTAGACATGTGTGTATAGGCTAACATTAGACATGTGTGTACAGACTAACATTAGACATGTGTGTATAGACTAACATTAGACATGTGTGTACAGACTAACATTAGACATGTGTGTATAGACTAACATTAGACATGTGTGTACAGACTAACATTAGACATGTGTGTATAGACTAACATTAGACATGTGTGTATAGACTAACATTAGACATGTGTGTATAGACTAACATTAGACATGTGTGTACAGACTAACATTAGACATGTGTGTATAGACTAACATTAGACATGTGTGTATAGGCTAACATTAGACATGTGTGTATAGACTAACATTAGACATGTGTGTATAGACTAACATTAGACATGTGTGTATAGACTAACATTAGACATGTGTGTACAGACTAACATTAGACATGTGTGTATAGACTAACATTAGACATGTGTGTATAGACTAACATTAGACATGTGTGTATAGACTAACATTAGACATGTGTGTATAGACTAACATTAGACATGTGTGTATAGACTAACATTAGACATGTGTGTACAGACTAACATTAGACATGTGTGTATAGACTAACATTAGACATGTGTGTACAGACTAACATTAGACATGTGTGTACAGACTAACATTAGACATGTGTGTATAGACTAACATTAGACATGTGTGTATAGACTAACATTAGACATGTGTGTATAGACTAACATTAGACATGTGTGTATAGACTAACATTAGACATGTGTGTATAGACTAACATTAGACATGTGTGTATAGACTAACATTAGACATGTGTGTATAGACTAACATTAGACATGTGTGTATAGACTAACATTAGACATGTGTGTACAGACTAACATTAGACATGTGTGTATAGACTAACATTAGACATGTGTGTATAGACTAACATTAGACATGTGTGTACAGACTAACATTAGACATGTGTGTACAGACTAACATTAGACATGTGTGTATAGACTAACATTAGACATGTGTGTACAGACTAACATTAGACATGTGTGTATAGACTAACATTAGACATGTGTGTATAGACTAACATTAGACATGTGTGTATAGACTAACATTAGACATGTGTGTACAGACTAACATTAGACATGTGTGTATAGACTAACATTAGACATGTGTGTATAGACTAACATTAGACATGTGTGTATAGACTAACATTAGACATGTGTGTATAGACTAACATTAGACATGTGTGTATAGACTAACATTAGACATGTGTGTATAGACTAACATTAGACATGTGTGTATAGACTAACATTAGACATGTGTGTACAGACTAACATTAGACATGTGTGTATAGACTAACATTAGACATGTGTGTATAGACTAACATTAGACATGTGTGTATAGACTAACATTAGACATGTGTGTACAGACTAACATTAGACATGTGTGTATAGACTAACATTAGACATGTGTGTATAGACTAACATTAGACATGTGTGTACAGACTAACATTAGACATGTGTGTATAGACTAACATTAGACATGTGTGTACAGACTAACATTAGACATGTGTGTACAGACTAACATTAGACATGTGTGTATAGACTAACATTAGACATGTGTGTATAGACTAACATTAGACATGTGTGTACAGACTAACATTAGACATGTGTGTATAGACTAACATTAGACATGTGTGTATAGACTAACATTAGACATGTGTGTACAGACTAACATTAGACATGTGTGTATAGACTAACATTAGACATGTGTGTATAGACTAACATGACTAACATTAGACATGTGTGTATAGACTAACATTAGACATGTGTGTATAGACTAACATTAGACATGTGTGTACAGACTAACATTAGACATGTGTGTATAGACTAACATTAGACATGTGTGTATAGACTAACATTAGACATGTGTGTATAGACTAACATTAGACATGTGTGTATAGACTAACATTAGACATGTGTGTATAGACTAACATTAGACATGTGTGTATAGACTAACATTAGACATGTGTGTACAGACTAACATTAGACATGTGTGTATAGACTAACATTAGACATGTGTGTACAGACTAACATTAGACATGTGTGTACAGACTAACATTAGACATGTGTGTATAGACTAACATTAGACATGTGTGTATAGACTAACATTAGACATGTGTGTACAGACTAACATTAGACATGTGTGTATAGACTAACATTAGACATGTGTGTATAGACTAACATTAGACATGTGTGTATAGACTAACATTAGACATGTGTGTATAGACTAACATTAGACATGTGTGTACAGACTAACATTAGACATGTGTGTATAGACTAACATTAGACATGTGTGTACAGACTAACATTAGACATGTGTGTATAGACTAACATTAGACATGTGTGTACAGACTAACATTAGACATGTGTGTATAGACTAACATTAGACATGTGTGTATAGACTAACATTAGACATGTGTGTATAGACTAACATTAGACATGTGTGTACAGACTAACATTAGACATGTGTGTATAGACTAACATTAGACATGTGTGTATAGACTAACATTAGACATGTGTGTATAGACTAACATTAGACATGTGTGTATAGACTAACATTAGACATGTGTGTATAGACTAACATTAGACATGTGTGTATAGACTAACATTAGACATGTGTGTACAGACTAACATTAGACATGTGTGTATAGACTAACATTAGACATGTGTGTATAGACTAACATTAGACATGTGTGTATAGACTAACATTAGACATGTGTGTATAGACTAACATTAGACATGTGTGTACAGACTAACATTAGACATGTGTGTACAGACTAACATTAGACATGTGTGTACAGACTAACATTAGACATGTGTGTATAGACTAACATTAGACATGTGTGTATAGACTAACATTAGACATGTGTGTATAGACTAACATTAGACATGTGTGTATAGACTAACATTAGACATGTGTGTATAGACTAACATTAGACATGTGTGTACTAGACTAACATTAGACATGTGTGTATAGACTAACATTAGACATGTGTGTATAGACTAACATTAGACATGTGTGTATAGACTAACATTAGACATGTGTGTATAGACTAACATTAGACATGTGTGTATAGACTAACATTAGACATGTGTGTATAGACTAACATTAGACATGTGTGTATAGACTAACATTAGACATGTGTGTATAGACTAACATTAGACATGTGTGTATAGACTAACATTAGACATGTGTGTATAGACTAACATTAGACATGTGTGTATAGACTAACATTAGACATGTGTGTATAGACTAACATTAGACATGTGTGTATAGACTAACATTAGACATGTGTGTATAGACTAACATTAGACATGTGTGTATAGACTAACATTAGACATGTGTGTATAGACTAACATTAGACATGTGTGTATAGACTAACATTAGACATGTGTGTATAGACTAACATTAGACATGTGTGTATAGACTAACATTAGACATGTGTGTATAGACTAACATTAGACATGTGTGTATAGACTAACATTAGACATGTGTGTACAGACTAACATTAGACATGTGTGTATAGACTAACATTAGACATGTGTGTATAGACTAACATTAGACATGTGTGTATAGACTAACATTAGACATGTGTGTATAGACTAACATTAGACATGTGTGTATAGACTAACATTAGACATGTGTGTATAGACTAACATTAGACATGTGTGTATAGACTAACATTAGACATGTGTGTATAGACTAACATTAGACATGTGTGTACAGACTAACATTAGACATGTGTGTACAGACTAACATTAGACATGTGTGTATAGACTAACATTAGACATGTGTGTATAGACTAACATTAGACATGTGTGTATAGACTAACATTAGACATGTGTGTATAGACTAACATTAGACATGTGTGTATAGACTAACATTAGACATGTGTGTACAGACTAACATTAGACATGTGTGTATAGACTAACATTAGACATGTGTGTATAGACTAACATTAGACATGTGTGTATAGACTAACATTAGACATGTGTGTACAGACTAACATTAGACATGTGTGTATAGACTAACATTAGACATGTGTGTATAGACTAACATTAGACATGTGTGTACAGACTAACATTAGACATGTGTGTATAGACTAACATTAGACATGTGTGTATAGACTAACATTAGACATGTGTGTATAGACTAACATTAGACATGTGTGTATAGACTAACATTAGACATGTGTGTACAGACTAACATTAGACATGTGTGTATAGACTAACATTAGACATGTGTGTATAGACTAACATTAGACATGTGTGTACAGACTAACATTAGACATGTGTGTATAGACTAACATTAGACATGTGTGTATAGACTAACATTAGACATGTGTGTATAGACTAACATTAGACATGTGTGTATAGACTAACATTAGACATGTGTGTACAGACTAACATTAGACATGTGTGTATAGACTAACATTAGACATGTGTGTACAGACTAACATTAGACATGTGTGTACAGACTAACATTAGACATGTGTGTATAGACTAACATTAGACATGTGTGTATAGACTAACATTAGACATGTGTGTATAGACTAACATTAGACATGTGTGTACAGACTAACATTAGACATGTGTGTATAGACTAACATTAGACATGTGTGTATAGACTAACATTAGACATGTGTGTACAGACTAACATTAGACATGTGTGTATAGACTAACATTAGACATGTGTGTACAGACTAACATTAGACATGTGTGTATAGACTAACATTAGACATGTGTGTACAGACTAACATTAGACATGTGTGTATAGACTAACATTAGACATGTGTGTACAGACTAACATTAGACATGTGTGTATAGACTAACATTAGACATGTGTGTATAGACTAACATTAGACATGTGTGTACAGACTAACATTAGACATGTGTGTATAGACTAACATTAGACATGTGTGTACAGACTAACATTAGACATGTGTGTATAGACTAACATTAGACATGTGTGTATAGACTAACATTAGACATGTGTGTATAGACTAACATTAGACATGTGTGTATAGACTAACATTAGACATGTGTGTATAGACTAACATTAGACATGTGTGTATAGACTAACATTAGACATGTGTGTATAGACTAACATTAGACATGTGTGTATAGACTAACATTAGACATGTGTGTATAGACTAACATTAGACATGTGTGTATAGACTAACATTAGACATGTGTGTATAGACTAACATTAGACATGTGTGTATAGACTAACATTAGACATGTGTGTATAGACTAACATTAGACATGTGTGTATAGACTAACATTAGACATGTGTGTATAGACTAACATTAGACATGTGTGTATAGACTAACATTAGACATGTGTGTATAGACTAACATTAGACATGTGTGTATAGACTAACATTAGACATGTGTGTATAGACTAACATTAGACATGTGTGTATAGACTAACATTAGACATGTGTGTATAGACTAACATTAGACATGTGTGTATAGACTAACATTAGACATGTGTGTATAGACTAACATTAGACATGTGTGTATAGACTAACATTAGACATGTGTGTATAGACTAACATTAGACATGTGTGTATAGACTAACATTAGACATGTGTGTATAGACTAACATTAGACATGTGTGTATAGACTAACATTAGACATGTGTGTATAGACTAACATTAGACATGTGTGTATAGACTAACATTAGACATGTGTGTATAGACTAACATTAGACATGTGTGTATAGACTAACATTAGACATGTGTGTACAGACTAACATTAGACATGTGTGTATAGACTAACATTAGACATGTGTGTATAGACTAACATTAGACATGTGTGTATAGACTAACATTAGACATGTGTGTATAGACTAACATTAGACATGTGTGTATAGACTAACATTAGACATGTGTGTATAGACTAACATTAGACATGTGTGTATAGACTAACATTAGACATGTGTGTATAGACTAACATTAGACATGTGTGTATAGACTAACATTAGACATGTGTGTACAGACTAACATTAGACATGTGTGTATAGACTAACATTAGACATGTGTGTATAGACTAACATTAGACATGTGTGTATAGACTAACATTAGACATGTGTGTATAGACTAACATTAGACATGTGTGTATAGACTAACATTAGACATGTGTGTACTAGACTAACATTAGACATGTGTGTATAGACTAACATTAGACATGTGTGTATAGACTAACATTAGACATGTGTGTATAGACTAACATTAGACATGTGTGTATAGACTAACATTAGACATGTGTGTATAGACTAACATTAGACATGTGTGTATAGACTAACATTAGACATGTGTGTATAGACTAACATTAGACATGTGTGTATAGACTAACATTAGACATGTGTGTATAGACTAACATTAGACATGTGTGTATAGACTAACATTAGACATGTGTGTATAGACTAACATTAGACATGTGTGTATAGACTAACATTAGACATGTGTGTATAGACTAACATTAGACATGTGTGTATAGACTAACATTAGACATGTGTGTATAGACTAACATTAGACATGTGTGTATAGACTAACATTAGACATGTGTGTATAGACTAACATTAGACATGTGTGTATAGACTAACATTAGACATGTGTGTATAGACTAACATTAGACATGTGTGTATAGACTAACATTAGACATGTGTGTATAGACTAACATTAGACATGTGTGTATAGACTAACATTAGACATGTGTGTATAGACTAACATTAGACATGTGTGTATAGACTAACATTAGACATGTGTGTATAGACTAACATTAGACATGTGTGTATAGACTAACATTAGACATGTGTGTATAGACTAACATTAGACATGTGTGTATAGACTAACATTAGACATGTGTGTATAGACTAACATTAGACATGTGTGTATAGACTAACATTAGACATGTGTGTATAGACTAACATTAGACATGTGTGTATAGACTAACATTAGACATGTGTGTATAGACTAACATTAGACATGTGTGTATAGACTAACATTAGACATGTGTGTATAGACTAACATTAGACATGTGTGTATAGACTAACATTAGACATGTGTGTATAGACTAACATTAGACATGTGTGTATAGACTAACATTAGACATGTGTGTATAGACTAACATTAGACATGTGTGTATAGACTAACATTAGACATGTGTGTATAGACTAACATTAGACATGTGTGTATAGACTAACATTAGACATGTGTGTACAGACTAACATTAGACATGTGTGTATAGACTAACATTAGACATGTGTGTATAGACTAACATTAGACATGTGTGTATAGACTAACATTAGACATGTGTGTATAGACTAACATTAGACATGTGTGTATAGACTA